>LPNX010971676.1:1240391-1376846 GCA_001517045.1 Pseudotsuga menziesii | reverse complement strand
ATATATATATATATATTGTTGTTGTCGATTTATTTACAAGTGTTTTTTATGTGCGTGCTGTATATTTTTATGAAGTGTGTGTTAGATGCCAATCTAAAATGTAATTAGCATATGCATCAGTCAATGAATTTTGATTTCTTGGAATGTGATTGAATATAATAAATTCAAAATTTCTCTCCAATAATCTAATTTGCATGAACTGATGTAATAGGATAGGGTTTCGCACCTGATACGCTCGATTGAGCTGGGAAACCACCAGTTGAGAGTCCAGACGGACTTCGAGCTGGGTGATACCACGTGACAAAGCATCCCATAGAATCTCAATTACAGCCCTATATTCAACAACATTATTAGAAGCAGGACCTAAGCAAGCACCTCCTGCGGAAACTAGCTGTCCTGAGGGAGAGTAAATGACCCACATTGCTGAAGCTAGATTACAAGTGTGGTGACTGGTGCCATCAGTGAAACCTAGATACTTCTCAGAAGACATCTGAAACAACCAGTAGATGGTATAAAAAACAAAAACGACAAACTAATGTACATAAAAATACATACAATAAAATACAAGAAAAAGCGCTAAGCCTAAGCATAGTACTTTTTCAAGTAGAGCCCATTTCTAGGCTCAAGCAACTTGTTCCCATCAAAATCAATTAACTCATATGTGCCCTTCTTTAAGACCTTCGACACAACATAAGGCCCTAACCACATGGCCTTGAATTTTCCTGCCCCCATGGATTCTTTGTCTTGGTCCCAAAGCAAAACAAGTTCCCCCTCAGAGAAAATCCAAGGTTTGATTGACTTATCATATTGATTTTTGACCCTATTTTTGTGAGCTTGATTAGCAGTCAGTGCATCTCTACGTTGTTCATCAAGGTGTTCTAAATGTACCAGATGTTCTTCAAGCTCTGTCGTATCAGGTAACACATGAATAGCTATTTTCAAAGACGAGATTTCACATTCAATTGGGGTAACTGCTTCCACTCCATGGACAAGTTGGAAGGGGGAGAAACCCGTAGCAGTTTTTACATTAGTTTGGTATGCCCAAAGGGTAGGATATAGCATGATGTGCCAGTTAGAATGGGCTGCATCAATTGTACATTTGAGGATGGTCTTCAAAGTCTTGTTGACAGCCTCAACCTGACAGTTTGCTTGCGGATAGTACAAAGATGAATGTTCTTGTCTGAATCCAAGCATAGTGGTCAGTTTCGTCATCATGCTATTTTGAAAATGACTTCCATGGCCAGGGACAATCACTTTGGGTATACCAAACCCTGCTATAATCTGATTGAATACGAAGAAAGCTGTTGTTTCCCCGTTGGCTTTAAAAGTAGGCATTGCCTCTGCCCATTTCATAAAATAGTCAACAACGACAATAATATATTTTTTCCCCCCAGCCGAGGTTGGGTTGCATGTCATGTAATCAATCCCCCATTTCATGAATGGGCCTACCGAGACAACAGGAAACAACGGAGCAGGATGTGACCACATTTTCCTGGTGTAAAGCTGACATGGATGACAGCGCTTCACTGCTTCCACACAATCTTTGAAGATCGTGGGCCAGAAATAACCGACACGTAATATCTTCTAGGCCATTGCTAACCTAGATAAATGACCCCCACACACTCCACTATGGGAATCATTCAGGACAATCTCTGCCTCCTCATGGGTAAGGCATTGACGCAAAATGGAATCTACCCCTCGTCGATATAATGTATCTCCTATGATGAGGTATTTCTTAACATGAAGGCGTAATTTACGTTGTTCCTCCCATGAGGAAGCTGTAGGATACTTCAAAATCTGTAGATATATAAGAATATCCGCGTACCAAGGATCAGAGGTGGATATCAAGAATATATGCTCATCTGGGAATGAGTCATCTTCAACAGCTACATCTTCTTCAGTAGGAAATTCTACTATAAGCTCAGCAAAAACTAAGGACTTTTTAAACTGAGAGGACTGAAAATCCAAGTCAAACTCTTAGAGAATGACTATCCATTTGTTGAATTTTCCCCCAACAATCCATCGGGACAAAACATATTGAAAAGGATTCACATCTGCCACTACTGTTGTGGTCCTTAGTAAAATGTAGTGATGTAACCTCTGAACAGCATAAACAGCTGCTAAGGCTAATTTCTCAACGTGGGAGTACTTGAGTTTAGTTCCAGCCAAAGCATGGCTAAGATAATAAACGACATGTTCTACAAGCTTATCGTCCTCCTGAACCAGCACTACCCCAATGGTCAACTTAGACGCGGCCAGATACAATATAAAATCCCTAGAATAATCTAGCGAACGCAATAAAGGTGCCGACAACAAATATTTTTTCAATGCCTCGAAAGCGAGTTGTGCAGTTTCATCCCATACAAATGGGGTGTCCTGTTTAAGTAGGTGTATGAAACCCTTGATAATCTTGGCATAGTTAACAATAAAACGTCAAAGAAAATTAAACTTCCCTTGCAGGCTTTGAAGTTGCCTGATAGAACAAGGAGGAGGCAGATTTACAATGGCCTCTACTTTTAATGGATGCACCTGGATGCCTCTATTAGAGATAATGAACCCGAGCAATCTTCCTGACTTGACACAGAAAATGCACTTGTGGGGATTCAAGCGGATTTTATAGTATCTGCATCTCTCAAATATCAACCGTAAGTGATCTGGATGTTGAATCCTCTTACGAGAATGTGTAGGCAGATCATCAAGGTAAGGTTCGACAATGGCTTTAATATCATGGAAGGAAAAGTTCATAGCCCGTTGAAAGGTTTCCCCAGCATTTTTCAATCCAAAGGGCATCTTTTTGTACGCAAAGGTACCCCAAGGACAAATGAAAGCAGTTTTATGTTGGTCTTCTGGTTTTATTTGAATTTGATTGTAGTCAGAGAAACCATCCATAAACGAGAACACTTCACTTCCTACACAAGCATCTATAATCTGGTCTATAAATGGCGTGGGATAGTTGTCCTTAGGACAGGCTTTATTAAAATCTCTGAAATCAGTACAGACGTGTATGGTCCCTTGCTTCTTATCAATAGGAACAGGGTTGGATACCCATTATGTCAAAGCTATGGGATAAATAAAACCAGCCTTCAATAGTTTTTCAACTTTAGCCTTCACAGCCGCCGCTTTATGCGGGTTAACAGGTCTTAACTTTTGTCAAACAGGTTTGGCATCAAGATATGTTCAGATCTCATGTTCAACAATCGATGGATCAATGCCTAGCATATCCTCATATGACCAGGAAAAGACATCGTGGAATTCCTTAAACAAGGCAGTATAGATAGCAATCTCTTTAGGAGAGAAGCTTGCACCTATATATATATGTTTTCCATGACATCAGGATTTACAGAGATGTTGATAGGTATAGTAGCGGAAATATTCGCCATATTCCCCTCGGCAAACATTCCTTCCCTGGGTAAGGGATTGATGGGTGTATCAACATCCTCTGACAGTCTCATATGAAACTCTTGATTTTCTATTCTGATTAGTTATGGGAGAAAATAGGATCGATGGTGAAGATCCTCACAGATATTACCACGTCCACTCATGGCTTACAAAATGGCTTCATCAAAAGGTAAAACCATATCTAAACAGTTCATAGAGTGCAAAGAGTTTTTCGCCCATGCGGGAAAATAGACTTCTTCCAGATCCTCCGAGATTGTGAGGGAATCTGGAATGGGATCAAAAGTGGTTTGAGTGATAGTTTGGTAAGCTACTTCCACTACCGATAAGGGCACCTCTGGTTCATGGGGGGAAAGGAGAACCCAAGGATCAGTCCTATCAACAACCATGGCTATGGACTTTCCCACACTAGTAGAACCAATATAGTTAATCGGGGCTGGAAGATCGAATGTGCCCATCAATGATGCATACATTCCATCCCCCAAGCTCTGTGCAATAGGTTTGACCTGATCAACCAATGGCACCGCAGACTCATTAGACTCTAAATGGCCTTTTCGAGTAAAATCAAGTTGGTCAACAGTAACCAACTTGCCTTCATGTGGAAAAACCACTACCCAAAAGACGGTCGACGCAATAGCGGACATGGCATAAGTCCAGCTTCTTCCCAGGAGCAAATTATAGTCCAAAGGTGCATCAATTACTTCCACCTCAACAGACACTGCTTTCCCTGCCAGCCTAATTTCAAAAGCCGATAGGATACCATGCGGATGGAATGACCTTCCATCAAAAGCAGTAAGTAAAGTGTTTGATGGGACTAGCTCTGGGGATTCGAATAGAACAAGGACATAACGCATGTAGAAGCACCCTCATCAACAACTACCCTTCCAATGGTATTTCCACCATGGATGACATCTATTGATAAGGCTACATGGTAAGGTAGGTGAATTTTAACATCAGACAAATGAAATTTCGCCATGAGACTCGATAAGTTCGTGCTGCCTAAAGCTGCTAAGAGGGCATCCCGCTGGGCGGGACAGCTCTGTAAAACCTCTAAAGCTGACATTGCACATGGGTTTTGGGCTAGATCTTCAACCACGGAATAGTTTGAAGCATCCCTAGAGTTAGGGTTATGCAAGGTCTTCTTGAAGACACCTTTCGGTATCTTCGGCATAGTTTCAGCAGGCTTCTTGATCATGAGAGGGTTAGAAGTTTCACCTATGGCCTTACCCTTCTCAGAAGTCTCTTTCTCATAGTTTTTATTCCTAGTCTGTAACAAAGTCGAAGATCGAACCATGTTGATATAATTTGGTTCAGGGGCATTTTGAGTGCCCCTTGCTACATTAGAAGCTGAAGTAGAGTTCTGCCCTTGGGGAAAAGGATCCTTCAGGACAACTGATTGTTGAGCTTTGAGCATATTCTGGGCTTGTTCCATAAAGGGACAAAGGTGAGTAAGGTGATCCTCATGGCACAACTTACACAGGAATTTAACATTCTTCTTTTCTTTCTTGCCCCCATGAGAATTATTCATGGGTTTCTGCTTATTTTTGTTTCCCTCTCCTTTCTTTCCTCTCTTTTTATTCCCACTGGGCTACTGATTGCCCTTATGAGAGGTCTATGCAAAAACATATGCACTCTGGGGGGAGGGGGCATCCTTTGCTACCTCCGCTATAGACTGCTTGACGGACAACTAATGAAGTTGTTTAGCCAAAGACTCTATGGTGGGAGAGTTTACGGATCCAACCACACCATCAGCATGGGGTCTAGGCTTAGGCTTCTCCGCATCGTGGGTAGGCCTTGGTGCCTCAGGTATAATCTCATACAAGATCCCAGATTGTGAATAAATCAAATCCAATTGATGGGCCCTAAGAATTGCTTCTTCTTCATTTGTCACTCCTGAGGTGGATACGTCCTTAGATATGTAGAGAAACAAGGATTTAAGGAACCACTCTAGTAAGAACTCAAGAGGAATGGTGCCTTTTATAAGGCTCTTTCACCTCCTCCACTCTTGGTTATGATCTGAGATGTGGGTATCCTTGTTCTACCAAAAGGTAGATAACAAGTCCATTCCAAAATCATATCGGACCAGAAGCTGAAAATGGCTAAGAAATGCACTAGCTAAGTCCCAGAAACTACTGAAAGTAGCAGAAGGTAACTCAACGTACCATTTTTCTGTGGTACTTGTTAAGTTTTTCTGGAACAGCCTCAACCTAAGTAAATCTTCGTTCAGTGAATTTGAAGAACACCATAAATGAAATGTGGTGGCATGAGCCCCAGGATCTTCACCAACTTTTCCCTCAAACTTAGGGATGTCCGATGGCAATTTGGTGGGGACAAGTGGCCATGAGGGGTCATTCCTCATCGGGTCATTCATCAACTTAGACAAATATGGCAAGTTCAATGTTTCCAGGAATGAAAGCTTGGGTCAAACCGAGGCACTAAAAGTGCCAATCTAGGGATTAGAGGGACCTGCCCCCGAATGCCCATAAGTAAAGGTGGGGTTTCCCCCTGCCACCGGTTGTGAAGTGGATGGATTACTTTGAAATGGATTCCATCCGTAACCCATAGGGTTGTGAGTGGGAGGTGCAGTATAAGTAGTTCAGGTCGTCCCAATCGAAACTGGGTCTGAAAAATAGGAGCAAGTATCCCTTCGCTAAATAACGAAAAGGGAGAGCTCGTAAATAGGGTCGGGACCGGAGTTTGAAAAATTTTCCCATAAGAGGTATTGTTTCCAAACTACAGTCCTACATAAGAAGGTGATGGGCCTACATATAGAGTGAATGGGGGAATGTGCCCCCCATTCCAAGGAAATGCTTGGACAAAAGTCAAGGATCCTACTGGACCGCTCTGGGCAGTGTATGTGAAGGAGGAAGGAATAGTAGGTATACTAGGAATCCCAGTAACCATGTCACCAGAAGCACCTGCTAGGTTTGAGTGAACCGACGGTTGGACCACCCGGCTCACTGGATTCAAAGGCGTAGAAGGTATGCTAGATCTAGGGGCACTTACCGGGGGAGGTAGTACCCCTTCAGCTGGAAGGGTTGAGGTGAAAACAAAAGAACTTTCTCTCGTAGTAGACATAATCCTACCCATAGGGATAGCTAAAACAGGTGAATAAAAAGGTCTAACCTAGACGATCACAGGATCGTTTAAATAAGTCAAGGGTGTGTTAAAATTACTTGCAAACTCATCATTCTGCAAGTCTTCTATCTCAACGGTATCAAAATCAAGACGGTTAGCTATAAGCGATGGTTCACCTGGAACTTCACTTACTCCTATAGGTTCAAATGAACCGTCCATGTCCAATCTCCGCCTTTGGGGTGGAGGTGGAGGTTCCAATGTGATGAGAGGAGGAAGGTTTTGCAACCTTCTTGACCTTCTTATAGGTTGGTCCTCCACGATTGAAAATTTGACAAATCACACCCTAAATCCAACTAAACACAGACAAAACCACAGAGCAAACACTATGAAATTTCCTAAAGCCTCAAACAATCAACAAGGGTGAAAGATATGCTTTCCTAAAAAAAGTTAAAGAACGATTACTTGGCGTCCTTAAAGTGGTTCTTAGGCACAAGTGGAGGAATCACCCACCACCCTCCTACACTTTCAACAAGGGTTACCTTCCAAGCCCGTCCAAGGTGAACCAAAAATAGCCTTCCAGTTTACCTAGGTATGAACCCTAAATGTCAAGAGACTAAAGGAGACCTTAGCTATACCAACAGTTTGGGGGTACAGTCGCAAGCCTGACTCGTACGCATGGGCAGGGTAGTTGAGCCTGAAACTCTGTCTAGGACAGAATCCGCAAATGCGTAAAAGTCCTAATTTATGTTTTGACAAGGAATCGGAGGGTTATTTCCTTAGTCCAATGCCTCCACGCAACCTCGTGCTTGACTCCCTTTTGAGAAGAGCTTCCCAGATACAATTGATAAAGACAAGGATTTAGCTATTGAATGGTCCACTACGTCTGAATTTTAAAACTTATGGGAAGTTTACACTTCCTATCCCATAAGTCTAGACTAAGCTAGTAGGTGAATGGCCCCTAAAAAATAAAAATTGCTAGTAAATTTTAATTATTGCGTTCATTTTAAAGGGCTATTTCTTACTCATAATGAAATGGAATGATGAACTATGGTGTTTTTGACTTGATAAGAAATAACAAAGTAAAGGTGTATATTTCTTTTTCAAAGCAAATTGCCACTACTAAAGCAAACTTCTTTTTCTTTTTGTAAATATAAATTGATGAACAAATGCAACGATAAAGAGAAACTAAGACTATATTTTTGTAGTTTTGAGATTATATTTTAAAACTAAAATGAAAACTACTTATGCAAACAAATGCAAAAAGCTTGAAAATGTTTTTCTTTTCACTTTTTAAAATGCTCAAACACTACTATGTACCTAAAATGCACTGAACTTGAGTATATTTGGATCAAATCAACTATATAAAACAAGCAAACTGAAGTAAACAAATTAATAAAACCAAGAATTAACCAACAAAGGAGGACTTGGAACCCTAGCTTGGGTGGGTACAATGAAAAAATCTTACTGAAAACACACAAAGGTAAGTGGTAAACCAATCACTATCTAAAGATAGACTAGGAAAAACATTCCCCAAAACCCTGATCATTGATTCGAACAAAAACACTTCAACCTATAACCCAAACAGGAAAACCTACTTCAAAATGCGAACAGAAGACAATCCAAAACAAAAGAAACTCAAGGGATTTACAAGAAAGCACACGGTGTGGCCACCAAGGTCATCAAATTAACAAAACAGTGTTTATAAGGAAAGCCAACTAACAAACAGGAATCACAAAAGGACAGGGACAAGCAAACCCTAGCCCAAAAATCCCTATTTCAAGGCTTGTACGTGACTGTATAGAAGGGAAACTCGCATACTGTACACGACTGTCCTAGAGAGTAACTCGCGTACACAAGCCTCTGTATGCGACTGTGTATGAGAGCAACCCGCATACAGGTACAAAATTTTCTCAAAAAAAAGGAAAATCCACAAGGCCTTCAAACACTATGGTAAGCATGAACCATGACAAAATACCACACACAAACTCAAGGCAAAGACTGGTCAAGGGTAATAGAAATAACCTACAACAGTCTAGGCTCCCCAGCGGAGTCGCCAGTTCTGTTGTTTAGGAATAAAAACCTTATAACCGAAGGTCTGGGGTTACCAACATACTCTTAAAACTTGTAGGCAATCAAATTTGAAGTGCAAAAAGGAAACATGAAGATAGGATAGACTCACCCGATTCACAATGGTTGATCCAAGCTTTGTCTTCTTCCGCTCTGCTTTTCCTCCAAATCTTTCAGGGATGTTTCTCCTTCACCTATAAAGAGCAAATCCTCCAAGTGCAAGCTTATACATGTATATAGGACAGGTTGGATAAACAATATATAAAGTGCTTAATCATAAATATTCATCAAACCATAATACATGAAAGACATTCAAAACACATTTGGAATAAGGATTCTGTTTATTAACAATAGTGAATGAGTTAAGCTTACAACCCAACACCTGAGACAAGGACTCCTCTGCAACCAAAGGATTTTGAGTTATACTACTCCAAATATTTCTGAATAGATACCACCAGCATAACTTTGCTCTCCAAGTATGATTCCTTAACACCCTCCCCAAGGCCTTTATTTATACTTAGTGAAATAAGGCAGTTTCGAGGGTTGAGGAGGTTGAGACAGTTAAGATGGTTATGGTTTAGGGCTTAACAAATGTCAAATAATCGCGATTTATTATTTTTAATGTCAAAGGAAGGTGTACGCGAGTATTGATACTGGCAACCCGTGTATGACACATGAGTTTCTCTAAGGGAAACCCGCATATAGATCTGTACGCAGGTTGCAATGACAAATACTCACGTACGGTATGTGACATGTTGTAGGGAAAAGTCGTGTATGTACGCGGGTTGCTTATAGGAAAAGTCACTTACAACAATTGACATATTAAAACGTAAAAATGGCAAGCTAGATGGATAGTGAATGTATTTCATAATATGCCCATCTATAGTGTTTTAGGCAACCTTCAATCCATAAATTTCCTTTTGTGTGCCAACATAGGAAATGTTGGCACTCGGACGGAGAAGTGCCATTTGGATAGATAACAGTCCACCCAAAATTCACTCCTACAATCTATGGTGCAGATTGAGAAACTTCAAGAGAGGTTTCCAAGGTCCTTTACACCCTCCTACATATCAAATAGTCATTCAATGGCCGAAAGAATTTATGTTACAAAGGAGGAACCTCATGTGATGGTGGAGCATGAGGTACATGTTGATATACAGGTGCTTGAAGAGGCTACATTAAAACAAGAAGGAAACCAAATAGTTCTTCTTGTTCAGAGGAATTATGAGTTCCCTCTTGGTGAAAGTCGTAGAGCCTTGGAGGAGGCACGTGATCTCACAACAATTGGACCAGCCAATGATGGATAATATGAATTCAAAATTTTGATGGGTAAGAGTTTCAAATAGGTAAGGTTGGTTCACAATTCTTCACTCCCTACTTCATTTTCAACCACATCAATTGGGGATTAAAATTGGGTGAAAGGATTCCTTTTTATGGTGCCACATGAGGAGTATGAAAATTATATGTCTCCTTTTGATGATGAAATTATTAGAGCACCATATTCCTTGCATTTAAAGAAGCATTCCTTGTTACATTATGATGATACACATCTACATGGATGCACATATGATGTTGACTTGAGTCACTTGAAGACTCATGATATTCCTTTCTTCTTGCTTAGTCCATTTGATGTTGGAGGAACTTCATCCAACACTTGAGTGAATAGGTATACGATTGAAACACATTATTATTGGCAGAAACATCATTTTTTATTTCTTCAAATGATATACATATTCATGGGTGTATTTATGAGACTTCTTTGAGCCACTTGAAGTCTTAATGTTTTCTTGGCTCCTTATTTGGTTTAGATTTTGGTGGAGGTTCTTCATTCACTTCTTGGATGAAAGAAAACATGGCTGATTATTTTGATGCATCTTACATTATTTTGGAGTAGCATTATAGGACATGGGATCCTAACCTATGTAATTGGAGCATATTTGATATAATACCTGATGCTTGTGTGTATGGGCCACATTATGATCTACTTACTTGGATGTACAAACACTTTCATGATTCTTTGATGAGGTACCTTCTTGATGTACATTTGTATGATGTTCTTATGTACTTTCATGATCTATATTTTGTACACATGATGTTTGGAAGGGTGCAATACAGCTAATGTGATCCCGATACTACTTGGTTTCAATTTGGGGGGCACCAAGTAGTATGCGAGATTGAGTCACCACTTGAGAAAGTGATTGTAATTAGAGTAGTGCAGTAGAATGGTGGTTCCTCTCTGAAATTTTAGTAATATCTTAAAAGACTCAAAGTTTGGTAACTCAGTACCAACTTCAAAGAAATATATAGGAGCAAAAGGGGGGTTGAAAGTTCATAAAAGGTTTCCAAAATATGGAGGTAAAGACTATTTGTGCAAAATTTGTTTTAATGGAATTAATTAATCTTTTGGTGTTTAGTAGTGATGTCATAGGAGATATAAATATGAAAAATCCACATTTATTTACTTTTGGAAACATGAAATTGCAGCACATGAGTGCAACTACTCAAATGGAAGTTAAATGAAATTGTGCAGAACCACAAGACATTACTTGGTGCAATGGAAGGAGTTTCCAGGTGAGGATGCCACGTGGGAAGATGAAAATTTTTTACAAGATCCAAACTTGGCATTGCTTTAGTACAATAAATCTTGGGTGGGGTGTACTATCATGTCCCCATCCAAATAAGGCTACTTTCAAATAATCTTTCACCAACCTACTAGTTCCCTAGGTTGAGGTGGAGACATAAATTTTGTAATAAGGGATATATTGCACCCAAAAGAACTTTGGTTTACCATATTTAGATTAAAATGGGTCACATAAATAATAAATTTTACGAAAATAAGGTGGAAGTGGTTCGTGGAGACAATTGGAAGCTTGTGGAGTCTTTGGGTGACTAGATTCCCCCACACACTTGGAATGACATTCATCCAAATTCAAACCCATGAGGAATGTAACATTCTTGGAGGGTGATGTGGTGTCACATAGCCTATAATGAGCTAAGGAATTCAAATTAGGAGAGGAGAGTAACTCCCATGGAATAAGAAGATACTAAGAAGACAATGTGTGCCACTTGGAAGGAGATTCCATGCACTCTATGACAACCAATTATGAAAGATTCTATGACAAATATGAAAAATTCACACTTGATTGTGGAACTATGAAAAATATGACATGACAGGGATAAAAATAGCCACCAAGAGGGCGCATTTGGGAGTTAGAGGCATGCATTCAAATTGGGGAAAGGATTGGACCATGAAGAAGAAACAAGTGTCATAGGAGTTATTAAACCACTAAGATGAGTTAGAGGAAGCCCATAGAGGGAAATTATACCTTAGGAGGGCTCATGAATTTAATAAAATGATTTCATGAGGAATGAGAATGTATTTTTTATCATTTGTTAATTGTCCTTTGGCATTTTGGAGAGATTTTTCTTGTCGATTGCATGGTGAGTGTTCACTCTCCCTGCTTGTGAACCAATTTCGAGGGAGTTGGATTCCTTTCCAAGTTGGTTGATGGATAGGACATTAATACATATCATTGATATGAATGAATGTTGTTATTTGCAAGTTTAAGTTCCACACATATCGAGCTCTCATCTATCTCCCTATTCTCTCATTCCTTCTCCTCAATTCCCTCATACTCTCATGTGACGACGTACTTGTTGGAGTGGTGCTTGTGCCTTGATAAATATATTTGATGCCATATATTGGTTATATGATGTATGGATCTATAATATTATATGAATATTCTCTATAATTATAAATATAAGAGATCCATGTGTGAAAGGCTTACTTTCCCATGCTCTTGAATAACTAGTTTTCATGAATTTGGCTTCAAGCTTGAAAGAGTTTTAAATATCATATTTGTTTGAGTAATTTTCTCTGAGTTTAATGTTGTTGGGAATATTAATTTGTATGATATATGTGTCCATTATATTTCATGTTACTGTCTGGTCCATTTATTCTATTGTTCACGTGTCAAACTTAAGCTAATAACTCAATTTCCCCATAAGCAATTTCCATGAAAGTTACCATACAAATGTTGCACCTCATAATCAGTTTTAAAATATTAATAACCATGAATAATTACATAAATTTATGTCTTATATGCATCCCCATACTCTGTTCTGAAATTTGGGAGGGTCGTACTGCATTTGAAGAGCCAAAAGTGCCATCTACCATAGGCTCGTTTTAACATCGATTTCCTAGTATTTGTGTCCTTCTTTCCCCATGTTCAAAAGAAATTTGTAGAAGAATTTGGAAAGTGAATGAGAATTAATAATATGAATTAGGATTTCCTAATACCCCTCAATCTATTCCATGCATAATTTGAAGTCATTTGAGTGCCTTTGGGTCAAGTTGGGTTTCACTAGTCTAAAGCTAGACATTCGCCAAAATTGTGCAAATTTGAATATCATGTCAAAATGATTTTTATTATTAAACCATTAAGTGTTTGAGTTATGTGAGTATTTTTTAAATCCCATAGGTTCCTTCCATAATAAATTTGGAAAGTTTTAGTGGTGTTTAGAACCAAACCGAGAAATACTAGTTTACTACTTTTTCTTAATTTTGAAATTAGACGAAGTATTGAAGGAGGAGGCATGTGAACTGTTTGTGAAAATTCCTAAGCCACATCATATTAAAAATCCACATATATTAGTTTTTCAATCCTATTATAACCTAATATCAATTCCCTTAAGCTTCCCTCGTTGTCTCATAACCATGGAGTCAATGGGAAATCCATTGTCAATGAGGGTATTGAGAAAGAATGTTTTCAATGTCATAGTTTTGAAGGATCTTTGAAATATTTTGGATAGTGTGCCTAGTTTCCCCAAAAAGGTACATTATAGTATATCCTAGGAATTATTTCAAAGACATTGTTTCTTTTTGTTCCAATATTCATCAAGAAAAGATTGTTCCAACATTTAATGAGAAGGGATTTTTTTCTTCTTCTGTAGCCTAGAATATAAAGAAGATCAAAGTTGTCCTATGAAATGGTAATGGAATGTGTTAATGATTTTGTTTGCCTTAGATATATTTCTTAAGTTTGCAACACTTTATAGTATATCTGCTAAAGTTTATGTTCTTATTCCAAACTATGATCTTAACACATTAACGTGCAATTTCTTGTTAAGATATTAACATATTGCTATATGTTGTGATTTTGGGTACTTATTTTAAATTTTAAACATTTTGGTCCAAATATTAAGTATACTTATGTTCAAACTACGATCTTAACACATTGACATGCAATTTGTTGTTAAGATATTAACATATTGCTCTATGTTGTGATTTTGGGTACTTATTTTAAAGTTTGAACATTTTGGTCAAAATATGAAGTATACCTATCCTTAAGTATTGATGTGAGAATGTACAAAGTCTATCTTTATAATTTCTTTTGGGTATATTGAAATTACACATAAATTTTGATACATGAATTGTATTGAAACATGTTTTTCTTAGCATTATTGAGATTGGAATTATAGATTTTAGAGCCTTTTTCTTAGTAAATAGTAATTTGACACTAGCAAGAACATTTTTATTTGTATCTAGGGATGTGCATTAGATGGTGTTATTAGATGTATGAGAAGCATATATAGTGTGGAAATATTGTGGTTGTTGCTTTTGTTGACAATATTATGTTTTGGCATGGTCTAGGAGTATTAAAGGATGTGCATTATTGTATGGTGTTGTTAGCTAACTTAACTTTGTGAGAGTGTGATTCTTGAATTTTTTTGATGATGTACACTTAATATACATTCTTGTTGTTAGTAATTATGTACTTTGGCATGTGCATTGTGTTTTGTTTTAGGGATTATAAAAGATATGGATATGACTCTTGAGAGTAATAAGTTTTGAGTTGTCATTCCCAGTTTGTATTTGTGCATTGTTATATATTCATATAAATAAATATTAATATGTTTTTGTTAAACATAACATTTAAGCATACAATTAATCCCACTCAACAATTTAATCACAATTTAATATTTTGTATATCCTCACATATGTGGTGGAAATCACCAATTATAAAAATAAAATAAAAAATTTGAATTTCCCAAATAAATTAATTATATATATAGTTTAATGAAAGTTTGGGTTTTTTTAAGAAGATAAATACAAATACATGCAAAGGGTTAAGTGAAAATATGGATTTTCTAAAACAATAGATGTGCATCATAAATGTGGATATTGATCTACAAATCATTTTATATATAATGGTTGAGCTTAAAAAATATGGAACTTGTACATACAACTGGCACACTTAGAAATAATAAAAAGCAAAAAAATATTCATTTAAAAAGTTTAGAGTAAAATTATGATCATTTTTAGGTGTTGGATTGAACTATGGATGAATGATTTGTTCATTGTTCATGGAGATAGGTTGAAAAATAGTTTTTTACTTAAAATAGAAGTTTATAAGTTGAACTATATTTTTCTATACTATTATTCAAATAGTAATGTATATCTCTCTATATTATTATTCAATGTTAAGGATAGTTTTTAATAATGCATATCTCTCTATATTATTATTAAATGTTAAGGATAGTTTTTAATTTAAAAATTCATTTTATAAGGAAGATTTTATTAGCATAGCCACAAGTAAAGTGGTTGGTGAATGCTGATAGGCACAATCAGCTACTTAGTTTGTGAAGTAAAGTGATTAATGAATGCTGATAAACACAACTAACTACTTAGTTTGTGAAGATAGGTGGCTTTTAAACAAAAGCTAAAATATATAATTTTATATCTATTATTCATACCATATTGTTAGAGTTTACAAAAATGATTTAATGAACAAAACAAAAAACAAAAAATATATGAAAAATAAAAACAAATTGTTACCCATTTTTTTAACCATCCTTTAAGTAAAGTTTATTTAAATCTTAATTTAAATGCATTTAAACATAACAAAATACAATTACCATAAATTGAATCTATGCTCTGTACACTTGTTACACTAAGGTTAATGTTATTGATCTTTTTAATCAAATCCAAAATTTAAAATAATATCTAAATATCTCTCCACATAATTATAAAAAAGTAGACCAAAATTTTTAAGCATAATTAGTTAAATAAAATACTAGTCCAAAATCTAAAATAATATCTAAATATCTGGCCACATACTTATAAAAAAAAAGTCAACAAAATTTTTAAACCAAACATGATTTGTAAACCAAATTTTTAGACCAAACATGATTTGTCAAGACTAGACATTGATAGGTGGAACATATTTCATATGCCACTCTTATAAGGTCAGATATTTCACACAGCAGATTGGTCGTAGGATGGTTATCTCCACCACTCGATTTGACATTATGTCCGCTGTAAATTGTAGTTTTCTAGAACTATATTGAAATTAGGGGAATCACCTCAAGTACCATCCGTCATCTTTCACACGGCATAGCAGTCTTGAGTTGTCGTGTTCAAATTTTATATCGCTTAGCAGTCTTGAGTTGTCGTGTTCAAATTTTATATCGCTTCTCGCAGTTATAAATAAACTAAACCAGAACTCCTCTGCCAAAGTAGCTGCTCAAAGATAAATAAATATTTGAAAGTGCTTTGCGTGAAATCCAATCCAATCCCATGGAAAGAGTGAAATCACTGGAAAGTGTGCTTGGCATGAAGGGCGGAGACGAAGATACAAGTTATGCTCGCGTTTCTCTATTTGCTCAGGTAACCATTTTTTTCCATTTAAATACCTCTAAAGGTTATAAGTTACTAATTATAATAATCCGTTCTGGACAGTTCAGATCAATCCCGAGTTCAATCCCTTCTAATGGTAATTTGTTTGAGATGTATATATGCAGTTCAAAATCATAAAAGAGATAATGCCTATTCTGGAGCGTGAAATCCCACAGTATTTGAAGCTTGACAAACTGATCAAAGGAGGGGATCATGGCGTATTTCGCATTGCAGACTTGGGTTGTGCAACAGGAATCAACACTCTTCTTGTGGCCGACACGATCGTCGGCGCCGTCCAAAGAAAGTGCAGCTCTGAATGTATCGAGGTGCCAGAATTTCAAGTTTACTTCGCTGATCTTCCTTCCAATGATTTTAACTCGCTCCTTCGTTCGCTGCCTCCACATCAACAACAAGCTGCAGAGAAGGAGCGTGGTTTCGGTGAGGCTCCGGCGACGAGATCTTATTTTGCAGCAGCGGTGTGCGGATCGTTTTACAAGACACTTTTTCCACCAAAAAGTCTCCATTTTTGTCACTCTTCAAACAGCCTTCACTGGCTTTCGCAGGTACGTAAGTAATGCTCTTGCTCTCTTGACTGTCACCCCACCCCCGTTTCTTCTTCTTGGCTTCAAATGGAATAAAAACACAGATGCATTCAAATGAATTCTTATCGATTTTAACCGACTGAAATGTTATTTAAACTAATATTTCACTGGCTAGCTAACATTTCCTGCAGTGTTCTCATCCTTTTCTTATTTGTTTGTATTTATGGTTGAAAATGAATGCCAACGGACTGTCTTGATCCAGAGCTTTTCAGTTTTAAAAAAAATTATCTACACTAAATGCAAAATGCTTTTACAACTAAGATGGAGACATTTGGATATTTATATAAAAATATTTTCTCAGTACTGCTGTTTGTGTTAAAATTGAGTGAATCAAATAGAGAGTGGAAGTTTGCTGATGGACGGTTTGCTTTATGCTGTTAGTTTGCTCTCTATCCTTCCCGCCTGTTTAGATTAGAGCTGTTTACTTAACTCATTTATTTTTATAATTTCTTAGATAAGAGCTTAGAAACATTAATACATTCGTCAGGGTATTGGTAAAATATGTGGTAGAAAATATGTATCTTTCATTATAGAGCAGCATTCTTGAATGATTTCCATGTGTGGTTTTAATGCGTTTTTTCAGAGTAAATATGCAATGAAAAACCTTTTTGGGGGGATGCCGCACTGCATTAGATAATATGTTTTTTCGCTTCCCATCCACTAGACTGTATCTAGCATCAAGTTGTGCTGTGCCGTCCAGCCTGTATGCAGAGCATTGAATGGTCGTGCCCTTGACGGTTTCCTGTTCATCGAGTGGGGATTTCTTTGCAGTTTGTAGAACTCGATGCCTGTGCTTGAAGTCGTCATCCTTCCTATTGACTGGGAGGTCGCCCATTCCAGTCTTATGAGTGGCAGGCCTGCTATTTATGCTTTGTGGAGGATGCTCTTGCAGGTAGAATAATGGGTGAAAGCTAGTATTGGGTTAGAAGTTGAAGCTTTCAAAGCTCTGGTCAGTGTAGCCTGAACATTGCATTACTGAAATTTGTGAAAAGATTGGAAACTATCCCTTAGTTGGATCTTCAGGCCTTAAAACTAAGAGTAAAGTCTTTGTTGTAAAACTAAGCGAAACAGTCTTTGTTTTAACTATTCTTAAAGTCTTTGTTTTGAAACTAAGTCAAAAAGTATTCGTTTTAGATGAGCTTGCATTGATCGGAAGGTTGCCAAGTCTAAGAGCTGTCAAAACATGGGTAGCTTAACAATGTACACCTAAGATACAATGGCAGGTATCATACTGTGCTTCTAGCCATAGTTGATTTGTTTTGTTTTTCTCTTTCAACGAGGACCTTAGTCATATTTCACTATATGCCTTATTTCATGGGATCCAAGGGACTGCACTTATTCCTTGTAGCTTAATTTTTTGAAGTTGTTTTGTTTTGCTTTTCTCTTTCAACTAGTGCTTTGGTTATATTTCACTATGGTTATATTTCACTATATGCCTTATTTCTTGGGATCCAAGGGAGTGCACTTATCTTTTTATAGCTTAATTTTAATTGAGAAAAATAATAATAATAGTTCTTTCTTGAGTTAGCTTTCTTACCTTTTTCTATTTTGAGATAAAAGTATTTTTACAAAGATTGGAAACAAGTTAGTCTTATATATTAACTTAGTAGAAAACTTGTTTTTTTGTGACTGAATACGTGTGGAGGTATATTTGGAAAAGGGCTTCCTAAAGGGCTGTAAATCAATATAAATAAAAGAGTAGAGTCACCAACAAGCACTAGACTACAAACAGATTTCTTTTAAATGCAACATCTATCAAGTTTATAAGCATTTTTCCATAAATATCCAAAATTCCAAGAAGAGTAGCTTCTCTCAAAATAGTTAACAAATCTAAATTTAAGAAAATCCATAGTAAAAGAAGGCACAACTCCCAATCATCCTGAGAGGAAGCCACCAAATTGAACAACAACAAGTGATCATTTATAAGATTAAATGAAGGGGAAGACAAATCACTAAAAGACCCTAAATTTTATCAGTTAGTGTAGGTGGTATAGAACCACCCAAGTCCCATGCACATCAAAAATTTGATCAGCTAGTGTAGGTGGTATAGAACCGCCCAAGTACCATGCACATCAAAAGATTTTTTCACAATAGCTATAGAGGAAGAGGTAGTAGAGAAAGAGGAGGCAAGTAAAGAAGTAGAGGAAGAAGAGGAATGGGGAAGATAAAGAGGTATAAAAAAAATCATAAACAAAAGAGAAAGAAATAGGGGAAAAAATAGTTAGAAAAAGTATTTAAACTTATCTTAATCCACTTAAGTTAATTAAATTCAACTTAAAAAAATGAACTAGATAAAGAATTTTTTTTAAATAATAATAAAAAAATACAAATTTATATATAAATTTTATAACATTTTATGTACCCAATTTATAAAAATTTATTCAAGGATAAGAAGGATAAGAGTGTGACACAAAGACTTGTTTCATTCCTCCTCTAATGGGAGGTAGAAAAAAATGCAAAATATGTCATATACTAAAGGGTAAAAAGGATAAGAGTGTGACACAAAGACTAGTTTCATTCCTCCTCTAATGGGAGGTAGAAAAAAATGCAAAGTGTGTCCATCCTTTAAATTTTGTATCAACCTATTAAAAGGTTCCAATGCCTTTGTTTTTTAAATGAGTTTACATTTTTCTTTAATATAAAAGCAGTTTAGTTTTTTTTTAATGAGCTTTTAATATATTGATTATTGATATATTTTTTATTTTAATTTCAGGTTAGAGTGTTTAGTTTGTTTATATATATACACTATCATTTATTTTTATGAAATTTATGTTAATCGTAGGTATTGTATTTAATTTACATGACCAATAGTATATTGAATAAAAACCATATTGCAGGTTCCCGATAGCGTTGCGGATAGAAAATCTTCGGCTTGGAATGGAGGGGCAGTTTATATATCCAGAGATGAAGTGGGTGCTGCTTATCTTTCCCANTGCATGGAATTATCTGATTGATGGATTGAAGAGGCGGTGCAGGGCGTTATTGGGAAGGAGAAAGTGGAGTCGTTCAACCTGCCACTCTTCTGCCCAACTGTTGACGAGTTGGAAAGCATCGTGAAGATGGAGAATTCTTTCGAGATTGTGGGGAGTCATGTCAAGTTGTTCAGTGGGTTACCTCTGCATCCAATTTCAGAGGTGAGAAAAGGCGATGAGGAAATGTTCGGGAGGATGGCATCGAATACTTACAGAGCAGCGTTCGAGAGTGTTGTGAGGGCTCAACTGGGTTCAGATGTTTTAACGAATGAATTCTTTTGGAGGATCGAAAAGATGGCCACTGCCAAATGCCAGGAATACGTGCGCCATCGAGGTGATGTGCTTGGAGCCTTTCTCATTCGCAAATGACATCAAGCATTTATCGTTGTGAGAGCGTAGAAGCTATGTTTTATCTATTATTGTTACCAAATGATCGTAGAATCTATTATTTCCTTCCAGCCTTTATCGTTAGCAAATTAGCGTAGAATCTATGTTTTATCTATTAATTAGGTTAAGAGGCCTTTAATATTATCTTATATTTTGGATTTTTTAGATGGACAAGATTAACTGGAGATTTATTTCATACTCTTTGTTTTATCGTTGTGTATTGTTATTCATTTATGTTATACTAAACATCGTATAGCTAAAAGGAAAGTGGTGGGTGTTATCGTATAACATAACCATTACACTAATTAATATAAACATAAAACAAATACTATTTAATTAAAAAAACTGATATACTTATTTAGATGAAGTATATTTATATCTTAATCAAGATGCATTTTAGGTTGTATACTTGTTACACTCTGGTTAATCTTGTTTATCCAATCAAGCATCTCCAAAATATGAGATAATATCTATACATTGATTAATATAACAATAAACAAAAACTGGTATGCACTTAATTGATTTTTATTTAAATCTTAATCAAGATACATTTAAGCATAACAATATACGACCACCATGAAAGTTCTCTTTTTTTTTTACACTTTTGGGCCTCGCATACAATGCCTTTGGGAAAATCCACCTTTTACTTGGATGGGTTAACTTCTACCAAAATACTTGGTACATAAATTTACTACCATGGGGATTTACTATGACAAATTATTACGACACTTTTAGAAGACACACTTTTTACGAACTTTTAACCTGACACACTTTTACCTCAATAGAAACCCACTTGAATTCAACATGATTTTACCACCACATAATTTATCCGGAGTTGGGACCAACTCCCATTTCAATATGACCACTTCTAGGAGAACTTTGTAAAAAGATATTTCTTAGTCTAAAGACTTATAACATGAAAAACAATTTTCATCAACCTGTAACTTGGGATAAACCTCCAGACAAGCTCACAATATCATATTAAGACTTATGTCTAGCACTCTGCGGTTAAAACTTAAACTTTTACACGGTGAAATATTTGTGGTTTCTTATCTTTCACAAGACCGTAAATGTAAACAACATTCACTCAAGTAATTCTGGAGAAGAAGTGCGGAATAAATAAGACATGCATTCAACCATAAACTATGGATTTATATATATTGTAGCGACATAACAAAGAACTACATCTAAACTTTTACGCTGTGAAATATTTGTGGTTTCTCTGTATCTTTCACAAGACCATAAATGTAAACAACATTCACTCAAGTAATTCTGGAGAAGAAGTGTGGAATAAATAAGACAAGCATTCAACCATAATATATGGATTTATATATATTGTAGCGACATAACAAAGAACTACATCCACAATTACAAACTTGGAAATTTACAAGGATGTTTCACATTTTACAGAGCTTGGGATCTCTACACATTCCAAACACATGAGCTTGAGTTCTCAAACTCGTCTCAGATTTTTTCTTCTTTTTCTCCACTACTTCACGCTTTCTCTTCTCTTCTCTGTGTTCCGCACACACGCTCACTTCTCATTGTTTTTCATAAACAGATACAAAACTGCTTCTCTTGGAAGCTACCACCTATCATTAAAGACTGTGATAAATTTCTACCTAGAAACTTAACTTCATAAATACAAATCGAACTCTTAAATATGGTGAGGCGTGAACTCCTCACCCTGATAGATTTCCTAATAGCAGTGCACTTCTATATAGTTTGACTGAGTCGGTTGAGGTGCGATGTAGATCTGTGAGTAACTAATATTTCTAACGTGCCCCCTTAATTATGAGCAGATGGGGATTGTTAAACAAAAATTTTACAAAAACTTTCACAGCTGAAACTTGCTCTGTGCATGACAAAATTCACTGAGCATAACTTGTCATTCCTAAATAACTTTGCAGACACTGGAACGTATCGCTTGCCAATGGCTTTGTAAGAATGTCTGCTAGCTAATCTTCAAACCTACACAATTCTAAACAAATCTCTTTGTTATTCACCAATTCTTTTATGAAATGATACCTTGTGTCGATGTGCTTGGTTATCTTATGGAACACATAATTCTTTGACAATGCGATGGTTGAACTGTAGTCGCAGTAGATGGTTTTTGGTTCCTTCTAATTCTATAATGGGTTTCTTAACATTCTCTGCATCCAACTAACTTGCAATGCAATGCTTGTAGCTGCGACATACTCCACTTTTGTTGAAGACAAAGTTACAATGGTTTATTTCTTCGAATCCCACGACACAACACTTGTACCAAAATGAAATGTGTACCCATATGTACTTTTCATGTCATTTGTGTTTCCTCCATTGTCACTGGTAGTGTATCTAATGATTTTGAACTTTTATGAGTTTAAATACATAATTCCAAGGTCATTTGTGCCACTTACATACCTCAAAATTATCTTACCTGTTTGCCAATGAGAGTCTTTCGATGACTCCATGAGTCTTGAGATCATAATTACTCCATACATGATGATTGGTCTTGTTGCAGTTAAATATATAAGGCTACCAACCGGCCTTTTAAATAGTGCAGGATCTATAGTTGATCCATCATCATCATTGCTCAATTTTAAACATGTTATTACTGGTGTTGGGGCTACCTTGCAATTAGACATATTGAATCTTTTTAAGACTACACTTGCATACTTGGACTATGATATAAATATACCAATTTCATATTGATGGACTTCAATCCCCAAGAAAAAAATTCACAAGCCCCAAATTAGTCATTTCAAATTTACTTTCCATGACCGTTATAAAATCCTTTAAGCCAAAATCACCAGTAAAAATTAAATCATCTACATACATGTAGACAATTAACATGTTACCTTGTTCATTAACTTTGGTATACAACATTGGTTCACTTTCACTTTTTGAAATCCACTATGGGTGAGATAGGAATCAATTCAACTGTACCAAGATATCGAAGCTTACTTCAAACCATAGAGTTCCTTTTTCATCCTGTATACTTTGTGTTCTTGTCTTGGAACTTCATAGCCTTGTGGTTGTTCCACATACACTTCCTCCTCCAAATAGCCATTCAAAAATGTCGATTTAACATCCATTTGATAGACATGCCATTTGTTTTGTGCAGCAATGACCATAACTGTTCTGATTGAATCGATGTGTGCGACAAGTGAAAATTTTTCATTGAAGACTATGCCAAGTTGCTATCTGAATCCTTTTGCAACCATTCCTGTCTTGTGCTTTTGCACATTCCCATCAGCATCTTTCTTGGTCTTGTAAATCCATTTTACGATGATTACATTTTTATCTTTTGGTACATCTAGAAACTCCCATGTTTGGTTCTTCTCAATGCATTCTACTTCTTCTTTCATATCTTGCACCCATACTTCTTCTTCAACAACTTCCTCAAATGTTAGTGGATCATCTATTTGAGAAAATAATGCAAAAAGAAAGAATGAATTCGGTGTACTAGCTTCATATATCTCACGCATACATCTGAGCCTAGATCCAGAATGACTAAATCTACTTCATAGTCCCCAATTTGGATGTTCATGCACATCTCTTTTCCCATCTTTTTCTTATGCAAAGAATCCACCACAGAGTTCTTTCGTCCCTTCGTCGGTCAGTGGAACAGGTTCTCAATATCGGTAAGGGCATCAGGATCTCTTTCCAGCGACAAGCAACTCTCAAAGAAAATTTGCAAGGTACCAAGTTTTCGTGATGGTCCCGCCTCTAACAACGAATAAAAAAAAGTGGGCATTTAATAAAGAGGTGACTTACCAGGATTCCTTCCAATCAGATCACATGCTTCAAATAATGTTTCCTTCTCAGCATCGATATCGAATTGCACCTTCTTCTTCCTAGCCAACCGAATTTGTGGATGAGGGCTATCTTCTCCAGTCATCGCACCTCTGCGAGTGATGACAGCGACATCGACATCTTTTGTTCTGGGCTCCGCTGATATCGTTGCAACTATGGGTCCTTGATTCTAGTTCAGCGGTGGATTCATAGGTTGGTTTACATTTTGAGGCGCATTTTGGTTCTGAATTGGAATTTGGTTATGGCCCTGATTCTGCACTTGATTCTGGTTCGGCAACTGGTTCTAATTCTACAAGTGGTTTTGGTTCTGCAGTTGATTCTGATTCTGTAACTGGTTCTGATTCTATAATTGAGGAACATTTCCTACCTGCCACCTCATGATCAGTTGAGGACAGTTTTCCACTGTGTGATCAATTGCAGTACAATACATACATGAACACTGAAACTACAAGTAATCTCTTTGATAGTGTCCCAACACCCCATAATTGTAACATTGAATAGGTCTGCGACCTCGTCCTAATCCTCAACCAAAGTCCCCTCCTTGTCCTCGGAATACTCCTTGAAATCCTCCTTACAGCTGGTACTGCAGCTAACTTAACTGCAGCTGCGGGGATTTAGTTGCTGCTGAACATAATGTGCTGCTTAAACATACTGTGGTTGCGGCTGAGCCATATGCATCTGGTTATACTGTGGCCGTGGCACGAACAGTTGTTGCAGTTGTGGCGGTATAAACTACATCTTCGGTGGTGCTACATACTTCAGTTGAGGTAGTGGTTTTACCACCTGAGGATGCGGTTGTGGTTGCGGTTGCGGTTGTTGTACTAATCGATGATCTTCACCCTTCACATAGTATGAGTCATACATCCTTTCCTAGAGTAGGTCACATGCGTGACAATCTTTATCTTCGTGCCCAACAGATCAACAAAATGTGCAGTACATGTTCGTCGGCTTTGTTACCATCTTCTGCATGTATCTGCATTCTTCAAGTCGACTCCCATATACTTGAAAAATGCGGCACCATGGTACACTTACACAATTCAATGGGTTTTGCGCTCGTGACAACAAATAATTTCAGAATTCTAGGCAAGTATATTTGGTATGTCTGTCTGCAGGACATCGAGTGCACCAGAGATCTTCACAATGCTCTTTACCTTTCTTTATATCTTCCAACTAAAGCGTCAAGTTCACCAGCTGCATTTGAATCTGGTTCATACGAGCTGCACTTTCTTTAATGGGTGAAGCCTCCAAATTCATTGCGATATCCAAAGCCTCGCTCTGTGTCACAATCTTCTCCTACATCAATGGTTGTCTGATATGAGATACCAGTGTTGCGATGAACCATTCTTTGTGTTGGACATCGCTCATCTCAAAACTGACCCTTGTCATTAATTTCTTGAATCTTTGGTCAAAATCCCATATAGTTTCATTAGCAAATTACTTAATCTCCTTCAATTTTGTAACGTACTGCGCTTCAGACTTGGGTTTTCTAAATTCTTCAATAATCCATTTCCTAAATTATGCCAATGTCTTTATAGGGGTCCCCGTAGGAACTTATGTAAATTTCATGTACCAATCCAGAGCACCACCTCGAAGAGTGGTCTCCAATTGGCCCTTCTTGACATCATCATCCGTAGTTTGTCTGACAGTCCACACTACCTCACTTAGAAACCAATACTGCTCAGGATCGTCAGTCTTGTTCCCATGGAATAAAGGTAACTTCATATCGCCGCCCACCATCCTAGGACTTCTCCCTACCGACGATGATCTATTACTAGAATGTTTCTGACATGTTGGACAAGTCAACATGGAATTTTTGTTTCTTCCTGAATGCGGAGTAGTGCATGGAGGTGTGGGAACATTGTTGCTAGGGGTTGATCTTATCGTTATCATGGGCGTAGTCTGGCCGTCCTCTTTGTCACTGTAGGTTCACTTCGTCCTGTGTGCTCTTCCTTCACAGTATTGTGTTTCGATCATAGTAGAACCTTCCTCTGTCCTCTACTTCTTCTCCTATCAAAACCTTGCTCCTCCCCTCTTGTTATAGCTCAAAATGACACATCTCTACCTGTGACCACTTTCCCATGATTTTGTCACATGTCGACACTTCATGAAAGTCACTAAAAACACTTAAATTGGAGGGCCCATATCTTAAGTTGTGCAAGTCTGTTTGACCTCATCTTTGCACCATTGGAAAAATATTTCAGTTAGCTAAAACTCTCTAGAAGACACCAAAGTTTGAAAAAGCCTATAAGTATCCCAAAAATAATATTTTTTGATGTATACATGAGTTTCCTTAAGGAAACCTGTGTATGGTACACAACTTGCTATATATAATACTTGCATATTCCCTAAATATGTGACTATTTGCATTGCAACCTACGTATACCTACTTCATACGCGACTGATGTCTCTGCAACCCGCATATTCATGTCAAAAATACATTTTTCAAAGTTTGGGTAGTTTGGGTGGTTATGCAACTAACTCCTTCAAGTGTAAGTACTTTTCCTTCAACCCTATCTCTTTAGAAACATATAAATAGAGGTAGGGAGGTCCATGAGAGGGCACTTGAACTTTTGCATTGTCATGCTGGAGGAACTGGGACTCTCTTTTCCCACACCTTTCCCCTAGAAGCATTCTCCTTGTGTTGCAGAGCTTGGAGGCTGAGTTCCTTGGAGAAGAGAAGCAGCAAAACTAGATCAAGGTTTCGTGAAGTTCCCAACTTGAAGAGAAGGTATATTTGTACTTCGTTTCATGATTAATAAAGATGTGATGTTCTTCTTCTTCCCAAATAATTGTTCAATATGTGATTGAATCTATGTTTATGATCATATGATGATGTTAGTTAGATCAATATTTCATGTTTATTTGATTATCATTGCTTTATATGTGGTCATATTTGATTTGAGGAAGGTATAATTCGTTTTGCACGTCTCTTGGAGCAAGAGGAGCGAGAGGAGCAAGAAGAGGATTGAAGGGTTGCTTGGATCAACCTTCGTTTGGTTAAGGTATGAACCATTCTAATATCTAAAACTTGCTTATATATGCTTGATGAACATTATACATCCACCTTTCAACCCCAGTACGTTGATGGCCTCTTAAACCCTAGCCATAAGAAACTTTCCTTTACAACAGAACTGGCGACTTCGCTAGGGAGAGACTTGTCTATTTGGGGTTTCTCTATCTTTCTTTCAGTCTTTTGCATTGGTTTTAGGTCCTTCTTACCACTTATTAACACCTTCTTAGTCTAATAGAACACCTCCCCTACCTTCCTAAGGCAATTTTCCACCTTTTTTGTGATTTTTCCCACCCATACGCAAGTTGCCGACTGAATAGTCACATGTCTGGTTTGTACATGCGACTTGTGATACTATCAACCCATGTATGATATGTGACCTATCAGTAGTACAAACCACATGTGCTTGTACACATGACTTTCTATACTGTCAACCCACATATGATACGTGACCTGTCAGTAGTACAACCTGTGTGTGCCCCTAAAACAATGTTTTTTCCTCATTTTTGTGGTTTTTTCTTCAGTTGTGGGATGTTTGGTAGGTCTTTTGGGGTCCTCTGCAGGTGCATGACTCCAGGGAGTTAGTTTCATCCATTTTGGTTGTTCTTTATCTATGTGGTAAGCCTTTTTATAACATTATGTTTTCCTCTTTGCTCTTTCCCCCCACCCCCTTTGCTTGGCATGATTTTTGGCTTATGTTTCTAGTCAGCCTCTGTCGGTGATCTTTGTCTGAGTTCAGAAGCTTGTTGGTGTTTGTTTCCTTCTTTTGTTGGTTAATTTCACCATGCCAAAATAGTTGACTTGTCTTTTATGCCAGCCTTCCTTCCAAGTAGGGTTTATACTGACTTTAGGGCATTCTAGAGTCTGTTTGGTGGTTGTATAGCAGAGTTCCTTTTGCTTTGTTCTTATCATCTCCATACTTTTGTTTGTAGGTAGTTTTTCTTTTGCATTTATAAAAGAAAAATAAAAAGAACATATAGTTGTTTAATATGCATGTAGATTAGGGTTTTGTCTTTCATGCACTGCATATCATTATTTAAAAATAAATAAATAAATAAAATTGTTCTTTTGTGGCTTTCAAGTTTCTGTTTGAAAAAGAAAGAGAATAGTTTTTTCTTTTTGCATTTCATTTCTCTTTGCTTAGTCATTTTGTTTCAACTTTGAGTCAAAACACCACATAAGTTTCACGCCATTTACCCTCTAACTAAAAAAACCCCTTAAAAAAACGATATAATTTAAAATATATTAATAAGTTTTATTTTATAGGGTCATACACCAACTAGCTCAGGATAGACTTGTGGGATAGGGAATTTAAACTCCCCACAAGTTTTTAAATTCAAACGTATTTGGCCAATCAATAGGTAAACCCTTTTCTATGTTGATTGTATCTGGAAACTCCTCTCAAACGGGAGTTAAGCACAAGGCTGTGTGGAGGCTCGGAATGAGGAGA
This sequence comes from Pseudotsuga menziesii, assembly GCA_001517045.1. Taxonomy (NCBI): domain Eukaryota; kingdom Viridiplantae; phylum Streptophyta; class Pinopsida; order Pinales; family Pinaceae; genus Pseudotsuga; species Pseudotsuga menziesii. Next base: position 1,348,408 of record LPNX010971676.1, on the reverse strand, counting down.
TAAACCTATAATTCCTTGCCAAAGTGTAGACCAAGGTTTTTTCACATCTAGGGACTTCTGTCAATACCACCCTTTAGGCCCCCTGCGGTGCCAGTGTTGACAAGGTTTTGGGCTTTGCTACCCTGCCCATGCATATGAACCAGGCTTGCGACTATCCCCCCATACTGTCAGTATAGTTGTGGTAGCCTTTAGTCTCTTTTGACATCTAGGGTTCATACACAAGTACACCGAAAGGCTATTTCTAGTTGACCTTGGACAGGCTTGGAAGGTAACCCTAGTAGAAGGTGTGGGAAGGTGGTGGGTGATTCCTTCGCTTGTGCCTAAGAACATCTATAGGGATGCCAAGTAACTGTCTATCATATCTCTTTTGGAAATCATATCTTATACATGTTTGTTAGTGTTCCTTTAATGGCCACCTTGAATCTACATGGATTCACCCTAGGGCTACCGGTGTGGTTGTTTTCCACTCCAACTATTCTAAATGCTCTTGATGCTTCTCAAGTAAGCTCCTTATATTAAGGGCATCAAAACACTACTTTCCCTTCACCTGTAGTTGATTCTTCTCCTCCTTCTACCTCATGCAGTGAAATTACTGATACTAGTAACTAACAGTCTAAAAGGAGTAAATGAAGGAGGAATTGGAAGAAGGCACATAAGAAATGGGGCACCCATTCAACCCCTGCAAGTCAAGTTGAACCTCACCACCCAACCTCTGTAGTTCAATATGGGGTCACCTATCAAAACTCTACAAGCCATGTTGGATCTAAGCACGCAACCTCTACAAATCAAGTTGATCCTCACCATCCAGCCTCTGTTCAGCATGCTGGTAGGATCCTTCCAAGTCATGTTGGATCCAGTCACTCAGACTTTGTAGTTCATGCTGAGGGCACCCATTCAACCTCTTATGTTCAAGTTGAACCTCCCCATCCAACCTCTACAAGTCATGTTGGATCTATCCACTCAACCTCTGAAGTTCATGCTGGGGGCACACACTCAACTGCTACAAAGATTATTGATCCTAACCATTCAGCCTCTGTAGGTCATGGTGTTGGTGCTCGTCCAACCTCTGCAAGTCATGTTGGACCCAGTCTCTTAGCCTTTGTAAGTCATGCTGGGGGTAGTCTTTCAGCCTCTATGGTTCATGCTGGAGATAATCCGTCAGGAACTACAAGTCATGTTGACACTGTTGAAAAGACTACCCATTCAAAACACAAGCCCAAGTTTCCTTGTAAGATTTGTGAGGGAGACCACCTTACTTATAATTTCCCTTCTATCATGGAGATGCGAAGAGTTTGGTTTCATGGTCATCCCATTTTTGAAAATTCTGAAGTTTTTCAACAACCAGCCTCTCTTGGTCAGGTTGAACCCAGTCACCCATCCTATGGTGGTCATGCTGGAGGAAAAATATCAGCCTCTGTAAGTCATGTTGAGAGCAAACAGTCAGCCACTGCTATTCATGTTGACACCATTGAGAAAACTGGTCGTTTGAAGTGAAAACTGAAGTTCCCTTGTAAGCTATGTGAGGTATATCATCTTACTCACCAATGCCCTGCTATTGCAGAGGTGCGAAGAGTGTGGTCTGAGACTCAAGAATTTCCTTCTCCTGAGCAAACTATAGTTTCTCAACAACCTACTCAACCTTTGGTTGATCAAGTGGTCAAACCAATCTTAGCTTTGGTATATCCCACTCTTCTTTTGGAGAGTGATCCTGATGTGATTGAACCAATGTCACATTTGGTCAATCCCACTCTCCCTTTGGAGATTGACTTTCATGAAGCGGTTGAATCGATTCCATTATCGATCAATCCCACTCTTCCTTTGGAGAGTGAAGTGTATTCTAGTCACATTTTCTTCACTATGAGTTCAAAAATTACTGAACAAGGGGGCATTGAAATTGCTTCGGATGAACCCCCACCAAGATCTCAGATTGCTTTCTTTGATTGGGATAGCCTAGTTGAGCCACGCCTTCCTTCCAATGCACCTTTCCAAATAAAGGTCAAATTTGAACCATACATTATTGCTCATTGTGTTGTTGATGAAGGACCCTCGGTTAGTATATTATCTTCTCGTGCTTGGCAAGGCATGGGATCTCCCAGCCTTGTGTCGATTGCTAGTCAATTACTAGTGTTTGATAGAAGAACTTGTATAGCCTTGGGAATTCTTTCTCAAACACCTGTTACTTTGGGCGGGAAGACCGTCTTAGTTGAATTCATGGTGATAGAAGACCCCTTGGACTTCAATATGCTCCTTGGATGTGATTATGTATATTCCATGCAAGCTATGGTGTCAAAATTATTTCATGTGATCTACTTTAATCATGGCGAAGAAATTGTCACTATCGATCAATTGGATTTTCTTGATCCTTCTCCTGACCCAACTAGAGACTAGGCCTTTCCTTTATTGATTCCTAGTGTTTCTATAGACACTAACCCACCACATGTGAGCTATGTGGCCTCATGTCCTTTACGTTCAATTACTATTGGGAAGCAGCCTCTGTTTTCATGCTTACCTTCTTGGGTCTTGGTCCCAGCAGTTGACCAGGTGAGTCATCCTATACAGACTATGGAGCCTGCTCTCTACTCTGTCGATCCATTTGAAACTTTCGAAATATGTCCTAACTCGGAGGATCTCCTTCCTTCGGATGAAGTCTTCCTAGAGTCTTTGATACAGTCTGGCCTTGTATTGGATGTTTGTTCAGTTGTGACTAAGTCTAACCCTGATTTTCCTAGTAAGCCTGACCTTTCTTCTTATGTTGGTCTTGTTGACTCTTTTGACTCTTCCTTTGAACAACAAGTCAGTGATCTTGAAGAGTTTGATTTTTCTTATGAATTTTTCAACTCCCATGATACTGCGTTTGTTCCTGCAGACTCTATCTCCCTTGTTGATTTTTTCTCTCCTTTTGAGGTTGATCTTACTTATTATAAACCCTCGAGCCTTGGTGCTATATAATCTTCTTCAGTCGATTCTGCCTTGACTTTACTTTTTATAGAAGATAGAAAAGTCACATGTGTTTCTGCCAAAGTGACCCGCATTGGATCTATTCTTCTAAATATGATCATGATGTTGTTGTTTCTTGGAGACACGATTCTTAGTTGGATTCACAACTGTTTATTGGCCTTGTCTTGTTGTTCAAGCTATAACTACATTTTCATGTGCCCTGCTCACGCTTATGAGCCTAATGCTGGCTTCCACACTTTTAGCTCATTGTATAAGCCCTCGTCTTTGTTCGCATCATCACTAAGACTTGTATCATTTTTCCTTTGCAATTCGACACCCTTTACCTTAAGGAGACATTCCCTGAGTGTCCTTATCTTTCTTTCTTTCCTTGCATTATGCATAGGTTTGTTCCTTGCGCTTGGAACTAGTTTTGCTTGCCTATGACACCTGTTTCCTCGCATTTAGAGCATTCTTTCTACTCTCCTTCGAGCTTGTTAAAAATAGTAAAGAGGTTACGAGTTGAATTTTCTAGACTCGTTAAAACTTCATGGGAAAGATATTGAGTTTCTTTAGGCCTGGGTTTGACTCCTTAAAATAGACTTGACTGCCGAGTAAACTTGTCCATTCAGGCTCGTTAAGAATATGTGAATGGGAATCCACATTGGTGGTAGGTTATCACTTTCTCAGACCATGTGGAATAATACAATAAAGGAACACTCTCTTTTCTACGGAATTGAGAAGAGTATTCTCAGGCATAGGTTTATCACTTTTTCGGACCTCAGGGACTAAAATTACAGAAAAGGAACCCTCGGTATGAGCTTAGTTTTCTCTTTTTCATGCTCTGGACCTAAACATGAAAAAGATTTCGAGTGTACTTTATGTCTTTGTCATGTTCGTTAAACCCTAAAGAACAAAGCATCAAGTTTATTGTTGTAAGCCCCATTTCTTGTAATCAAATGGATTTTTCTGAGTGATCTTTCCTTCCTTCACACTCGTTAAACTCAGGCTATTTGTCGCTTCTAAAGGTGTGTTGGGTAGGTGGTAATTTAACCTTTTTCGGACCTCCTCGAATAAGTATGAAAAATGTGTGCCTTACTTCTCGGGAAGCTAAGAGAGTTCTTCTGTGGCTTGTTTTATACTTTTCCGGCCTCAAGAGACTAAATTGTATGAAAAAGCACCCCCTAGAGTCTTCTTTGGAGTTTTCAGACTCTCTAAACTATGAAAACACCATCAAGCATATACTAGTTCGGGCTCGTAAAATCCATGAATCTGTGCTTTATCAAGCATTATTTTGTCTCTTCTTCGAGCTTTCCAAAAATGAAGAAGGTCCCGAGTTTGATTTCTTGGACTCGTTAAACCTTTATAGAAAGAGGGGAAGGGAAGTTCATTCACATGTTTTTTACATCATGGCAGCAAATCTTGTTTCCTTGAACAAAGCACCAGTTTTGAGTCTATCAATAGTTGGGTCCTAGTATTTTGACCTTATCCCAATTCAAAGTTTTTTACTCCTCCATTTGGTTTCTTTTCCAATTATATGGGGAATCTGTCAATGTCTCCTACATTGCAGAGTTGCATCGTTAGTATTTTTGTGTCAAAAGATGCCTAAGTCACTTTTGTGTTGTGCTCACTGTTCAAATATTAAACCTTTGTTGGCCATTCTGCAATTTCCTTGACCTTTTGTGTCGGCTATTCCCTGGTATCAGTTCGTTACATCATGTCTTTGGCAGTCCTTGTCGTGAAATTCTGTAACAATTCTAGATCCAATTAGTCTCTGACTTACCTCGTGTTGGATGATGAAGGATGCTTTAATGCCTTCCTTCCAACATATCTCTTCCTATCAAATGCAACATATCTTGCTCTGGGAATGATATTTAGAGTTTTATGACAGCACCTTGGGAATTACAGTCATCAGTGGCAATTTCCCTCGATTTTGGGTAGTGGGAATACCTTATTGTCTCCTACTCAATGAATTCTTCAAGTGTTTGACTTCAAGTCCATGTATTCACACTTGTTAGAATGTACTAGGTAACTTGGGGACCATTTTCATTAATGGTGGTTTCCCTCGCATTTGTTAATGGTTCTCATTATTGACCGATAATCAAATGGTTTCCTCCATGTTCGAATTCAACTCCTTTATTCGCGTGGTTAGAATTTGTACCTTTTGGGCAGTTTGGATTGAATACCTTGGGCTGACAGTAGCATCATTATTTTTTTCTATTTCTCGAGTTGCACAAGACCTTGTCACACTTCATATGACATTTTGCTGAGACATAGATCCACCTTGTATTTTTGTGGCTATGATCGATTGTTGAGCATGGATCCACCTTATTCATTTGTGGCCATGACTCCTTTAGATTTGATATGGCGCATTTTTTCATATTGAGTGACCATAATAGTTTCATTAGTTATACATATGTTGGATCTGCCTATATCTTTATGGTGATGATTTGTATATGGACTTGTATGTACCAAAGATCAGTTTTTTCTGACATTTATCTCTCTTTCAGGTACCTTTGTTCGAGACTTTTGATCTTGGATTCTTTGCTCTCTCCATACTCAATTGTTTCCTTTATAATGTATTTCAGCTATCGTCTTCCCCTCTAACCTCTTACATTAGGGGGAATCTGTTATAGCTCAAAATGACACATCTCTTCCTGTGACCACTTTCCCATGATTCCGTCACATTTCGACACTTCCATGACGACACTTCATGAAAGTCACCCAAAAAACACTTAACTTGGAGGACCCATATATTGAGTTTTGTAACTCTATTTGACCTTGTCTTTTCACCGTTGGAAAAATATTTTAGTTAGCTAAAACTTTCCAGAAGACACCAAAGTCTGAAAATGCCTATAAGTATCCTAAAAATGATATTTTTGGATGTATATGCGAGTTCCCTTAAGGAATTCTGTGTATGGTACGTGACTTACTATATATAATACTCGTGTATGCCCTAAATACATGACTATTTGCATTGCAACCAGTGTATACATACTGCATACGCGACTGATGTCTCTATAACCCGCATATTCATGTCAAAAATACATTTTTCAAAGTTTGGATAGTTTGGGTGGTTATGCAACTGAATCCTTTAGTTGTAAATACTTTTCCTTCAACCCTATCTATTCAGAAACATATAAATAGAGGTAGGGGGAGGGGACTTGAACTTTTGCATTGTCATGCTAGAGGAATTGGGAATTTCTTTGCCCACACCTTTTCCCTAGAAGCATTCTCCTTGTGTTGCAGAGCTTGGAAGCTGAGTTCCTTGGAGAAGAGAAGCAGCAGAACCAGATAAAGGTTTCATGAAGTTCCCAACTTGAAGAGAAGCTATATTTGTACTTCGTTTCATGATTAATAAAGATGTGATGTTCTTCTTCTTCCCAATTAATTGTTCAATATGTGATTGAATCTCTATTTATGATCATATGATGATGTTAGTTAGATAAATATTTCATGTTTATTTGATTATCATTTCTTTATATGTGGTCATATTTGGTTTGAGGAAGGTATAATTCATTTTGCAGGTCTCTTGGAGCAAGAGGAGCGAGAGGGGCAAGAAGAGCATTGCAGGGCTGCTTGGATCAACCTTCATTTCACTAAGGTATGAACCATTATAATCTTTGAAACTTGCTTATATATTCTTTTTAAACATTATACATCCACCTTTCAACCCCAGTACGTTGATGGCCAATTAAACCCTAGCCATAGGAAACTTTCCTTTACAACAGAACTGGCGACTCCGCTGGGGAGAGCCTTGTCTATTTGGGGTTTATCTGTCTTTCTTTCAGTCTTTTGCATTGGTTTCAGGTCCTTATTTCCACTTAGGAACACCTTATTAGTCTGATAGAACACTTCCCCTACCTTCCTAAGGAAATTCTTCACCTTTTTTGTGTTTTTCCCACCCATACACGAGTTGCCGACTGAATAGTCGCGTGTCTAGTTTGTACACGTGACTTGCTATATTGTCAAGCCACATATGATACACAACCTAACAGTAGTACAACCTACATGTGCTTGTACACGTGACTTTCTATACTATCAACCTGCGTATGATATGCGACTTGTCAGTAGTACAACCCATGTGTGCCCCTAAAACAATGTTTTTCCTCATTTTTGTGGTTTTTTCTACTGTTGTGGGATGTTTGGTAGGTCTTTTGGGGTCCTCTGCAGGTGCATGACTACAGGTAGTTAGTGTCACCCCTTTTGGTTGTTCCTTATCTATGTGATAAACCTTTTTATAGCATTAGGGTTTTCTGTTTGCTCTTTCCCCCCACCCCCTTTGCTTGGCATGATTTTTGGCTTATGCCTCTGGTTAGCCTCTGTCGGTGATCTTTGTCTACGTTCAGAATCTTGTTGGTTTTTGTGTCCTTCTTATTTTGTTGGTTAATTTCACCATGCCAAAATAGTTGACTTCTCTTTTACGCAAGCCTTCCTTCCAAGTAGGGTGTATACTGACTTTAGGGCATTCTAGAGTCTATTTGGTGGTTGTATAGAATAGTTCCTTTTGCTTTGTTCTTATCATCTACATGCTTGTGTTTGTAGGTATTTTTTATTGTGCATTTATAAAGAAAAATAAAAAGAAAATATAGTTGTTTAATATGCATGTAGATCAGGGTTTTGTCTTTAATGCACTGCATATCATTATTTAAAAATAAAAATAAAAAAAATTGTTCTTTTGTGGCTTTCAAGTTTCTATTTGAAAAAGAAAGAGAATATTTTTTGCTTTTTGTATTTCATTTCTCTTTGCTTAGTCATTTTGTTGCAACTTTGATTCAAAACACCACATAAGTTTCACACCATTTACCCTATGACTAAAAACAACCCTTAAAATAAATGATATAATTTAAAAATTATTAGTAAGTTTTATTTTATAGGGTCATACACCAACTAGCTCAGGATAGACTTGTGGGATAGGAAGTTTAAACTCCCCACAAGTGTTTAAATTTAGACGTAGTTGGCCAATCAATAGGTAAACCATTTTCTATGTTGATTGTATATGGGAAGCTCCTCTCAAACGGGAGTTAAGCACGAGGCCGTGTGGAGGATTGGACTGAGGAGATAACCCTCTGATTCCTTGCCAAAGTATAGACCAAGGTTTTTGCACATCTAGGGACTTCTGTCAATACCACCCTTTATGCCCGTGCGGTGCCAGTATTGACAGGGTTTTAGGCTTTGCTACCCTACCCATGCATATGAACCAAGCTTGCGAATGTCCCCCCAGACTGTCAGTATAGTTGCGGTATCCTTTAGTCTCTAGGGTTCATACATAGGTACAACAAAAGGCTATTTCTGGTTGAACTTGGACAAGCTTGGAAGCTAACCCTGGTAGAAGGTGTGGGAGGGCAGTGGGTGATTCCTCTACTTGTGCCTAAGAACATCTACAGGGACACCAAGTAACTGTCTATCAACTTTCTTTTGGAAAACATATCTTATACCTGTTTGTCTGTTTGTGGTTTGTCTGTACTTAGTTTTCCTTCAAGGGTGTGCTTTTTAATTTTGGTTTCTTGTCAACCTTAGACTTTGTCTCCTAGTTTGAAACTATGTCTAACACCCCTTTGAACACCAACCAAGAAATCCCCATGTTGGGAACTCCTTGTACTATTCCTCTCACAGGGAATGTTGGTGTTCCTTTGATGGCCACCTTGAATCTACCTGGATTCACCCTAGAGCTACCAATGTGGTTGTTTTCCAATCCAAATACCCTGAATTCTCCTGATGCTTCTCAAGTAAGCTCCTTATATCAAGGGCATCAAAACATTGCTTCCCATTCACCTGTAGTTGATTCTTCTCCTCCTTCTACCTCATGCGGTGAAAGTACTAATACTAGTAACCGACAGTCTAAAAGGAGTAAAAGAAGGAGGAATAGGAAGAAGGAACATAAGCAAGGGGGCACCCGTTCAACCTCTGCAAGTCAAGTTAAAACTCACCACCCAGCCTCTGTAGTTCATGCTGGGGGTACCTATCCAACCTTTGTAGGTCATGTTGGATCTAAGCATTAAACCTCTACAAGTCAATTTGATCTTCACCATCCAGCCTCTATTCATTATGCTGGTAGGATCCTTCCAACCTTTCCAGGTCACGTTGGATACAGTCGCTCAACCTCGGTAGTTCATGCTGAGAGCACATGTTCAACCTCTGATGTTCAAGTTGAACCTCCCCATCCAACCTATGAAAGTCATGTTGGATCCATCCACCCAACCTCTGAAGTTCATGCTGGGGGCACACACCCAACTACTACAAAGCATGTTGATCCCAACCATTCAGCCTCTAGAGGTCATGCTGTTGGTGCTCATCCAACCTCTGCAAGTCATGTTGGACCCAGTCTCTCAGCCTCTGCAAGTCATGCTGGGGGCAGTCTTGTAAATTTGAGCATATAGATCTGTAGACAAATACACAACTCACAAAGAAGATCTCACAATTTACTCAGCAATTGAAGAATGAAACAGTGCAAACGGCTTGCAGCTGTGAATGCTTTCATTAATCAAAAAAAGTAATTCAGATGATAATTACAATAATGTAAAATGGATTTAATAGCCACAAGCAATTCGAATCCACATGAGGAAGTTCGAAGTGATTAGACTCTACTTGACTATAGGTAACCAAGACTCTGTCTAAATCACTATTGGAGGACCCAGTAGTTAACTGTCCTTGTCTAAATCATAAACGGAGTTCATAGGAGCTTTAAAACACAACCAAGTGTTACATTTAGTGTTGACTAATGGATAACTGACTGTGGTAGGTGAGAAAAGCGCCCCACATGTGTGCAATCAATTAAACCTAGCGCTAACTGAATGTAGAGGGCTAGAACTGAATGTAACTGACTCCTAACTTGGCTTGACTAGTCATCAACTGAAGTGAACTGACCTTGGTTGGTTTCGGCACTACCAGTTGCTTCCTAAATTGTAGGGATTGATCTAGGAGACTCCTAAACTTATGCAATCAAGTGCAATAAGTGGCAGTGAGCCTCAATTAGTGTTCCCCACACTTTGGTAACTGAAACATGTGCCCCAATTAGGTCAAGTTTACCCAATGGTGCTAATGACTATAAATAGACTGGATGGACTCCCGATTTAGACATGACTCCCGATTTAGACATATGACCAAATTTGGACAAGGGAGGATTAATAATCCTAACAAGTCTTTTAGCCTCTGTGGTTCATGCTGGAGACAATCCGTTAGCCACTACAAGTCATGTTGACACTGTTGAAAAGACTAGCCGTTCAAAACACAGGCCTGAGTTTCCTTGTAAGCTTTGTGAGAGAGACCACCTTACTTATAAATTCCCTTCTATTACGGAGGTGCAAATAGTTTGGTTTCATGGTCATCCTATTCTTGAAAATTCTGAAGTTTTTCAATAACCAGCCTCTCTTAGTCAAGTTGGACCCAGTCACCCAGCCTCTAGTGGTCATGCTGGGGGAAAAATCCCAGCCTCTGTAAGTCATGTTGAGAGTAAACAATCAACCACTGCTAGACATGTTGACACCGTTGAAAAAACTGGTCGTTTGAAGTGAAAAATTAAGTTCTCTTGTAAGCTATGTGAGTAAGATCATCTTACTCACCAATGCACTGCTATCATAGAGGTGCGAAGAGTGTGGTCCAAGACTCAAGAATTTCCTTCTCCTGAGCAACCTATAGTTTCTAAACAACCTACTCAACCTTTGGTTGATCAAGTGGTCAAACCAATCTTAGTTTTGGTAGATCCCACTCTTTTTTCAGAGAGTGATCCTAATGTGATTGAACCAATGTCACATTTGGTCAATTCCATTCTCCCTTCAGAGAGTGAGTTTCATGAAGAGGTTGAATCGATTCCATTATCGATTGATCCCACTCTTCCTTTGGAGAGTGAAGTTTCTGCTAGTCACATTTTCTTCACTGCCATTTCAGAACTTACTGAACAAGGGGACATTGAACTTGCTTCGGATGAACCCCCACCAAGTTCTCGGATTCATTCCTTTGATTGGGATAGCCTAGTTGAGTTCCGCCTTCCTTATAATGCACCTTTCCAGATAAAGGTCAAAGTTAAACCATACACGATTGCTCATTGTATTATTGATGAAGGAGCCTCAGTTAGTATCTTATCTACTCGTTCTTGGTGAGGCATGGGATCTCCCAGCCTTGTGTCGACTGCTAGTTAGTTACTGGAGTTTGATAGAAGAACTTGTATAGTGTTGGGAATTCTTGCTCAAACACCTGTTACTTTGGGTGGGAAGACCACCTTAGTTGACTTCATGGTGATAAAAGACCCCTTGGACTTCAATATGCTCCTTGGACATGATTATGTCTATGCCATGCAAGTTGTGGTGTCAACATTATTTCATGTGATGTACTTTAATCACGGCGAAGAAATTGTCACTATCGATCAGTTGGATTTTCTTGATCCTTCTCCTGACCCAACTAGAGACCAAGTCTTTCCTTTATTGATTCCCAGTGTTTCTATAGACACTACCCCACCACAGGTGAGCTATGTGGCCTCATGTCCTTTTCATTCAATTGCTATTGAGAAGCAGCCTTTGTTTCCATGCTTACCTTCTCAGGACTTGGTCCCAACAGTTGACCAAGTGAGTCATCCTATACAGACTACGGAGCCTGCTCTCCACTCTATCGATCCATTTGAAACTTTAGACATGTGTCGTAACTCAGATGATCTCCTTCCTTAGGATGAAGTCTTCCTAGAGTCTTTGATACAATATGACCTTCTATTGGATGTTCGTTCAGTTGTGACTAAGTCTAACACTGATTTTCCTAGTAAGCCTGACCTTTTTTTCTTATGTTGGTCCGGTTCAGTATTTTGACTCTTCCTTGGAACAACAAGTCAATCATCCAGATGAGTTTGATTTTTCTTATGATTTTTTCAACTCCCTTGATACTGAGTTTGTTCTTATAGACTCTATCTCCCTTGTTGATTTTTGTTCTCCTTCTAAGGTTGGTCTTACTGATTATAAACCCTCAAGACTTGGTGTTATAGAATCTTCTTCAGTTGATTCTTCCTTGACTTTACCTTTTATAGAAGATAGAAAAGTCACATGTGTTTCTGCCAAAGTGACCCGCATCAGATCTTTTCTTCTGAATATGATCCTAATGTTGTTGCTTCTTGGAGATAGGATTCTTAGTTGGATTCACAACTGTTTATTGGCCTTTTCTTGTTGTTCAAGTTGTAATTGCATCTTCATGTGCCCTGCTCGCGCTTATGAGCCTGATGTTGGCTTCCACGCTTTTAGCTCATTGTATAAGCCCTCATCTTTGTTCTCATCGTCGCTAAGACTTGTATCATTTTTCCTTTGCAACTTGACACCCTTTACCTTGAGGAGATCTTCCCCGAGTGTCCTTATCTTGCTCACTTTCCTTTCATTATGCATAGGTTTGGTCCTTGCGCTTGGAACTAGTTTTGCTTGCCTATGACACTCGTTTCCTCACATTTAGAGCATTCTTTCTTTTCTCCTTCGAGCTCCTTAAAAATAGTAACGAGGTCACGAGTTGACTTTTTTGGACTCATTAAAACTTCACGTGAAAGATATTGAGTTTCTTTAGGCCCAAGTCTGATTCCTTAAAACAGACTTGACTTCCGAGTAAACTTGTCCATTCTGGGTCGTTAAGAATATCTGAATGGGCATCCACATTGGTGGTAGGTTATCACTTTCTTGGACTAGGTGGAATAATACATGAAATGAACACTCTCTTTTCTACAGAAATGAGAAGAGTATTCTCATGCATAGGTTTATCACTTTTTCAGACATGAGGGACTAAACTTACAGAAAAGGAACCCCCGGTATGAGCTTAGTTTTCTCTTTTTTGTGCTCTGGACCTAAACATGAAAAAGATTCCGAGTGTACTTTATGTCTTTGTCATGCTCGTTAAACCATAAAGAACAAAGCATCGAGTTTACTGTTGTAACCCCCATTTCTCGTAATGAGATGGATTTTTTCAAGTGATCTTGCCTTCCTTCACACTCGTTAAAGTCAGGCTCTCTGCCGCTTCTTAAGGTGTGTTGGGTAGGTGGTAATTTAACCTTTTTCATACCTCCTTTACTAAGTACAAAAAAGGTGCTCCTTACTTCTCCGAAAGCTAAGAGAGTTCTTTTGTGGTTTGTTTTATACTTTTCCAACCTCAGGAGACTAAATTGTATGAATAAGAACCCCCCTGGAGTCTTCTTTGGAGTTTTCATACTCTCTAAACTATGAAAACACCATCGATCATGTACTAGCTCAGTCTCGTAAAATCCACGAATCATTGCTTTATCAAGCAGTCTTCTGTCTCTTCTTTGAGCTTTCCAAAAATGAAGAAGGTCCTGAGTTTTCTTTCTCGAACTCGTTAAACCTTTACAAGAAAGAGGGGAAGGGAATTTCATTCACATGTTTTTTACATCATGGAAGCAAGTCTTTTTTCCTTGAACAAAGCACCAGTTTTGAGTCTATCAATAGTTGGGCCCTAGTATTTTGACCTTCTCTCGATTCAAAGTTTTTTACTCCTCCATTTGCTTTATTTTCCAATTATATGGGGAATCTGTCAATGTCTCCTACATTGCAGAGTTGCATCGTTTGTATTTTTGTGTCAAAAGTTTCCTAAGTCACTTTTGTGTCATGCTCACTTTTCAAGGATTAAACCTTTTTCAGTCATTCAACAGTTTCCTTGACCTTTTGTGACGGCCATTCCTTGGTATCATTTCATTACATCATGTCTTCGGCCATCCTTGTTGTGAAATTATGTACCAATTCTAAATCCAATTAGTCTCTGACTTACCTCATGTTGGATGATGAAGGATGCCTTAATGCCTTCCTTCCAATGAATCTGTTCCTATCAAATGCAACACATCTTGCTCTAGGAATGAGATTTAGATTTTTATGACAGTACCTTGGGGATTGCAGTCATCAGTGGAAATTTCCCTCGCTTTTGGGTAGTGGGAATACCTTATTGTCTTTTGCTCGATGGATTATTCAAGTGTTCAACTTCAAGTCCATGTATTCACACTTGTTAGAATGTACTAGGTACCTTGGGGACCATTTTCAATAATGGTGGTTTCCCTCACGTTTGTTAACGGTTCTCATTATTGACCGGTAATCAAATGGTTTCCTCCATGTTCAACTTCAAATCCTTTATTCGCGTGGTTAAAATTCGTACCTTTTGGGTAGTTTGGATTGAATACCTTGGGCTGACAGTAGAATCATCATTGTTTGCTTTTTCTCAAGTTGCACAAGACCTTGTCACACTTCATATGACATTTTGCTGAGACATAGATCCACCTTGTATTTTTGTGGCTATGATTGATTGTTGAGCATGGATCCACCTTGTTCATTTGTGGCCATGACTCCTTTAGATTTTATATGGCACCTTTTTTCATATTGAGTGACCATGATAGTTTCATTAGTTATACATATGTTGGATCTCCATGTATCTTTATGGTGATGATTTGTATATGGACTTGTATGTACCAGAGATCAATTTTGTCTGACAATTATCTCTCTTTCAGGTACCTTTGTTCGATCTTTTTGATCTTGGATTCTCTACTCTCTCCATACTCAGCTATTTCCCTTATAATGTATTTCGGCTATCGTCTTGCCCTCTAACCTCATACATTAGGGGGCATCTGTTATAGCTAAAAATGACACATCTCTGTCTGTGACCACCTTCCCATGATTCCATCGCATGTCGACACTTCCATGAAGACTCTTCATTAAAGTCACTGAAAAAATACTTAACTTGGAGGACCCATATCTTGAGTTCTGTAACTTAGTTTGACCTCATCTCTACACTGTTGGAAAAATATTTAAGCTAACTAAAACTTTTTAGAAGACACAAAATTCTGAAAATTCCTATAAGTATCCTAAAAGTGATATTTGTTTATGTATACACGAGTTGCCTTAAGGAAACCCATGTATGGTACGTGACTTGATATATATACTACTCATGTATGCCCTAAATACGTGACTATTTGCATTACAAACTGCGTACACCTACTGCATACACGACTGATGTCTTTGCAACCCACGTGTTCCTATCAAAAATACATTTTTCAAAGTTTGGGTAGTTTGGGTGGTTATGCAACTGACTCCTTTAGTTGTAACTACTTTTAATTCGACCCTATCTCTTCAAAAACATATAAATAGAGGTAGGGAGGTCCATGAGAGGGGACTTGAACTTTTTCATTGTCATGTTGGAGGAATTGGGACTTTCTTTTCCCACACATTTTCCCTAGAAGCATTCTCCTTGTGTTGCAGAGCTTGGAGGCTGAGTTCCTTGGAGAAGAGAAGCAGCAGAACCAAATCAAGGTTTTGTAAAGTGCCCAACTTAAAGAGAAGGTATATTTGTACTTCGTTTCATTATTAATAAAGATGTGATGTTCTTATTCTTCCAAAATAATTGTTCAATATGTGATTGAATCTATGTTTATGATCATATGATGATGTTAGTTAGATCAATATTTCATGTTTATTTGATTATCATTGCTTTATATGTGGTGATATTTGGTTTGAGGAAGGTATAATTCATTTTACAGGTCTCTTGGAGCAAGAGGAGCGAGAGGAGCAAGAAGAGGATTGAAAGGATGCTTGGATCAACCTTCATTTGGCTAAGGTATGAACCATTCTAATATCTAAAACTTGCTTATATATGCTTGCTAAACATTATACATCTACCTTTCAACTCCAATACGTTGATGGCCTCTTAAGCCCTGGCCGTAGGAAACTTTCCTTTACAACACCTCATAAGACCACTTTCTTCCTCGGTTTCCCTCATAGTCTCATCAAAAATTGCACCCATATACCCCTTATCCTTCCATTCATCTCCCCCATTTCTTTGTGGTATCCACAACCTCTGCACACCAGATTTATACTACTCGAGGTGCATCTTCAGTATGCCTTTTCACAGACAAGCATCTTAATTGCCAATTGCAAAGACAACAGGAATCTACCTCTTGGCCCTTTTAAAAATTCCCTTTCTGCTTCACTGTAATATTTAGTAGTATCAACTGTGAACTCAGTGATATGGCCTTCCAAGATACTATCCATCCAAAATTCAACATCCCACGATGCCTTGTTGTCAGTTTCCTGCAACTCCTTGATCGACTCAGGTGTTAAGGATGTTGGGTCACCTCCTTGGAAGTTTTCCCTACGATAGGTGAATCACACTAACCATTTGTACAATATGATGGAAAATTCAGAGAAAAATTACTCATGTGGATCGTCGTGTATGTACCTTGCCAACCAATTATCCATCGTCAGTCCAGGGTCCTGATTTTTGTCTCAGGAAATTCTCGTAGCTTTTGGTCAAACCAATCTTGAATTTTCAGTCTTGTCTGATGCCACATATTCCCCTCTCAATCACAACAAGGACCCGTCAATGGAACTGTTTGTTGGCACAAACCCAACAAACAAAACCAGTTGAAAGGGGTTCCCACTCTATCAACACTCAACTCATTGCAATCTCCCTGAGCACAGTTCTGGACAGGTTTTACCTTGCCCAGAAACACCCACGAAGCAGATGAAGTCTCACCCTAGATGTTTGAGGGGGAGCTATCAAAACCAAGTTTTCGTAGAAATGGAAGAGGACCATGTCCATTGACAACTTATCAACTCATTGCAATAATTAACAGATCTGATCACTCATTCAAATAGAATCATTCATAACAGTTCACATCATTTGATCATAACTGTAGCAAACATATTGATGCATGAACATATATATAAAGATAACATAATTTAGAACAAAGAAACATCGCATCATAGACCCATGTCATGGATTCACTTAACATTCAACAGTGGGTCGCATAATTAGTAAAACAAAAAAAGAGAAAAATAAGACAATAATTCAGATCAACTTCCGTCTTTTCATATTACTTCCGCACAAAAATTAGAGTGTACATAACAACATACCTTAGTTCAGATACTTGACTTCCAACAAGTTCATCCAAAATTTCCCAAAAATATCCAGATCAAGCTCAAGATAATGTGTGACAAGATGATCTAACACTTGCACTCTACTTTTACTTATAGGCTTGTGCCTTTACATGCAAGGTCCACTTGGACAACTTTCTAACTAACTCTTAACTAATTTTACAAAATAATGACCAATATCCATAAAATTTGGTCCAAAAGTACAAAAGGTGACACAAAAAAATATAAAATGTTATATTCACCGCCTTTCACGCCATCATCCACTTGCATGGTTTCTTTGATCTTACATAGCATCCACGATGTTACGCATCTGACTTGTCCCAAAACCCTTGCCAACATCCATGAGTGCCTTGATTTGCTGAAAACATCCAAATGGATTAGATTTATGTTTTAGAAAATATACCCATGTTTCTTTTGTAAAGTCATCAATAAAAGTAAGGAAATAATTGCAACCTCCGATGGATGATGCCTCCATTGGGAAACAAATATCATATTGCACAATCTCAAGTGGTGTGTGTGCTCTATATAACTTTCCAACTAGGAAAGTCTCTCTACTCCGCTAACCAAAAAAGGAGCCTTCACAAAAGCTTTCTAGTTTGTCGATCAATGGAAATCCTTTCACCATATTATTCATGTGCATTAGATTCATCCCACCAAAATTCAGATGTCCAAATCTAAAATGCCACAACAAGGACTCACCCTGAACCTCTAATTGAAACGTTGCTTGAAATTTAGTGTTGTCCTTTTCTTCCTTGTCGCAGTGCTTGTATGCTTCTTTACTTTCTGTTTTGAATGCATCTCTTGTATATTCCTTTATTTTCATGGATGACATTATCCTCAAAGAAAACAAGTGATTGCTTGTCATTGGTACTTTTTCTATTAGATGGTTTCTTACACGCAACTCTTTAATCACACAGTGATTGTCCTCCATGTAGACTCTATAAACTTTAAGTATCAATTTTCCAATGCTTAGCAAATTCTATTTCAGACTGTTGGACTCTTTCTCCTTCTTGTCTTGGCTCGTGGTTCAACAACAACACAATACCAACAAGACACCAAAAGACATCGGCCCGATAGAGCAAGCTCAGTTGGTAACGTCCATGAGGCAAGTGCAGTCTCACCCATGATAACTTAATGTGTAACTGCTAGAACCATGTTTCTGTAATTGGTGAGGGATTATAGTCCCTTGGCGCATGGCCAAGGCACTTGACAGAGATAGGAGGATGGAGTCTATTATTGTGCGACAAAGGTACAACTGTGTGCTACAAATGACACGTGACACAACCTTATCCTTAACCACTCAACAACTGGCGCAATGATGCAACGCAGCCGATTCCTTATATTTGACCGAAAGCCCATGACTTATATTATAACTTAGCAGATTTAACTAGGAAATCATACATAACATGTCCACAATGCCTTAACATTCATTCATTCACTGCTTGGTAATATTATGACATACATTCAACAATAGCTGTAAACTAAGCAAAGTAAGCAAACATTCACATAAGCATTCAATCATTCAACAACATCCATCCGTTCAACACATGAAATTAACATGGAAACCCATATGGGAAAAATCAGGAAGGTTCTCTTCATCTGGCATGAGAAATATAGGCAGCACCTTGCAGTCTGCGACTTGCAGACTAGTATTAAGATATGTCTATTTGACTCAATGTTATTTCTCTCATTCTCTCTAGTTTATTCTTCTATCTACTCCTATTGATTTGCACACAGCATGAGTCGACTCTTCTACTTTACTATATGTGCACTCAGCTACAAATTCCTTCTACTACTAGCGGTCTGTGAACTCAGCTTCCAGATCCATGGCTCAACAACCTTCTACTAGAATCCTCTTCCAAGTCAACAATAAACTACTAAAATGAATCTAACTTACTGAACAAAACTGAAGCTAATCCACCAAACCCTTATACAGAGCGGGTTCCTCCTACTTATAGTATTTTCAAGACCGTGCAGGGTCGACTGAGTACTACTCAGTTGTTACAGACTCAAGTGGCTACAAAATATCTACAATTACGTTAATGACATGCCCAACTGGCTGCAAAGGTCCTGCATGACATTAACCATAGCCTTAACTAGCCTCTGAAACGTCTTTCAGCCTTTTGTACTGGTCATAACTAGCCGCAAAACTATCTTTGGTCTTCTACGAGTTTGTCATTTTGCAGTATTCCACCGATTTGTACCTGTTTCACTTTAACTCTTCTACCTTCCTCTTTCACTGACTCATATCTTCCTTCCTCGTCGTAGCTATCCTCGTTGTTGCTTCTTCTGCTCTGCGCTCGCGCTTCTTCCCTTACCTGGTTTTCTCCATTGTGCATCCGCTTTTCCTCTTGCATTTGCATGACAGATTCTTCCTTGTGCACTTTTCCTGGCCCAATAGGCCCCCAACACTCGCATGTGGCACCTCCCAAGCCACTAACAAAAAATGGATATCTCCACAAAATTTGAGTGTTCACAAAAGTCAAGCCTTTGGCTCACGCTGTGCGACAGGACCAACCTTGTCTTGAAATTCCTTCAAAAATTTTTGCACCTTGGAAACTTCCTTTATTAGTTCCTCTGCCTACTTGGCCAACTGTTCCACATGGTAGGAACTGATGTGTTCCAACGGTCCTGCCTCTAGTGGCTATGTGATATGATGAAGCTTATGTTTTACAGGCTGAATAAGCCCTATAACTTGTGCTGCTTCTGACTGGTGCGAAGCTACTTCCTCATTCACAGTCTGGTCTCAGTCACAAAGAGCTTGGAATTCCTGTTGGAGATGCTTGATCTTAGCCATCTTTGTCACCTTCTCCTTAAGTGGCAACTTCTTCATCTCTGCCTTTGCCACGGTGATTTTCTCATCGGCTTGTCGCGCGTTTTCCTTGATATTTTCCCCAGAATCATCCTCCAGAAGCACTTCCATATCATGCAAACAGCTTCAACTGCCTGAGTGTAGAGTTTTTATCCCTCTCTTATCCTCGCAACATCCTCAGATGTTGATTTTCTTTGTTCTTCAAGCACCTCAGGAGGCGTGCTTGGTACCTTCCTTGCTTGCATCTCCTCTACTTGCTTCCTAAGATCTCCCACAATCCTGGAGAGCTGGACAACCTTGGTGACTGAATCTTCATCTTCTTGACCTACATTTGGTGGGAACTCTATGATCATGCTTTTGATGGCTTCAGCGAGTGCAAGCCTACTCTGTTGCTGGGCCACAATTTCTTACTCCTTTTCTCTAAGGAGGGCCTTGCGTGCTGTCACTTTTCTTTTATGTTTGGTCACCTGGTATGTGAGTGCATTCTCTCTAAGCTGGACCTTGGTCGTATCCGCCTATTGGACAACATAGACTTCAGCCAACGTGAGTTTTGAGAAGTCCATCTGCAATGTTTCAAACCCTTGGACAACATCACCAAACGCACCTGTCCCTATCTCCATTGTGCGTGCTCATATTTCTACCTTAATCAGCGACACCAAATTTGGTGTGACTAACATGATACTGGGATCCACACCATAAGTCTTAGCCTCAACTGTGGTTTTGACTTCTTTTATGGCCTCTGTCAGCTGGTTGATATGTTCGACAAGCTTTTTGGTCAATCATAGTTGTTTCTTACTTATTCATTTTAAGTTGGACTTTGCAACCTTTGAAATGGAATTGGACAACAATTTTATGTCCTCGTCGGCTAAGTTGATCATGTTATCCAGTTTGTCTGTTTTCCTCTTCTTGTATGGATGCTGCTGCGCCTCTTCCTAGGCCTTCTTCACCTCCTCATCAATAGGATTACCCTTTGAATCATCATCCTGATCATCATCATCATCCTTGTCATCATCCTCATCATCATTTGATAACATTGTGCAGGGCCTCTCCATGCAAAAAGAACTCGATGTTATTATCCGTTTGGCAGATCTTGTCCTCCTTATTCTCCCAAAGGTTCTGAGACTTTGCACCAAGAAAAAGAATCAGGACATCCATCGACTAGTAGTCTGGTGGGTTGGACCACAGAATGAAAGAGATTAGGATGAGCATCCAAGAGTAATGAAATTTGGCCCTAGGTTCCTCCTGTGCCTTCTTTTACATCATTTATTAGTTCATTCAGCAAGAACCGCGACCAGTTGAAGGTGACTCTCGCCGTGCATTGTTCTTCGATTTCTATCGCCATGGCGGTGTGCTCAACAAGACTCATATTGCAAAATAGTTTACAAGATAATATTCTAGCTACAAACCTTACCATACTTTCCTCTGTGGGGGCAATGAGGAATCCCCTAACTGTGCGCTGAAGCTCATCCTTCTACTTCATCTTGGATGCATCCCTATTCTAGTGAAAATATGGTGAAGGGTCTTTCCCTATCTTTGGCAGGACCTTTATTGATGAGATAAGCTCGAAGTCGATAGGGTAGGGTCAATAAATCCATAAACAACCCATGTGAAAGCAGACAAGGAGTTTTTTCACATACATAGTTAGTTGTGTGTTGTGCCCAAAGTGCGGCATGAACAACAAATTCATCAAGCCCACGTGATCAACACCTCTGGCCTACTCCATACTCCATTGGTACTAAGAGTTGGGGATCAATCGGCCTGGATTGAACCATAACCATATATTTTTTCCTTTCTAATCCCACCTGCTAGCGGGTGTCGCAATCCTCAAACTGCAGCTTGGCTATCTTTGGCATTATGTCCAAGAACAAGGTATGCCATCAGGAATGTGGGGTGTCACCAAGGTTGTGCATGATTTATTTGGGAGCATCACTCTCTGTGTGTCAATTCTCCTCAGCCTGACATATTGTGGAAAGTTCTCGTCTTCTCTGGCGGCATCGGCGTCTCAGGGTGGTGATTCTGGTGGATCCTCCTCCATCAGGTCCTACTCAATCATATCCGCAATGGCCTTAGACTTGTGTTTCTTTGACAATTATGTCCAAGATGATTCTCCAGTTACTCTCTCTCTATCCTATCTCAATGGCACAACTAGTTGTGGACCTACAATTGGTGGGTTTTGAACAAGGTTCAGCACAAGGCCCAAACAAGGGGGTGGGACAGGGGTCAAACCAACCACGAGGACAGGTTGCTTCCTTGGTCGTGCCATTGCTTATAGTTTTGGTTCAAGCTCAGGTTGTTGTACCTTGGGTGATTCGATTTCCTCTTCAATCGGACATGGCTGGGAGAAAGTTACATTAGAAAGATCACTAGCACTGGAAATCTCGATGACCATGCATTTCAAATCACACTCTGTTATAGGCTTCGGCTATGTCAACTCTAGACTATAGTTCTCTCTTGCTCTCTTTGTTCGCGTAAAAGAGTTCTTGGTGATGAAGCCTCGTATTTATAGGCCCCTACAAGTCCTATGATCATCAATTTGATGGGAGATCTAGTTCTTGTCGATCAAGTGAGCTTCTCGTTCGACGCATTCCTCATAAATTTCGCTACTCGAGTTATGTTCTATACATGTGAGGGAAATTATGGTAGTTATGACAAGGACGGATGTAGGGACCAAAAAGCACATCGTCATTCTCCTCGTATCGCATCGAATTGATGACGCTTAGCTATCATAACCACCTCAATATTCATCGAGTATTTTCACTTTAATGTCAAACAACCTGTCATTCCCACTTTTTCCTGTTCTTTTCCTGGTTCTGTCACAGATGTGTGATAGAATAGTTTCCTTGTGTTATTTTCTCTTTATTTTTTTTTCACGCTCGCGGTGCAATCTTATCCAAGCATGCCGCGACTATCATAGTAAGGTTTCAGGTGACTGTCGTTCACCATACCCGTGACATATGTTCCATCTAGTTTCAGCAATTTTATTGCACCCACGTCAATAATGTGTGCGATTGTATATGGCCCTAGCCAATGCATTTTTAACTTTTCTGGATGTTTGAAGAATTTGTTTTCATACAGCAACACAAGTCCTCCGACTTTGAATGGATTAACCCAGATATGGTGATCATGTCAGGATTTCTGCCTCTGCTTTTCAACAATCTGATGGAATCCTATGATGAAGCGTTCCTCTTCCATCTGAATAAGCTATGACATCCTTTTCTCAACAGCATCTCCTTTGGTCATATTTGTCATCGAAGCAATCCTTAGACTCTGCACAATGTACTCCATTGGAACAACAACTTCCTAGCCATACACCAGTCTAAATGGGGTGTGCCTTTTTAGTTGCTTGCAAGTTGTACGGTATGCCCACAGTATAGCTGACACTTTTTGGTCCCAGTCATCTCGGTGCACGTTGCACACTTTGGTTAATGCATTCTCCAAAATCTTGTTGAAGGATTCAACCGTCCCATTCACCTGAGGATGATAGGGTGTTGTATTCTTATGCTGGATCTGGAACTCTGCAGTAAGCTCACCAATCATTTTGTTAACAAAATTCATACCTTGGTCGTTGAGTAGAATTTTTGGACAACTAGATCTGGTCACCACATTTTCAAATAAGAAATTCACCGCAGTCACAACGGTGCAATATTTAACAGGTGCGATTTCTGCCCATCTAGTTAAGTATTCTGTCATAGTGATAATGTAGTGCATGCCAGTTCTCTTCCCTGGTGGATTGGTCGGTCCAACAAAATCAACAACCCACTTGTCGAATGCTTGAAGGGTTATCTGTGGTGCAAGCGGCATCTCATCACAATGCGACAGTTTTCCTGTCCTCTAGCAGATATCACAGCACCGATAGAAACTCTTAGTATACATATGTATGGTTGGACACCATAGTCCTGCTTGTAATATCTTGCGCACAGTTTTCTATCCTGCATAGTGTCCTCCTGCGAAACCAACATGTGCTTCACTCATTACCCAAGTTTGCTCATAGTCAAAAACACATCGACGTTGTATAAGTGTCCAACAATAAACGTATAATCAGAAAGCTATGACAACCAAATGTTTCTTCTGGTTAGTGGATAATTCTCCAGGCACATAATATGTGTTGAGGAGATGGATGATAGCGTTAAACTCCATATTTTGATCAGCCATCATGTGGATCAGAAATAGTTGCACATCGAGCAAGTTATCCTCCAGACTGGTTGGTTATTCACCACTTTCTATCTGTGACAGGTGGTCTGGCTCGACATTCAATCGACCAGGTTTCACTATGACCTTAAAGTCAAATTCTTGAAACAGGAGGAGCCATCGATATATTCCCCCCCCCAACAATGGCTTGTTGACCAGGTACTTCAATGCCAAATGATTAGTGTACATTTTGAAGTGTCCACCCAACAAGTAATGTCGAAACTTTTGCAGTGCATAGACCATGGAGAGGCCTTCTCTTTCTGTCATGGTGTAATTATTTTCTTTCATTGACAATTTCCTGCTAGCAAAATAAATAGGGTGGTCAAGCGCACCCTCTCTTGGCTGTGTCAAGACAATGTCGAGCGTGACATATGACACGACAACATGAACATGGAACTCCTTCTTCCAGTCTGGGAATACAAGTATTGGCGCAATGGCCATCTTGTTCCTTAATTTATCCAAGCTCTCCTGGCAAGGTTCCATCCACTGAAACTTTGCATCTTTCTTCAACAGCTTCTCCATGGGTGCATTTATCTCTACATACCCACTGATGGATTTCCTGTAGTAGCCTGTGTGTCCTAGTACCGATCTGAGTTACGTGACTGATGTGGGTGGTGGTAATTCAAGGATAATTGCAACTTTTGTTGGGTCGACCAAAATTCCATCGCGACATACAACGTGACCCAACAACACACCAAATGGTGTGCAAAAAATACATTTCTTGGAATTAAGCATGATCTGATACTGGCAACAATGACCCAACATCATGCGCAAACTCTTAATATGGTCTCTTACTAGACCGAGCATAGTCCAATCATCAAAGTATACCTCAAGAAATTTATGAATAAAATCTTTAAAAGAAGAAACTACTATTCTAGAAAAAATAGCAAGTGCATTCTTGAGTCCAAAGGGCATTACCATAAACTGGTAGCATCCCCATTCTGTGATGAAGGTCATTTTATGGAGATCCCCCTTCATGATTCTGACTTGATGATATCTAGAGAATACATCAATGAATGAATACATCTCTTGTACTCCGACGCTTTCCAATACTTCATCTATAAATGGTGTTGGGAATGGATCGTGCAAGCATGCATCGTTCAGCTTCCTTAAGTCGACACAGACCTTGACTTCACCTGAGGTTTTCTTGTCCTAGATCACTATAGGGCTAATCCACTCCAATTCCTCAATGGGTTCAATGATCCCTGTGTCGAGAATGCGATCCAATTCTATTTTTACCTTTTCTTTATACCTCAGATTCAACCTATAGGGTCGTTGTTTGACTAGCTTAGCATCTGGTTTCAGGGGTATTTTCATCTCTCCCAGGTCACCAACTATTCCCTTCATCTCTGATAAATTGGTAGGAAATAGGTCCTGATATTCATGCAGCAATTATGTGATCTTTGCAACCATGTCTTCATCCCAATAATCTCCTATGTTGGTGAAATTCGAGTTCTCTGGTGACTCAATGTTTACTTTCTTGATTTTGAGCGGCTTAAGGAACTGGTCGCTTGAAATACCACTTCCTTCTACTACGCGTGTACCCTCTCATTCCAATGTGTTTATGTTAGTAGAGTCATCATCTGGGTATCTAACTAGATTATAGTAGGCCATCCATTGATGGATGGTTGTGCTACACTAGTGGGAATTTTCCTCTTCGACAGGGATTTCAACAAATATTTTTTATTTTTCGTTTGAAGCATAGAATCAACTGTAGGTTTCTCATTAGGGAATTCAAACATGTGTGCAAACTGTTTAGCTACTTCTTCCCAATCTTGATTTTCTTGTCGCAAATCCATAGATGTATACCAGCTTCGGGGTGTCATTTCCAATGTGTGAATGAAATGATGGATCCATTCCTAACGTGGGTATTCTACAAATGCAGTGCGGCAGTGATTTATGTGCTCGACAGAGTTTGAAATTATTGTGTACTTGTGACTCACGGTGGTGACTTCTTCACTAAAACTGGCTTCCATCAACCTTCGACATTGTATCCATTCTGATATGGACTCCTTGTGTGCATCCCACCATATGGAAGGCATAGCTTTTAGCACATGGTCTAGCACAGACAAGCCCAGCGACTCTATGACGAATCCTTCAAACTCATGTAGGAAGGTCGCTAGGTTAGGAAAACCTTCATAGGTGGGTAGCTCTCTTAGCTCGTTGTCCACCCATTGCACAAACCTTAGAAAAACGTTCATAGGTTTCCATCTGCTGTTGGATTGATATAATATTCTTGTAAGGCAGTGACATTGTAGATCTGGTCAAGATAATCACGTTATCCCTCATTACAAATAGGCTCGACTTATCTCTATCCCTGTAATGGATAAATGGGCGACACTACCCTCATTTCATCATCCTCGAATGAGAGAATCCTCTTCTTGAAATTGATAATGGTCTGATTGTCTATGGCCCAATCTATCCCTAGCAGTGCGGGATATGGATTTGTGTCATCAATAATGTTCATGAATTCAAAGTATGCAAATGTGTGCAACCCTTCAATGCTGACAGGGGCTTGAATCAACCGACCAATTGGTAGAACCTTTGCCTAATTTACAAGTCACAACTAGACACGAGACCAGTACAAGCGTGTCTTTCCCATACTCTCCCAGGTTTGTCGTGTCAAAATATTGACATCCAAGCCTAGGTCTAAAATAATGTAGTCCATGTCGTAGTCTCCTATATGCGCAGTCATTCTTAACTCACGCCCAGTTTTAAACTTCTTTTTAACCTGATTAACTCTCCTTTATGGTTGCGACTCTTCTAGGGTTTCTTCTATCAATGCTTGTAGTTCTGTGACAACATATTTATCTTGAATTAGCACTAAGCAACTTGACAAAAACAATTTGAGCTTACTAACCATTTTCAAGATTTGCTTCTGGAATAGCTGTTGGAAGCGTTTAGGCATCTCCTTGACTTCAACTAATATCGAGGGTTGTTCTTGATCTATGAACTCTAGTCACGCATCCAAAAAGACTTGTTTTTGTTTTTGAACGTCAAATGGTACTTTCTTCTGTGCCATGGGTCATACATGTGGTTGTAGTTGTTCCTACGGCACATCCTGATCAGCTCCAGTTGCAACACCTCCTCGTGTTACGACAACAATGATTGTCTGTCTTGTCTCAGTAGCAATCATCTAGAAATTCAAGTTACGATTCGAATTTGGGTTTTGTGCAGGGTTAGGGACTGCAATGGTCCTATCCTCCCACTTTTCAATCAACTGAGAACATTCCTCCACATTATGGTCTTGTCCTTTACAATATGAAAATGTCTTTACATGCTCCTAGAAATATATGGCATAGTGACCCGGTTGTCCACAGTTATAGCATGTAACCTAACCCCTTCCTCTACCAAATCATCCTCCTTCTCTGCCTCTGAAGTTTCCACCACCCATTCCCTGTTGGTGTGCTTGTTGTGGGGGGTACTAGTTTTGTTGATAGTGCGACTGATAGTGATTTTGTTGTGCATATGGTTGTTGTGGAACATATTGAGGCTGATACTAGTTTTGGTACTGATTAGGTGGGAACTGTGTAGGCTAATATGATGCTTTCTTTGGTTCAACCTAATCATGCCCATCATTCTTCATCAAGTAGGTGTCTACCGCATTTTCCTTCAGGACCTGGTATGATCTGCAATCCTTCTCTTCATGGCCTACTAACTTACAAAATTTACAGAAGAGGTTTGTTGGGGTATTAAACTTGCACATTGATCTAGGGACTAAACACAGTCTCATCAATAGATTAATGACAATAATTCATGAAAATGGTGAAAAAGGGCTACAGAATGAGTAGCCACAATGTATATTCACACAAAGAATGAGTAAATTACATTACAATGTCATGCTACAAGCATGAATGAGAATAAATTTGAATTCCTAAGGAGGTCATTTGAATTGAATGAGTGAGTCTAGCTTAACTGAATGTAAGCCACAGTCAACACTCAAGTTAACCACTAATCAAAACCCTAATTGACTCAACTGAGCCCTAACTAAAGTCAAAGTGCAATAAATGACTGAGTCTCAAAAGAAAGAGATCAGACCCATGTCACAGCAAGCCAACCATCAAGTGGTAGCGCTTCAATGACTCCAATGAACCTCGATGAGGTTATTTGAAGTGTAACTGAACATCAAAAGTGGTTGGAGGCATGCCTGTTGACTCCAGTTCATTAAATAATCATTAAATAATCAATTTAATGAAGGGAGGCACCTTCACTGCCCTTTTTAACTGATTGTAACCATCAGTTAGCAATTAGGTGCATTAATATCACTCAGATCACCCCCGGAGTGCTCCAGTTAGCCTCCCCGAATGTAGGAGAAGGCTAAGTTAGCCTCCTTGACTAAAGGTAGGCATGGATGTGATCTAGCTGATGGAATTTAATGCTCCACTGATGTTAATTAAGCCAATAATACTTAGGATAGTGGTTTAACTAGGACAAATTGACCAAAATGAGTGTGTAAGGTGGTAAATGTCTCCAACACCCCCCCTTAAGCTATTCTCAAGAGGAGTTAGAAAAAATAAATGCATAAAAATGGTAGGGCCCCAAAAACTAAGGCCATAGGTCACCCTGTACAATGTTGAAACTGAAACAATGCTAAAAAGCAAACTAAGTGAGGAAAAGAGGGAAAACCCAATGGGAAACCCCCCCCCTCAAGCTGAACACTGAAAGTAGTCTAAATCACCCTGATGAACTCACCCCCAATAGTGAACGGAGGTAAGTGAAATTCTTTTCTAAAAATATCTTGGTCAAGATGTTTGCAATCTACTCATCAGTTGGGCAGTATTGAAGAATGATGGTCCTGTCATGCACTAGCTCCCTGATATAGTGCATGTGGATCTCTACATGCTTGGTCCTCTTCCTGGTAACTGGATCTGTGGATATATTAATAGAAATTTTTTTGTCACAAAAGAGGACAGTGGAAAAACTACTACCAAGATCAAACTCTGAAAGAATTCCTTACAACCAAACTGCTTGGATGCAAGCATTCACCGCTCCTTGATACTCAGCCTCTGCTGAAGATAGTGCTATGGCAGCCTGATTTTTGCTAGACCAGAAAATGGGGACACCACCAAAAATGAGTACATATCTAGAAGCAGACTTTTGATCAATATAATCACCCGCCCAATCGGAATCTAAGTATCCAACCAGCTCTAGCTCGAAGTCTGCAGCATAGTGAATGCCGTAGGTCCTGGTTCCCTGAATATACTGGAGGATCCTCCTGGCTTCCTTCCAATGAATATCATGAGGCTGTTGCATGTATCTTGATACAACATTCATGGCATAACATATATTAGGCTGATAATGTGTCAAGTACAACAAGCTACCAATTAGTTGTCGATAGATAGTGCAGTCCATGGGAGGTGTGCTTTTTCCTTCTTCAAGGCTGATCCCTGAAAGGAAAGGGAATGTTGTAGGAATAAATTCAGCCATGTTAAACTTGACTAACAGGTCTGAAATGTAGTTGTACTGAGTGACCATAATCCCATCATAATTTTGCTCAATTTCGAGCCCCAAAAATTGTTTTAGGATCCCCAAATCACTCATTTCAAAGGCATTGTGGAGAGCAGTTTTGATGGCTGAAATGGAAGCAACTGTGATACTTGTGATCAGTAATTCATCAAAATATAAAAAAATAATGATAAAATTACTATCATACTGCTTTAAATACACATTTGGATCTTATCTACAGCTTTGGAATTTTTGCGAGAGAAGGGAGGCATCCATCTTGGAATACCACTCTCTTGGGGCCTGTTTTAACTCGTATAGTGACTTCTTTAGCTTGAAAACCAAAGATGGATCAGTGATGTAGCCCTCAGGTTGCTTCATGTATATCTCCTCATGAATATCTCCATGCAAAAAGGCTGAATTAACATCCATATGATGCACTTCCCAGTGCTTAGATGTTCATATTGCCAAAACTAGGAGGATGGAGTCCCTTTTGCAACCGGTGCAAAGGTCTCATGGTAGTCCACTCCTAGGACCTAAGAGAAACATTTTTCCACCTGGATTGTCTTATATTTGTAGGTGATTCCATCAGCAGCAACCTTGGTCTGAAACACCCACTTGCATTGAACCATTTTCCTTCTCGGAGGAAGAGAAACTAGCTCCCAGGTAGTGTTTTTTTGAAGAGAATTCATCTCTTCATCCATGGCAACTTGCCATCTCGGATCCTTCCGAGCATGATAGTAGGAATTTGGGTCTGAACTAATAATCAAATAGAAATTTTTGGACAGCAAATTATTAGGACAAGAGAGTGCAATACAAGCTCTTTGGAAATCAAACCGGATTCTCCTTGGATCATCCGGATTTCCAATGTTATCTCCTGCAAAGGAGAGTGTCTGTCCGTCCCATGTGGGAAGATGATTTTTAACTTCAGGTTCTGATTCAACATCTAATTATTTCTGCACACTGATATCATAAATCAGAGGATCCAAATCAGGGTCATCACCCCCAATTTCATTATCCAAATATTCAGTAGAATAAGAAGGAAATTCAACAGTTTTCTCCTTCACTAGTACCACCTCCTGAAGAGGCTCATCGAACTTGACACTTCTCTCGATGATGATCTGTTTTGTTTTGATATGCAGAAGCTTGAAACCTTTTTATTCATTAGGATACCCAATAAACATACATTCTATACTTTGTGGTTGCAAAGCCTCTCTTTTATCAAGTGGAATTCAGGCCCATGCAGTGGACCCAAACACCCGTAGGTTCGACACATCCGGCTTGTGTCCGAAGTATGCTTCAAAAGGGGTATTCCATTTCAAAGATGAGTGTGGAACCCTATTTTGAATGTATGCTACAGCATGCATGCTTTCATCCCAAAAATTTGCAGCAAGCTTCTTTGATTCCAACATACAGGTGGTCATCTCCTTGAGAGACTGATTCTTCCTTTCCGCTACACCGTTCTGCTGGGGAGTGTAGGGAATTGAAAGTTGGATCTGAATACCACTTTGGGATCATATGTGCAGAAACTCATTACTAAAATAATCCCTGCCATTATCAGATCTAAATATCTTGATCTTAAGCCCAGAGGCATTCTCGATCAAGGCCTTAAGTTCATAATTTTTTTCACATACTTTAGGCTTCTTTTTGAGAAAGAAGACCCATGTCTACCTTGAAAAATCATCAATAAAATTCAGAAGATACCTTGATCCATTCATGGATGTGACAAGAATTGGAATACTGATATCAGAATATATCAGCCCCAATATGCATGTAGCTTGGTTTCCCTTCCCCCGATCGAACTTGTGCTCAGGGTGTTTTCCAATCACATAGCCCTTGCAATTTCTGGTGGTTTCCTTAATGACCAGGAGGCCTTCAACCATGGATTTTTCCTGTAATTGATGCAAATATTTGAAATTTATATGGCCAAACCTTTCATGCCACAGCCTACTAACCTCATTTCCATGAGTTAGCAGAGCGGTGGGATTTGCATCCGGCACAAAGTGGGAGAACTCATAGGCTCTTGCATGATGATTTGCAAGACCTTTAGCAATGAGTTTCCCGGATGCAAGATTCATTATCTCAACATAATTTGGGCTGAAATAAACTCTCTTAGGCACTCCAATATGTGTCATCTGATAGACACTAAGGAGATTTGATTCCATAGATGGTACATACAAAACATTTGAAAAATAGCCATTCTCAAGATCAATTGTACCTTGTCCTTCTGAAATGATGGTGGAGACATCTCCCATGTGGATGGGGATGGATTTTCCGATCTCCAAGGATGAAAAGGAGTCTCTTTCAGCCATCATGTGGTTCGAAGATCTAGAATCAATCAAGATTTCTTTGGAATTCGAAGTGCTTGCCATGAGGGAATGACCTTTTCATGTTGTGGTTCCTGATCTTGCTGATCTCTCCTCTGAAATATTTCTAGAAGATTGATGTGATTTATCTCAAGGAGAGAGGTTTCTTCATCAAGCTTCTTCTTCATGCAGGCATGTTCAGGGTGGAATCCCTTCCCGTAGTATGAACACTTGACTTTTTCCTTTCCATGGTGCCATTTTCCTTTGTTCTTCCTTAAGCTGGAAGACTCATCATGCTGCTAGTTTTCAACTCTAGGCTTAGGAGCATCAAATTTAGTTTTTGGGTTCTTCTGCTGCTTTCCTTTACCCTTCAAATCTTTAGGCCCTGAGACATGAAGGGCTTGATCACGGGAGGATCTGATGATCCCCATCTAGACAAGCTTATCATGTTCACTTGTGAGGGACTCAATGAAGGCATTGAGTGTAGGCATCTTCCATCTAGGGGTTGTGAGCTTCCCCGCACAGAATGTAGAAACATAAACTAAATAATCAGCTCCAAGTTTGGAGAGTATGGCGAGGATGAGCTGATCATCTGCCTTCTCCACTTTGCATTTCTTCAAGAGTAAGGCAGTGTGCTTAAACTTAGTGAAAAAGTCATTCAAAGTCTCGAAATTGGAGGGATAGAGAGACATTAATTCATTTTCGAGCTGGTAAACTCTCAAGTCATCTTGCTTTCCATATAGGGTTTCTAGTTTGTCCGATATTTCCTTTGGATTCTTCAATCCCGAAAGATGGAAAAGAAGATCCTAGGAAATAGAGAGGCACAAGAATCCGAAGGCTTCATCCTTCTAGTTCAAGAATATTGATTTGTCTATAGCAGAACCAAGCTTAGGTTCAGTGTCCATGGTGACTCTATAGAGTCCTATGGAGTGTAGTTGAATCTCCATGTTACCTTTCCATGAGTGGAAATTGTATGGATTCAAAAGATCTACTAAGGAGGACATATGGATCTGCTGAAGCGAATGCTTCACCTGTAGAAAACCTGAAAATCACAACAAAAAGGGCAATGTAAGGTCAGACATCCTGCACATTTTAGGCTTTCATCAAACCCAACATAGTCAATCAAGCAAGCTTGATCAACAAGTTCTTTACTTGGGGTATTAAGTGGTAAGCCTTGGCTTCTGGTGCAGTGCTGGATTTTTGAGCTATTGCTCAATTTTCATGCAGAAATTTGTCAAAAAGCTTGTTTTTGAGAGATAGAGATTCGTCCCACCATGAGCTCTGATACCATATTAAACTTGCACAGTGATCTAGGGACTAAACACAGTCTCATCAATAGATTAATGACAATAATTCATGAAAATGGTGAAAAGGGGCTACAGAATGAGTATCCGCACTATATATTCACACAAAGAATGAGTAAATTACATTACAATGTCATGCTACAAGCATTAATGAGAAGCAATTCGAATTCCTAAGGAGGTCATTCAAATTGAATAAGTGAGACTAGCTTAACTGAATGTAAGCCACAGTCAACACTCAAGTTAACCACTGATCAAAACCCTAATTGACTCAACTGAGCCCTAACTGAAGTTAGAGTGCAATAAATGACTGAGTATCAACTGAAAGAGATCAAACACATGTCATAGCAATCCAACCATCAAGTGGTAGTGCTTTAATGACTCCAATGAACCCCAACGAGGTTAACTGAAGTGTAACTGAACATCAGAAGTGGTTGGAGGCACCCCTGTTGACTCCAGTTCATTAAATAATCAATTTAATGAAGGGAGGCACCATCACTTCCCTGTTTAAATGAATGTAACCATCAGTTAGAAATTAGGTGCATTAATATCACTCAGATCACCCTCGGAGTGCTCTAGTTAGCCTCCTCGAATGTAGGAGAAGGCTAAGTTAGCCTCCTTGACTAAAGGTAGGCATGGATGTGATCTAGATGATGACATTTAATGCTCCACAGATGTTAATTAAGCCAATTATACTTAGGATAGTGGTTTAACTAGGCCAAATTGACCAAAATGAGTGTGTAAGGTGGTAAATGTCTCCAACATGGGGTACTTACAACTTTTTTCAAGTATAGGCACTCGTCATGATGTCCTCTAGACTGGCATATGCGGCACTAGGGTAGTCCATGGGAACTCAATGGGTTTGTCACACCCAATGCGATATAGTTCATGTAGGTCAGACAATTATCCTTGGTGTGTCCATCTATTCTGCATTTTGTACACCATAAGTCTTCTTGGGATTCCTTTCCCTTCTTGATATATTGAAGTTGTATTGTCATATTAGCTAGTTGCAACTAAATATGCACCATTCCTGCGACACCATTGACGATCGATAAAACTTCCAGCTTCCTTGCCAATTCTAGCACTTATATCTGCGATTCAATCTTTTGTTGCATCAATGGGCCTCAGATGTGTGGTAATAATGAAACAATAAACCACTCTTTATGTTGTACATTTGACATTTGGAAAGTTACTTTTTCCATCAAGGTTTTAAACCGTTGGTCAAAGTCCCATACTGAATTTTCCAATGATTGTTTTATCTCCTTGATTTCAGTGATACACTACGACTCAGATTTAGGTTTTCTGAACTCAGAAATCATCGTGAGTCGTATCTCTTCAAGGTTTTTATGTGGTGCTCTTTGTGGTACTACATAGAACTTCATAAACCAATCTAGTGCACGACCCTGCAAATCATGATCATCTGCGCTTTCCTCAGGTCCACGTTGTGAACTAGGCAAACCATCCAAACAGCTTCAGATAGGAACCAATGTTGCTATGGATCCTCTGTTCAATTCCCATTGAATGTGGGTAACCAGATATCATGCCCAACCATTGAGTTGGCGTCAGGGTTATTTGATGAATTTAGTGGAGGAGTACCCTCCTACACGCTATTTGAAGTACTAGCACTGGTAGTATTAGCATCTCTTTCAAGAGATGAGGCTCTATACCTTACCTCTGGCGATACTTCTGGTGTGATGTAGTCACACCCTAATCTTGGTGTCTCCATAGGCTCTTTGGAATCCTTTGTTCCTTTTGAAATCAGGTTGTATTTCTCCTCTTCGTCTAGCTATGATTGAAGTTCGTGCTCACTTTCCTCGGACAGACTAGGAGCTTGTTGATCTTCCTCTTTCTTTCTTATTTTCCTCTATTTGAATCTCCTTCCACTTCTTAGGACTCCATCTTTTAGTTCAGTTTATGTACTTCCTGGGAACATCTCAGATCACCATTTCCCATTGTATTGATAGGTCGTCTGCGACATAGCCTTCTTCCTATGTGCATGACTTAACTGCTTAAATGCAGAATTCCCTTCTCATAAATGAGCATCTTGATCCATGTACTGATAGATAACAAATATCTTCTTCGGGGTCCTTGAAAAAAATTTCTTTCATCCTCACTATATGAGGTTATAGTCTCAACTACAAACTTAGTAATATACCCTTGTAAAATACTGTCTACCCAAAAGTCAACAACTCTAGAGATGGTGTTACTTACACTGGTTATCTCATCAACCAACTGATCTCTCCACTCGACTGCTTCTCTTCTTTAGAAATTTTTCTATCGAGTTTCCAACCTCGACAACCACTCGTGTAGCACAATGGGAAACTCTGCAAAGAATATCTCCTGAATGTTAGAATATATGTACTCGTCAGATAAAACTTAGATAACGAGTACAGCTCCTAAAGTCAAACTATAACCCAACTAATGGATGTGATATACAGTGCTCTGTTCAAAGGTGACACGACTCAACAGCTGCCAAAGATAATATCTTTTTTTGTCCAGCTTTTTGGTTTTTTTATTTTTTTGGTCTTTTTCAGTTATTTAAAAAGCTTGAAAAAAGAATAAACTAGCTTTATAGTTACAAACTAGGAGGAGACGAGTGTCATGAGGGAAAACAAACTAGTTCCAAGCAGTGGAGCATACCTATGCTCAATGCAAGGATACATGTGTAGGATATAGACACTCGAGGGAAAATCCCCTCCCGGTAAAAAGGGAATCAATCTGCGAAGGATATAAATAAAGGCTCTACATGGCTAGACATGAGACAAGCTCGGGCTATATGGCTGAAACGCAATGTCAGGGGAGCTGGCATAAATCTCAATAAGATAGGAAAAGCTCATGATAATGCATCCACAACTTGATACAAGGGAGTCTGGGGGGTCACGGCCAGCATAAGATCAAGAGGAGTACGAAGCTCTTGCTAAATGTCATGGAAATACTATACAACAAACTCCCACACCCTAAAAGGGGGAAACATCGGCATGGGAAACAAATGCAAATAAGGCGCTAACTAGGGTACCCATGTAAGGTGAGGCTCTACCACTCATATCATGCCACTTCTATAGCAACAAGAAGGTTCTGTGACATAATAGAGTGGGTTCGTACCTAAGGATATAGTGACATGGTCATAAGGTCATGCAAAATGCAAACGGTGGTGAACCTAACCTATATGCCAGTGCAGACGTAATACCTGTGATAGGCACGAACAGTCTCTGGTCACAAAAGAAGCATCCAACAGACAACTTCAGACCCAAGGAAGACCCAACCACACTCACAACCCACCCAGCAACTTCTCACAACATCAGACTCACCAAAAGGAAGGATGTACGCGACTGTATAAAGAATAGCTGCGTATGTATGCGACTTTTGGCCAAAAATCCACGTATGCATGCGACTGTTGGCCAAAAACCCACGTATACAGAGAAGGCAGTGGTAAAAAGCAGGTCAAGGCCAAACCAATAAAGGGGAGTGTCAATGGACAAACATACTATAACATGCGACACAGAAACAGAGAGAAACAGAGAGAAAATCAATAATATCAAGCCCATTGTGCCCCCAACCCCAAAGAAGAACAAGGAACATCACCAGTGGAGTCGCAAATTCTATTATGGAGAGAAATTCCTATGGCTTGGGGTACCACAATAGACAGCTAGACTCCAGAAATCAATCTTTCCCAATATGCAATAGAAATAAAAACATCTAACACTAAAGGATCGAACCTCGTACCTTATTCCGGACGGTTGAAGTAGATCCCCGTTGAGCTTTCCAATCTTCAGCTTGAATTGTTATAGCACGTCCTCAACAACAAGTAAACAATACAAGCATACTATATTTCATGGTGTTAGATCTATTCTAGCATATATAATCAATAATGTAGAAGCATTTGACATATTCCAATGGATACAATATTCTTTCAAATACACATTACTAGACAGGAAAATATATTTCTATTAATATGAATCAGATATTACAAGTGACAACCTCTGACGGCACGTTTGCGAACCGGAGAAACTGAATCCCCCACTTGGGCCTCCACCACCTCAATCCTCCATCACTTCGATAGCAAGCTTACTAGCAAAAGGCAAGCTTGGGAAGAACACAACAGTGCTCCAAGGGACAAAGGGATGCAGACTCAAGCATAAGTTTTGGCAACAATGGACTATAGTTTTGTTACTTTCAATTCTCTCTTATATCCCCCCCCCTTCAATGTACCAAGGGGTTCCTTATATAGCTTCACAAGGGATAATGAAGGGTCGAATCCGAGCGATCTCAAGGCATATGGAAGGCCAGGAGTCAAATGAGTTGGATTCAAGTCAAGGAAAACTCCAAAAGGATTTGGACTATCCACACATCCCGATGTACGTGGTTATAGGAGTCAAACCCGCGTATGTACGCGGTTATCGGGGAAAAATCCGCGTATATCATCTTTTATATAGTTTTGGGGATGATCAATGATACATCAAAGGATAAAATGTGGTCCATAGGGGCTAAAGAGTCTGCAGTAGGACAGGGGAAGGCCATACAAAGTGTGATTCACCTAGTGGGTTGAAAATCTCTATAACACAAGTATATACAAGCTGGATGAAATCCACACTGGAAATAAATATCAATCTTAAGTGCCTTTACAATCCCACAAATGCTACTTGGTAGTAGACCTAATGCTTGGTCACTAATATACCTCTTCATGGATCATGGACATGGGGTTATTCACTTCAATAAATTGAGAGGTGACACACAAATTTCAAGAGTTGGAAGGCTTCGTTAAACTACTAACCCCAACCTAAGCATTGACTCTCAAAAGAGGGTGTTTCTTGTGTTAGCAAAAAAATTTGATATAAAGAATTTAAAAATTTTCCTAGGATATTAATTAGGTTTAGATGAGAACAATCATGGAGGGTTTTTTGGATTCCTACATCCACAGTATTAACCTAAACTATAAATTATTTTGTCCTTGGAGGACGATTTTAAAATGTTAGGTTAAATTTCTTACTATTTCTATATTTTTTTATCTTAGAAGCATGAACCAAACATGTTTATTATTAAGGAGTGCTAAATGAGGTATTTCAATGTCTAAATATTTCTTAATCACCCTAATTGCTTAAAAGTGCAAGGTGAATAACATGCTTTGATATGAATACAAGCGTGGTGATAAACAAAAATTGACAATTTAAAAATTGAAGTGTTGAATACGAGTGCAAAAAATAAATAACTTAAAAGAGATAAGCACAATCAATGAAGGAACTCCCTTTATCAATGAAATTATTGAAATTCTATCCAATCAAATAGGTAAACAACGTGGTTAAAATAATCAATAAATGAGAGTAAAAATTAAACTGCCCAAAAACTTTGATACAAAGCAAAAATATGAATACAAATTGGTTTCAAGGAAATCATGTGGACCTCATATATGAAAGTGGTGCACTATAAGTAATTACACGAGTTATAGATGAACAGGTGCATTATCATGTGGACCAAGAAAATAAACCTACTTAACTGTGTCATTTTTGGGATAAAATTGGAAACAATTCTCAGGAGTTTCAAAAATTCATTTTTTTTAAAAATGGAGATGCTTCAACTGGGTGTTGGGTTCAAGATAACAGTTAAATGGAACCTACAAAGTAATATATATTAGATATTATCCCTAGGAACGTCTTGGAGTGATATTAATGAATCAAACCCCCTATAATAGACCTCATTCTACATGTCGGGTTTTGTGCATGCAAATACCAAAAATTAATTCCAAGTACTTGTTAGAATTGAGAGAAGACAGATAATGTGTGAACAATAATGAAAATGAACAAAATATATGCCTTTTAAGCACACGTATTAACTACTAAATCATTCAAACAATGATTTTCAATGGTTTGAACAACATTTTCCTTGATGGGTGGTGGAGATGAATTACTTTAATTATCTCATGGAGAGGTAATGAAACGTGAAATATATCACTTGGGAATAATTCCACATCTTTTGGAATCAAATATTCTCCATGGGAGGGTCCTTTAGTCCTCCAATGAGCTGTCTCTATCTTGAATATGAATATGCAATAATTTCCCTTATGTAGTGTCGTTTTGGAGGAAGAATGTAGGCATTGTGAAGGGGTGAAAACACGAAGTTGGTATACATGTTTTGCCTGTTTTTTGACAAAAATCTGAAAAATGTTATGTTTTTCAACTTAAACCCTTTCAAATATCCCCCTTAGAAATTTCATCTTCACGTAATCACAAGAGGTTTAGATAATTCTATTAGCTTCGTACTCATATTTTTTGAAATTTTTTTATGGACATATAGTAGGACAAATTTGATGGGCACCAACGACATATACTTTAAATTTTTAGGTTTGGATAATGAGTGACCTATGTGCCCTTCATTTTTTTAGAGATGGTTATTCATTTTACGGAAACCAGATGTACGTTCATAATCTACACATATTTGTACTTTGCAATGGACTATATATTGAGGATTTTCAGACCTAAACATTATTTTTTATTATTTTTTGAAATTTAACATATGTTTAAAAAATGGTGTCATATTGACACATGTTTGTGTCCTCCCATTTTATTTCAAATGTGACTCTTATTATACAAAATAAAACTACCCTTCTGAAGAGGATAGTGTAAGGAACATCCCTGTGAGTTTTAAATTCTTTGTTGTTGTCATTGTGATGATCTTGAATTTTCAGTGTGACTGATTCTCAAAAATTTATATAGCAACTTCATGTTTTCACCCGAAGGTAAGGAAACAAAAGGCTAAGTGAGTGGAGGGAATGAACTTCCCACTCTTTGGTTCAATTGAACTAGCATAATATTATAGTTAAAAGTTGTTTTTAAATTCATGGGATGACTATGCACTTATAGATCATTTTTTAAACTTGAAAGGAACTAGTTTCAATGAATGATTAAGATTCAATCATGGCAACCCATGCAACTAGTTTGACCTCAATGATATCCAATTACACCTCCATTGATGAATAAGGGATGCATGGTATGGATATTTACTCACAAACCAAGTCTTAGATTCAACCAAAGGAATTAATGGTCTACAAAACTCATTTAGTTGTGTTATAGCATAAATCACATATGCATCAAAGAAGAATCAATGCCATTGCACAAATATGAAGGGATATCCCATGTAAACCCTTATATGATCAATTGAAAACTTGATTTCATCTAATGGCATGTAGTTGGCATATAGATAATACATTTGACTATATAGATAAGGGAAATGATAATATACAACTAATATTTCTTATTAAAATCACTTAAACTTTGTAAGTGGTGGAAATTGGGGTGATAACAAATGATTGACAAAAAAATATATTCCAAATGAACCAATCCATTTATCTTTATAGGAGCAAGATCTGGAAAAATATAATTGGCTAAATCAATATTCCAACCCCTAGTTTGTGTGTACAATAACAAAATGGACAATGGTCCATTGCAACTAGAAGGACTTGTACCTACTTACACATGAAAAACAATGTTCAATGCAAGGGATGTTTCATTTCACTTTACATTGTACATGTCTTTTAACAAAACAAAATCCCTTTTTACTAAACAATGTAATAACAATATACATTTTCAAAGCACTATCAACAATTTCATGTAGTCTTTATTGATGAATCATCCCTTGTAGGTGCAACATATTTGTATCAAACCAATAAATGGCTATGCCAAATATTGGATGTACCAAATTTGCACTTTGCTAATGCTAACATGATATTTCTAGGATACTTATACTAAGCACAATCTATAAGAGATTCATTTATGTGAAAAACCTAGCATTTGGGAAAACTCAATAACATACCAATTATGGAAAGAGAAAATTAAATGATGTCAGTTACATAGGTCAATGCATAAAAAGTGCACATTCTTTGTTAAAGTATGATAAAAATTGAGCTTTAATAGACACTCTGACGAGGATATATATTACATTAATGATCTTATCACACTACCCTTGGGCCCACTATCCCCATAAGCAAATATGCATAGAGACATAACAAGACAATTATCTTATAAGTATATAAGAAAAGAAAATAATCCTTCATGTTATCACCAAATAAAAATGTACTATAGGAAACTAATTTTTGTTGCTAAGTTTCTGTGGTGGTAGGTTTCAGTTGAAGAAGTCGAAGAAACCACAGTAGTAGGTTGACCATGTCGACGTTTCGAATCCATATTAGGATTTATCATCAGGAAGAATTTGTCAAAATTGAAGAGTGTGAGGACCAAGGTATTAATAATCGAGAAGTGGAGGAATGTTTAGATTAGTTTCGAGAGAATAGTGTTTGGTCGGTGAAGCCAAATAGGGTTCTTGGTTTGGAAAACAAAATTTTATTTCATAACATTATGTAAAATAAGGTTAAGGTTAAATGGTATAGGTTTATAGTTAAAAAGGGTTAAAATATTTAATTTATTTAATTAGCATTATAATAATAAACTCTTATTAAATGTTAAATTAATTAATTCCTATTTTTTTAATTTATTAAATATTAATGTTAACTAATGTTTTTTAATTTTAATTTCAATGGTTATTCTAAACAAGGTGTGAGAATAAAATTACAATTAAGGTTAATGGGTTAAAAATTAAGTTAGTATTGTAATAATAAACTATATTAATTAATTTCCATTTTATTAAATTTTAATATTAACTAATGTTTTTTAGATTAAAAATCCAACTTAGGTTTGTTAAATATTTTCTTTTATTGTAAGTTGTAAAGTTTAAAAAGCATTGAAAACTAGTTAGGTTTATAAAATAAAGTGAGGAAAGTTATAAAGAGACCTTAAATAATATTAAGGCTCTTATAAGTAACAAGTTGGTTAAAATGTTTGAAAAATTAAAACTAGGGCTAGGTTAAATGAACTAGATGTTAGTGGAAAAAAATAAAATTCTTTCTATCTCAAGAATTTTATGAATGCAGGGTACGAGGGAAATAGGGTAGCAAGGTGCCTAAGTGTCTCAAGAAAGGCTAGGATTTTTGGTTTTTCAAGGTTTACTAGGATTACTAGGGATCCACCTAAACAAAATTAAAAAGGAGGGTTTAATACTTATGGTTGAGAATCAAAGGGAGCCAACTAGTACTAACCTCTAGGCCTCCATCCCTATTTAGGTTGTTTGGAAGTTCTAATATTTCTAAGGCTTCTCTGAATTTTCTTTTGAAGTGATGGTCTTCTTTTGCGAGGATTTTAGTGTCTTCAAGGAAAATTTGGTGTTTAGTTTTAGCAACATGCTCTGCAAGGGCTGAGGTACGGGTACGTTCATTTCTAATGTCGGCTCCATGTTCTTTTAACTTTGTGTGCAAGGAACGCCCCAGCTCACCTATGTAGCTGATCTTGCAAGAACAAGGAACCATATAAACACCCCTAAACTGAGTATGATCAATAGGATCTTTAACAGATCTCATCTTGTTTTTAATGGTTTCAAGGGGTTTGAAAGAGGTTGTAATGTTATTCTTACTCAGGATTCTGGAAATCTTATCTGTTACCCCTTGAATGTATGGTGAGAAGGCTCTAGGGTTGGTGGTCTCATTCTTGGTGGTTTTTTATTTAGTGCAACTCTTGTTATGGGTTTTGTTTAGGGTTTTCTTTATATCCTTAGGTTTATAACCTATGTTGATGAAAACTTTCTTAAGGTGGTCTTTTTCATTCTCTATATGTTCTATATCAGAGATATTAGAGGCTCTTACTGCTAACGTATTAAGGACTCCTATATTTTGAGAAGGGTGGTGGTGGGAGTCTACATGGAGGTAGCTCTCAGTATGAGTCTTTTTTCTGAAGACCTCATGTCCTAAAGTACCATCATCCTTTCTAGTTAGGAGAACATCAAGAAAGGGGATGCTCGATACTAACTTAATTTTTAACCCATTAACCTTAATTGTAATGTTATTCTCACACCTTGTTTAGAATAACCATTGAAATTAAAATTAAAAAACATTAGTTAACATTTATTTTTTATTTTTTTTTACTAGGGGAATCAGCAACTGGGGCCGGGCTGGTACTCATGTGACACGGGGTCCAGGGATCCATTCCCGCTACCACTATAACCCTAGGTTCCCCACACATGTCGTAAGACATGGGACACAGGTAAAACTGGGTGGGATTGATCTTGTGACCTCCAATTTACAACAAGTGACTTCATAACAATGGAACCGCTAATGAGCCACACCCGTGTGGGCTAAACATTAGTTAACATTAATATTTAATAAATTAAAAAAATTAAAAAAATTAATTTAACATTTAATAAGAGTTTATTATTATTATACTAATTAAATAAATTAAATATTTTAACCCTTTTTAACTATAAACCTAGACCATTTAACCTTAACCTTATTTTACATAATGTTATGAAATAAAATTTTGTTTTCCAAACCAAGAACCCTATTTGGCTTCACCGAACAAACACTATTCTCCCAAAACTAATCTAAACATTCCTCCACTTCTCGATTATTAATACCTTGGTCCTCACACTCTCCAATTTTGACAAATTTGTCCTGATGATGAGTCCTGATATGGATTCGAAACGTCGGCATGGTCAACCTACTATTGTGGTTTCTCTGACTTCTTCAACTGAAAGTAATTTTCTTATGAAAAACAATTTTTTTTTTGTAAATAAAACATGCATTACTATACAGAGGCCAAATTATAGAGCAAAATACATCTAAAGCCGACCCAAAAACATGGAGGCCTTAGTCCATCCCAGCAGAACCCAGTCCGGGACTTGACCTGAACTGTTTTGCCAAAAAAAAAACAGAGTTTTTCCATAGCCTCCTGCTCCCCCTAATACCTATGTTCCTACTATGATTCCTGATGCTATTACATTGCTTCCCCACCCACATCAAAATTGACGAATTGAGGGTCCTGTCTTTGCAGGGA
The DNA here is from genome assembly GCA_001517045.1 of Pseudotsuga menziesii. Classification (NCBI taxonomy): domain Eukaryota; kingdom Viridiplantae; phylum Streptophyta; class Pinopsida; order Pinales; family Pinaceae; genus Pseudotsuga; species Pseudotsuga menziesii. Next base: position 1,304,668 of record LPNX010971676.1, on the reverse strand, counting down.
ACCAAATTGACCGCAAGGTGCTAATTAACAATAGAACTACAATTATCTAAGCTAAATAGCACCTGAAAGACACAAACAGAGAAGGAAACTTGGAAAGGGAACAAAATGAGAAGAAATATCATGTCCGACCAGAGGGGAGGGAGCTCCAGCGAGGGATTGTAGCCGAGGGAATCCCGGTAGCTGGTTGCTGAGAGCCAGGAACAAGCGCCGACAGTGTTTTCATGGGGCTAGTCATATTTTGAGATTCCACCAGTCCTCCTTCATATTCCATACTGCATCTGATGGTTTGCTCCTGAGGTCTAGCTATCTCCATGGCCCGACGATCCACAGGGTGAAACAGATAGCCCAAACGAGCAGCTAGGACATCGAGCTTCTGGTGCATTGTGGCATTCAACATTGTGCTCCTTCCAGAAAGGCACGGGTTCTGAATCACCATCTCTCTTGGCTTCCTTCATCACTATGCAGTGCCCCACCAATCAGACTGTAACCCAATAGGTCATTAACATACAGTCGTATGCTGAAGCACGGCCAGCGGTGTTGCCAGGGTCTAGGACCCATTCTGCAACCTCCTCGTGAAGCTTCTCCTGGCGCATGGCTTTCACTTCCACCCAAAGTCCCTCAACCACCCTTTTGACCTCGAGCCTGATACTGAGCGGAATGTGCTCCTTGTAGAGGTCATCCTCCTCCTGAGCCTGGAGCTGAGCACGGGTGGTTTGACAAGTTTGGTGCTTAGAGGATGTCCCCTTAACCGAAGATAAACCAGATGCCTCCTTGGGACCAAGCACCCCTCTGAATTTCTGTTTGGGAGCCATTGGGCGAGACTGCGTAAATAGGAAAGGAAGCGGGAGGTGAATTTGAGGCACATTAACAAGACCATGCTCCACAACACAACGAAAGATGAAAGACAGATACGCAGTCTTGCCCTTTCTGAATCCGAACTCGTCATAGCCGATTTAAAAATATCTGAAATATAATAGTTGAGCACTCATGGGAGCATTCCCATCCCTGACCAAAGCCTACGTCATTCCCATCATTAGCCCGAGAGCCCTCGTCCTGCAGCGATAATGGACCTCGTCCGGTCGATGGTCTTTTCACCCAGTGCTAAGCATGGCAGAGCCGATGGCATGAAATGAAATAATGGAGCAGTACCAACACCAGCGTCGGTGGGAATTTAATCCTACGGCCCCCCTCCACATTAGCTTTGCCACGTGTAGGTGTGTGTAGGTGTGCTCGCACCTCCTCACTCCATCTATCCTCCCGTCCATCTGATCGTCCTTCTACATAACCCCGGAGAGATCCCTAGTGGCTAGGTGGCTACATTGTTGGGCCCAATCCTCTTCTTCGCCACCTTCTAACCTGTCACATCAAAATCCAACTCCGCATTCCATGCCTGCATTCGCCAAACAATCAACAACCTTGTTGGCCTCCCTTCTGACATGGTGGAAAGAGATTGTGGGGTGCGCAAGGAGAAGGACATGCATCCTCTCCAGCCTGTACGCTAGGCGCCAACTGGGAGATATTTTTTTCGACGTTTGTCCATTCAGTAATCGCTTGGCCAACTAGATGAGAGTATTGGCATCACCTTCGATTATCGCTGGGAGAAACCCCCCCCTGATCAGCACTTCCAAGCCTCAAATGAGGCCTTCCAACTCAGTTGAGTTGTTTATGTCCTGCCCTATAGCTCCCATGAACACCATCTTGATCCTGCCCTCCAGATCATGACAAAGGCCACCAAAACCAGTCGAGCATGGGTTTCCTCTAGAAGCTCCATCGAAATTCAATTTGAAAACACCGAGAGGAGGAACCATCCAAATCGATGGGCTAGAGGGGAGACACAGTTTATCCCGATATCACAAAGCAGCCAGCATAGGTCTATTCAGCCGCCAGTTCTCAACGATCTGGATTTCTTCCCATGGGAAAATATTATCTTGTTTGTGCCATTGCATGCACCTAATGGATGATAGCAGGTTGTCTTGAACCGTATTCCAAACTGCCTCCATATCTTTGCATTGGTCGCAGAAGATCCTGGCATTCCTCTCCTTCCATATACACCACATGGCCATGCCCAGGAAAGCATCCCAGATAGTTCTGATAATAGGATTTTTGAAGGCTCTTGGGCACCATTCTCTTAAGTTCTGGGAAGGCTGACCCCAGTTCCTGTTGCTCCGTCGAAACTTCATCGCTCCCTTGTCCCAAATTGCAACTATGAAAGGGAAGTTGTCCAGCAAATGGCCCATCATCTCCTCCACTTGATAACATAGACATCACTGAGATGGTCCAAGAATCCCCCTCTTTCGCAAATTATCACAAGTGAGGATCCTCCCTCTACCTACAAGCCAAGCAAAGAGGGCCACCTTGGGCCATAAGTCGATAGTCCAAATTTTTTTCCAGATGTCATCCGTCGCTGCATTCCTCGAAATCCTGATACTATAAGCCTCCTTGACACTAAAGGATCCTCTGGGAGAATATCCCCATCTTAAGATATCAGGGCCTTCTTGAGCCTTGATAAAGCGTTTGCTCAGTTCTTCCTAGAAGGCTTCCCAGTCCTCCTCACTCATATATTTAGGTTTCTCAAGGAAGTTCCACTAATGGTGGTCCAAATGGTTCCCTAGCCTCCACGATTGGTTCACTAGAATCCTATGCCACTCAAGCTCTTGCTATTTAATGAGAGCCCATCGAGGGTCCCTACCCAGGATGGGGAACTAGTTCCAAGAATCTTCCCAAAACTTCACTCGACTACCATCCCTAATCTCCCAGAAACTATGCTCTTGTATAATCGATTTACCAGCTGTGGATTTCAGCCAAATGGATGACCCACTAGGGGCCTCATTGAAGTGAATCAGGAGATGTCTAGGTCTATCCCTAGCATATTTTATGCTCCAAAGTTTCGCCCATGGTTCCGATGAATGGTTAACCCACTGCCACCAGACCTTGTCCCCAAGGATCTCCGACATTACTTCAGGATCCCTAAGACCTAAACCTCCCTATTCCTTAGGCTTTCAAACATCCTCCCAGCTCACTAGAAAGAATCTGGCCTTCTCCCCATGCCCCCCCTAGAGAAAATTGCGCTGAATACACCGAATTTCCTTAAGAATATCCTTAGGAGCAGCTAAGATCAAAAAAGGTAAGTCAACATCGTGTGTAATATGGATTTGACCAGGATCAGCCTACTGGGGAAATTAAGGGGGCGAAACACCCAGCTTGATAATCTCTACTTTAATCTATCCAGAAGCTCCTGCCAGGCTTCTTTTTCAGGCCTACCCATCCCAAGGGGGATTCCCAAGTACTTAGACAGGAAATCCCCTCTGGGGAAACCCAAGATTCTCAGGATGTTCCTCTGGGTGGCTAGGGGAGTGTTGACAAATAAAACTTGAGATTTATTGGGATTGACTGCCAAGCCTAAGGCCCAAGCAAAAAGGTCCAGGATTTTCTTGAAGCTTCGATATTCTTGGACTGAAGGGTGCCCCATGAGCATAGTATCATCCACAAATTGTTGGTGGGTCTGAGAGGATGCCCCCGCATGCGTTTTCACTCCATGGATTGCACCACTTTCAATATTGGTCACGATAAGGAGACTTAAGCACTCAACCATGAGGATGAAAAGAAAGGGGGACAGAGGGTCTCCTTGGCGGATGCCATGAGATGGTTGAAAGGTTGAATTCAAAGATCAATTGTGGAGGATATTAAAGAAAGGCGAGGAAACCAGGCCCATGACCCACTCCACCCAATCGGGGGAGAAGCCATAGGCTCCCAACATCTTCTCCATGAATTCCCAGTTGATCTTATCGTAAGCTTTTGAAATATCGAGCTTAATCATCATCCTAGGGGTTCTCGAGATTTTGAGCGAGTGCAACACTTCATGCACAAGGATAACCCCATCCAAGATTTGCCTACCTTCCATGAAACCAAACTGTTCTAAGCTGATCAGCATCTGGAGGAGGGGCTTGAGTCTATTAGCAATGACTTTGGAGATGATTTTGTATATGACATTACATAAAGCTATCGGTCTGAATTTGTCTGGGGTATCCACTCCTACCTCTTTTGGGATGAGGGTGAGGAAAGTAGCATTGAAGGCTTTAAGGACCCCTTTCTTGGTTCTGGATTCCTCCATAATGTTGAGCACATCCTCCTTAACAAGATCCCAGAAAAAATGGAAGAAGTTGGACGTGAAACTATCTGGGCCAGGAGCTTTACCCAGAGCCATTTGGTTGACCTCTTCCTCAACTTCCTACATCCCAATGGGCTTATTCAACATTTCATTGTTTTCTCCAGTGACATCCTAGGAACTAACCTCATTATTTGTTCAATGTCCCAACTTCTGTCCCCCCCATCTTCCTTGAGGATCTCTGAGAAGTGTTGAGTGATTTCAGCTTATATCTCCCTCCTCGTTTCCACTATGTTCCCTGCCCTAGCCTTAAGTATCTGGATTCTGGAGTTGTTCCTATTCTGGATCACCAAGTTATGAAAGAATTTAGTGTTTCTTTCACCCTCCTGTAGCCATTTTACCGTCACATTCTGTTTCCAGAACAATGCCCTCGCTTCCAGCTGGACCATAAGATCCTTTTCTTTGATTTTCCTGTCCTCATCCCAACCACCATCCATACCCTTTTTGTTGATGAGATCTAGCTCCAGCAACAGTTGTTTTTTTTCCTCAAAGATGTTTCCAAATTCCTCTCTGTTCCATGTACGAATCTTAGCTTTCAGGGCCTTCATTTTTTGCTGGAAATGAAACATAATGGTTCCTGGGGGGGGACCAGTTCCTACCACCACTGGCTAACCCGGTCCTTGAAGTCCTTGTGTTCCATCCAGAAATTTTCAAAACAAAAAGGTTTTCTACTAGGGGAGTAAGACCAATCCCAAGAAAGGCTAATGAGCCAGTGATCTAAGCCAGCCGCTAGGAGAACATCACCCAGAATCTCCCCCGTACTATGCATGACGTTCTCGGACACCAAGAAACGGTCCAGGCGGGAGGCCACCAAGTGCTCCCCTCCATGCTTGTTGTTCCACGTGAACCAGCCACATCCAGTTTCCACATCAACCAACGTGCTCTGAGCTGGGAACTCGCTGAAAGCCTCCTGGTATTTGTCCAAGGCTCTTCTTTCGCCCTTCTTTTCCCCAATATTTGTGATTAGGTTGAAATCTCCCCCTAGCACCCATGAACCTTACTCCGCTTGTTCCTTGATCCAATTGAGGAAATCCATGAAAGCTTGCTTCTCAGGGAAACAACTGGGACCATAGATGTTTCCAACTGTTCCCTAAACTCCAGAATCCAGAAATAAAAATATGCCATTAGTGCATACTGGTTGGCCCGCCAGTTGGAGAATTCCACGATTCGGGGCTGCCAAAGGATTGTAATACCTCCAAATTGTCCTGCTGCATCAGTGGCCATGATATGGCTTCCATTCTAGATCTTGTCCTTGATCTTTGCGAGGCCCCCACAACTGCATTTGGTTTCTTGGAGAAACAAAATATCCGAGAATTCCTGCCTTACTTTATGGTTTAGAGATTTCCACTTCCTAGGGTTACCACACCCCCTTATATTCCATGAATTGGGCTTCATTGGAAAACCTTTTTGGCTTCAGAGAAGGCCACCTGGATTGTAGGATACTAACTATAATCTATCAATCGCCCTCCCACCATTGCTATGTATTGCTTATTCGTCTTCCTCCCGCGACGAAGTTCCTCCTCTGGAGATTTCCTCTTACTGCCCTTCTGGGCATCTGGGTCAATCCCCAAACTTTCCACCACACCCGTTTGGATAATAGCTTCCTGGAGAAGTTCAAGTTGGTGTCTTGAGACATACCCTTGTCCCTTCTTCCTACACTCTTCCTCTATGGCATCTAGGTCTAACTCACCTAGATCCATGTCCTCCCCATCATCCTCCTCTGTTCCTTCCATCTGTTGGGCTTCCTTGATCACAGGAGACTTGGATGGGCCTTCCTGCTGATCTTCAACCATTGGCGTAGCTTGGAGCTCTTCTCCCTCATTTAGGGACCCTAAAGTTTTGAAAGAGGTATTTTCTCCTTGGGCGTCGATTCCATTCACGTCGAGGTTTTACCCCCTCCCTTGCCACACCGTTTGTTCTTGACTTGAGAGAACCCATCCTCATCTACAGCTTTGGGCGATGAAGGGGTAGCCGGATCGGGCATGGGGCTACCTTTGGGACAATTTCTTCCCAAATGATCGTATTTGTAACAGTTCCAGCATCTGAAGGGGAGTTGTTCGTAGTCAATAGGCTATATCCATTCCTCATCTTCCCAGTTTAAACTGATTGCTTCTGGTAGCTCTCTAGATAGGTCTATGTAAACACAAATCCGAGCAAAAGCTGTATACCTTTGGATCCTTGTTTGTTCTGCTATTTTTATAAATTCTCCCAGGCTATTTTCGATGTCCCGCGAGGTCTCCAAGTCCCAGTATTCACCCGGGAGGGAAAAGAGGTGAATCCACACTGGGGCAACTATCATGTCCTCCATTTTTGGGTTAAAACGCTCCTTCCATGGCTGCAAGAATAATCCAGCTGAGAAGAAGAAATATGGGCCTCCCTCCATGATTCTATCCATGTCCTCCTGGTTAAAGAATATGATGGTGAAGAAACCCTTGGAACCCAGCTGGAGATCGTAATGGACTTTAGGTTTTCACACCCCATTGATCCACTTGACCAGGTCTTTTTCCTTCGGCCAAATCCACACAAATTTCCCTATTAGGGCCTTTTCCTTCCAAGTCTCAATCTTGCCTCTGACTGCCTCATATATGATCTGGATCATGGGGATGGACGTCGTTCTTAGGAAAAAACCGCCAAAAATTGATTATTTGCCTTTCTTAGAAGCAGGTTGAGACCCGTCTCCCTTGCCGTCCTCTACCTACTTCTTCCTTTTCACGCATGGAGTCCCATCATCTCGAGAGGGCACCCCTTACCCTAGTGCCTCCATGGCCCCCTGCAGGAGGCCAAGAGACCGGGAACAGCCTGCAGCCTAACGCCGTCAGGGTCCAGTGCGCCTTGATCAGCTTCTAGGGTTTTCCTAAGCCCTTCCACAACATAGGAACTTAATAGCAAGGTCATCGAGGATTTCTTATGAAAAAATATTACCATCAACAAAAATAATCAAATACAATAGATAGTCAAACTATATGTAAGAAATTACAAAACAAAAGATGGACTAGTCAATGCCGCCAAAGGAGTATATAAAACATATACAAGTAACAATAAAGATTTGGATATTGTTTGGATCAAAATTTTAGTTACAAACATTGGGAAACATCAAGAATCAAATTCTGTTGCCTATAGGAAATGCGTATCTCATCAACACGGTCACCTATATGTCAAATTGAAAACCCATCTCCAATATTTTGCCACAAGCCTCATGTTGCAATACAAAACAATTTACAAAATACAACTATCTTGCATCAAAATAAAACACCACACACAAGGTTCAACTCTAAATGTAATTGCATTTGATCTAATTGGTGTTTCACAAACCAAATTAGTCTATATTGCATTGCATGGGTAAAAAATATTGATGCATTGTACTTAATTGAGAAACTAAGTAAAAGAAACTTCCATGTAAAGGAAAAAAATGTCAGACAAAATGATACAACTAAAAACCAATTGCATCATGGAAACTAGAATTTGCATTGATATCAATAACAACTTCAAATTGTCTATTAGTTGCAACTTTAAATGCGCATAGTTACATGTGCATTTTGATGACATACTATAGGAAACAAAGTTAATGAACAATATAGTTTGTTGTCTTTAAGAAACTCATTTAAACATTCCACCGAAAAAAATGCTTAGTTCATTGAATTCAAACTCACCAGAGCACATTCTCTTCATGATTTCCTTATATAAAAACACTATATTGACCAAGGAAACACAAAAAATCCACAATAGTAAAATTGAATTGAGTGTAACTAACATTGACATTGAAGAACCAATTTTCATAATGAATATATGCACTGCACCATTTTAACCAATATCAATAATAATTAAGACAATTAGACCAACAAAGCACAATAAATATATAATGATTGCATATTTCTAATAATAGGCGACTTCAATATTGACATCCAAGAACATAGTAAAAAACATATGACAAAGTACATGCAATTAAGAATAAATGCTAGAAATATTAAATAAATTTTTCCCATAATTAAAGACTGTAATCTGTCATATATAAACAAACATGTATATTCCATTATATAAAATTAACATCTCAAATTCATATTAGTTTGACCAAGACATAAGGTATTATTTAATACATTTCCCCTTTAATTGAAATGAAATAAATATTTAAATATTCTAAGTTACAAAAATCTACATATTACTTTCAAGATATAAAAATCCAAATCCATTTGTCATTACCTTCTTCTTTTTTCACAAAACATGTATACAATTTTTCTTCCACATTGAAATGACTTTAAAGATATTTGATTTTTGCATGCACTTACAACATACATGTATTTCCTTTTTTACACACAACAAAACGTTAAAAACCTCTTAAGGAAGAGTATGGACAAGAAACATCACTAACATATCAAAAAGGAACTTCGACATAATGTGCAATATATAAAAGTAAATCACATGCACTTAATGTTGATAGGTGGGCAATCTAATGGAAATTCGTGATTTTGAGAGGTTGTAGAATAAAGAAGTCTTCCATGGATATGTGATCGCATTATACAAAAAAATATTAATAAATCAAATAGCATACATGCTTGATTGATTAAAAAGGGAAAATAACAATGACATTAAACTTACCAAACAACCTTATTTCACATAATGAAGAGAAACGTGTTGAAGTTCAAGGTGTACGCATTACAAATTTCGTAATCTCCTCTATGATGAGTGAGTGACTGTGTATTAATTAACCATGAATCAAACATAATTACTATATATTAGTTCTATATGAATCAAATATTATAAACAAAATATTACATATTTGTTAAGAGTGCATATTTGTATCAATGGAAACAATAAAACAACTTTTGAAAAGAAAAAAACACATAAGCTTGCAACTAGAACAATTGGTAGCTTTCCCACGTCTACAAAAACAACACAATCCCAATTTACCTTTGATATTAAAGATGTCGATATAGAAGAGGAAAATGCAATAGTATGTTTAAAGTCATTTATTGTTTTTAGAATATTAAAAAACATTACTTGTATTTATTTTTTTCTTCAAAAGAGAAAACAACTATTCTTCATTGCAACTTTATATTTTATCAACACATTTGATTCTTTGTTCGCCTCAAATTTCTTTTGACAACTCTTAAAGAAAGAAACTCTACTACTCTTATTCATAAACATAATCAAAAGAAGAAAGGAGTCGACACATTATGCACCTACAAATGATATAATAATTACAATTTTGAACACAAAAGTGCAACTTTGAACACAAAAAGTGCACTGGATGATCTCATCAAATTAATCACATCAACGTCAAACAGAAAGCATCAAAACTATATGCATTAAATTTTAAGGTAAAAAACACTATATTTAATACTTATTTGGTGCTTATACTTCTAATTCATAGATAGTGTCAAATACAGATATTTTTATCATCCTTAATGTCACAAAGAGAACCTACATAATCCATAAAGGTCAAGCAAATCAACCTTTATGCATTGTCCATAACCTCGCATTTGGGAAATGAATCATCCAAAATCTAGAAAAAGTTACAATGATGTGCAAGAACAAATGATGTAAACTTTCGGAAATCTAGAAACCATCAATTTATAGAATAGAAACCACTAGCAATGTTTCCATGGGAAAGCGTATAACATATCCATTCCAAAACCACCATATACATGTTTTCACATGCCCAAAAACAACTTCGCCCATCATTATTGTTCAATGAAGTTAACTATAATCATTTCAAAGATAAAAGGTTAAAACTTAATTGAATTGGTCCCCATGCACAAGAAGGTATCCATTGGGCTTGGTCAAGTGGTGAGTGGGAGTGATTACCATTCTAGAGACCATTCTATTTCCTGAAAGAACCAAAGAGACTGGATTTATCCCAATGAATGGAGCTCAACCTTGATTAATCATGTAAGGGATATCAACAAGATAACTCAAATATTAACCACATGGGTCCAATCCAATCCAAGTCGATAGAGAATGGTCAATATGTTCAAAGGTTGCAATCTTATTAGTGCCCATGATCTGGGCATAGGTTGAACAACTTCCGAGTCCTCTGCAGAAATCTCAAGGGGATGAAGGTGCTCCTCGTATTCAAGTCAATAATTCATTAGCTCAATATATTTCATTTTCTAATTCTTACCCATGTTTTCAAACTACTAATTTGGATTTACCCTGCTTGGATTAGTCTATAATCGTCAGAAGGGTTCAAGGGGTTTAATTCAAGGGTTTTCTTCAAATTTTTCAGAATATTATTTTAGTTTTGGGAGTGTCATCCATTTCATAAGCTCCAAATAATATCCTCTTGCAATGGAATCTCACACTTCTAAGCCTCAATCTAAAATTTGAATTAGGTGGTGCCAGGCCTTCTATCCTGATTTTTGCTAATGACATGGCATCTAAGGAGGATTTTCGGTCAAAATATCTTCCACTAGAGAAGGGGAGAACATCCTCTAATATTTTCATTATGTCTCCATACCACTTAATATATAAAAGAAAGAAGGTTGTTAAGCTAGGGTATTTGGAAAGGGGTTTAACTTTTGATCGGGATTGTCATGTATCTGTAGGGAGGAAAAATCAGACTTTCAAAGCCAAGTCTTAGGAAAAAAAGGAGGTTAAGAACGGGAAGCAGCAAGTCGATTGTGGAGGCCTTAGAATGAGGAAGACCCCAAAAGTGGTTCCCAAATGATAATTTTCTCACTTAACTCCACAAGGATCAGGGGCTCCCAGAAACAAAAAATCTCTAAAATTAATATGTGCATTATAAAAGTTTATCCTCATTGTTGTAGGAAAAAATATGAATGAAAGAGAAATAGCCACTTTGACATGCACAAGAAAATGATAATTACATATTGACCAGGTTCAATGTAATTGACCATATATTGTTAAGAAACACAAACAACAATCATTACATCTTGTAAATGTATTATTTGTGTGAACGGTTGTTGTTGTTGTATTGAACTATAGATGTTTAGTAAGCATCCATTAATTTCTTGTCATCCATAGATGTGTGTGTGTTATAGAATGGAGGTGTTTCATTTAGGCTTCAATGCCTTTAATCCACCTATATATGTTATTTTATGATATAGGTATGGATAATATATTTTAGGAATATGAGAGTGATGGTTTTGCATTCCCATAGAAAATAATAGTTTCATGAATTAAGCATGACATGAATAGATATATCTAGAAAATGGATTGTAGTATATGCTAGAAAATAATGTGATGTTATGCATATCCCTCCATGTGAAATAGAGGTAGAAAAGAGAATAGATGCATTAGAGGCTATCATATCATATTGTAAACCCATGGATCCATTAACTAGAGAGGATGCATTATGTGCAGTTGGAAAGTCAGATTAAAAAAAAGATAGTGTCTATGCATTAAATGCCAATACGATCACATGGGACTATAATTGTGACGCACAAAGCAATGGATAACTAAAAATGTATACCTATTATATGTTGCATCCACTACCTAAAGAATAAAAGCGCAGACTCAACCAATTGATGTATGAAGAGTTGTAAATTCTATATGTGTTCGTTGTTCATTACCTCAAATAGGAATACTAGATATTTCTTCATATAATTGGTAGATGCAGATCACATTTCATAGTTGTAGTTATTGAGAAGACTACAACTCTAAGGGAAAATGGAATTAGTAGAGAGCATGAAAGGGAGAAGTAATAATGATATTAATGGATATCAGGGATTGTATGTTGGATTAGGGTGAAAGTATTAAATAGGAATGGGGTTGGCATATTGTGGATATATGATCTTTCTAGAAGTGTGTCTAAGTAAAAATAAAGGGTAAGAGAGAGACATTTTTGCAACTATCTTGCTAATAGGTAGTAGGATGAGAAAAATAAATGGAAATAGGAAAGGTTTTGTTGTAATTCAAAACATGGTAACCATGTTGTTAGCATAATATGGATTACTATGTTATTACTAATAATTTATTTCAAGGATTAATTCTTAGAATTAAAGGGGAGAGACATCAAAATATATGGTGTCTTGGAAGGGTCTCATGAAAAACATTACACCAACAAAATTTCTAATCAAAATATGAGGTACATATTGTTGGACCTAATGTAGATGCCAAGGTGAAGGGTATGGGGTGGTAAGAAGTTGTAGGTGAGAAAGGAAGGTTTGAGAGATTAAATTATTTTGGATTCCATTGACAAGGATAATGTTGGATTATTGGTCTTTCAATTGGAATATATGGGTAAAAGGGAGTGTTGGAGTTTATTCAAGTTGGGAATGTGTTATCAGTGGTAAGGATGGGATGGTGGTAGTAATAATGGGAAGAGAAACACTTTCAAGAGGATAAGAAGGTTCATTGGAAGAGGGGTTGTGATAAAATTACTTGTTTGATCATTAAAAAATAAATTTTTAGATGGAATTTCCATCGTAAGCATCAACAATCAACTGTGGAAATTGAACCCAAGTGATAGAACAATAACACTCACAAAATTGCTAATCAAACATGCAAAATTCACACCAAAGGAGACTGAAATTGGAGCATAACACTAATATGTATTGATTAAGTGTACAATAGAAAAAATTATGAAGTAATAGGCTGATAAAATATATAATTACATGAGTGGTTTGAATGCATAAGGATGCTATTTGAAATGGTCAAAAAGAAGGATTACCAAAACTAGTCAAATCCCCCATAGGTTCATAAAGCAATTTCCAAATCTATGAATATGCTCACGAATTTTCTAAATCAAGTGGGTAAGATAAAGAGTTATGGAAATACAACTCATTCATACTTTTAATTGGAGAAAAAGAGGGAGGATGATGTGGTAAAAAAACAAGGCAGTTACACCTAGACTAGCTTTTCCTTTTTCCTTAAAACTGCTGTAAAGCAAGACAGCTTTCAAAAAAAAGTAGAACTACGCTTTAGTAACTAGGAATAAAAGTAGAGTTACTAAAATTGGTTTCCAGGATGTTTCCCAAGCACTCCATGACCCAGTTTTAGCATGTGTTGACTTCTAGGACATGTGGAAGACAACTAGCATAAAATGGAATCTAGGAATCTAGGTAATAAGACAAAAATGATCAATTAATGTCAATTGTAGGTAACTATGGGTTGATTACTCTAACACCCCCCCCCTTAAGCCTAAATTTATGAGTAAATATCAGAAAACTATAGGGCCTAGCAACAAGGCTTAGTCACCCTTTAGATACTGCTTGTCCATACAACCAAGGAAAGAGGCAAAAACCAAGTGGGAAAAATCCTCCCTTAAACATGGAAATGAAACAAAATTTGGAAATATTGTCATCAATCATGCTTCACAACATGATCAGAAATCCCCAGTAGTGATTTGAGATTGCTAAAGTTCTTCTCGCAAATAAATTTGGTGAAGATGTCTGCTACTTGTTCTGAAGATGCACATAAGAGTAGAACAATGGTACCATTATGCACAAGCTCTCTGATGTAGTGCATATGGATCTCAATGTGCTTGGTTTATTGTCTCTAAACTGTATCATTCCAGATTTGAATGGTGCTATGATTATCACAATAGATAATAGTTGAAAACTATGATTCGAGGCCACATTTTCCAAGTATCCCCTACAACCATAAACATTGAGTTGTTGCATTTACAACTCCTCTATACTTTGATTCTGTAGATGAGAGTGCTATGGCACTCTTCTTCTTGCTTGACATGATAATTGGTCCTTCTGCAAGGATGAACACATATCCTGATGTAGACTTTCGATCTATGTTGTCACCTACCCAATCACTGTTAGTAAATCCAATCAAATCAAGATCATATTTTTCTTTGTAGAAGATCCCATCAGTTCTTGTTCCTTGAAAGAGGTTTAGGATCCTCTTGGATTCTCTCCAGTGGATCTCATGAGGTTGATCCATGTATCTTGAAGTGATCCAGGGGATCATTTGTCTTTAAATATATACTGATCCAAGATAAAAAGAAAATGGTACAATGGCAGCCAGGTTTGGTAAAACTCAAGACTTCATCGCCTTTGAAAATGGGTTCAATGCATTTCAAGATGTTTAATGGTTCTTAGCTATGATAAAAAAAATATCTAAGCTTAACCTTATCCCATGGGTTGGCTCTTAAAGGGTTGTTGCTTTCCCACATGTCCCGAAACCAGACTTTGCATATATGTCATGAACCCCGTTCAATGGTTATGTTATGCCAAAGACCATATGTTAAGTTGGACAGGGATTACCAAATGAAACCATGATATAATATATATATATATATATATATATATATATATCTGTGTGTGTTGCAATGTTGGCAGGATATTCATGTGGCGTATATTGCATAGCTCGGTGACATTTCCCTTAACCGTTGTGAAAAGGCTGCGTAGTTGGTTCACGGTCTGTTGACAAATCGGAGGTCGGAAGAGATCTTCCTTACACAACATCGAAGGACGAAAGCCTTTCCCCTTCCACAACGGTGGGGCTCACAAGCCTTCTCCCTTCCGCAACGACGGAAACTTAAAGGACGTTCGGAGCGCGGATCAGAAGTCGGAGCAATAGGCAGTCCGCAACGGTGGGCACAATCTGGATCGAAAGAATAACACTTTCGATAGCCGCAACGGCAGAAGCCCAAAACTTAAAAGATCAACGAAATAACTCGACATAATTGGAGAAAGAAGTAGTGTGCCATCCGCAACTACGGAAACCGAAGTAACTAAAGCTTCCGACTCGAAAACCAACCGACAGCCGATTGCGATAGAGTTCATCGAAGTAAAATAGGATCCCGTTGCTTATCCTCTTCCGCAACGGTGGACGCGTCGATGACTAAAGCTTCCGACTCAAAACCATTTTGCATTTTGGTACATAGTCTTGATGCTGCGTTTCAGGGAATGAACAGACACATTGATAACACTCTTTTGCTTCTTGGGTTCCGTATTTGCAGATGAGTAACGCTCTGGCAGGTATCATAGTTGGCACAGTTTTGTTGCCACGTTTGGATAAGTATGAACAGCCTGTTGGTAACATTGGGGGAATATGGAACAGTCGGTTATGATGAACGAGTTGGCATTTGGCAGGAGGATGCAGGAACAGAATCTTTGGTAACATTTTGGCGAGTCAAACCGGTGACGATTCCTCCCACTGAACGCTTCAACAGCTCGATTCTAGCCACGATACAGGGGCAGCTTTATATTCTAGTTGTTTCAGCCAGTACAGGGGGAGAAAAAAGTTAGCTGTAAAATTATTGCAGATGCTCTTAGTGTAAAGTCGACCATTCTCTGTTACATGTGGGCTTCTTTTCCTTTTGAAGACCCGATTGTAATTTCCAGAGAGAAGTCTTGAAGACTTTCTGTTCAGACTTCTGTTTTACAGTTTGTTGTAATTAATTTTGACAGAGACAAAAGGATAGCAGGAGAGTTTTTGCTGCAATTTATCCAGAGTGTTGTTTTGTATTTAGAAGTCGACCCATTCTCTATTATAGTTTGGCTTCTTTATCTTTTGAAGTCCAAGTTGTAAGTTCCAGAGAGGAGTCTTGAAGACTTCCTGTCCAGTATTTTGTTTCTACAAATGCTAAGGTTGATGCAAGAACCATTTGTACCATTTTAAATCCATTAATTGGATCGGTACCCATTGGAGAGGGACCCGGAGACGTAGCCCAATGGAGGGGGTGAACTCCGTTATCAACTTTCGTTTGTGACTCTGTCTCTGTGTTTTCTTCCTTGTATCTGTCTATCAGTGTTGTGGTTTTCGTTCTTGTTCTGATCATTTAATTTCTGCTACTACTGTCCATTAATTAACCTATTGCACGCATTCTTTTACAACAAACTTTTAATGCACTAACGTTGAGGTCCTACGGATCATATTATGGTATCAGAGCTGGTTGACTATTTTGCAAGTTTGTGAATGCTTACCAGGTCCAGGTTAAAGCTTGGTGAAGGATATCCTGAGATTGGCTCCAGGAGGACATTCTCAAGAACCATGTCTTCTCAACGAAGGGAAGAAGAAGGACACACCGAATGGGAAAAACCTGTCATTTCTGAAATTGAGTTTCTAGAGGATTTTATGAGCATGAAATCCATGATGGAAATTCTACTGGATGAGCAAGCAGAAAGGAAGAAGAAAGAAGAAGGATCTTCATCCAGAGATGCATAAGTGAAGTCCGAAGAAAAGGGTAAAGGAGTAGGAGGTGATGGTGATCCTCCTGATACTAAACATACTTTTTCTTCTTCTCATAATGCAAGTCCTAATATGCCTTATTTCAAATTGGATGTAAAATTTGAATTACCTATTTATAATGGAGATGTAGATGCTGAAAAATTAGACAATTGGATCAAGCAGCTTGAAGTATATTGCAGGGTGCAAGGCATTAATGATGACCCTTCCAGAATCCAATTGGGCACTTTGAGAATGAGTGGAATGGCTCTTACTTGGTGGGAGAGCAAGATTCAGCAAGATCTTCGAAAGAATGGTAAAATTATTTCAGTTTGGAATGAATTCATTGAAGTATTAAGAAAGCAATTTTATCCTTTAGGTCATATGCAGCAATTAACAATGAATTGGAAAATGTTTAGACAAGCTAAAGGACAAAGCATTCAATATTATACTCATGAATTCAGAAAGAGGGCTATTGCATTGAATGTTGCATTGGATACGCAAGAAACTCTTCTTAAATATATTGGTGGCATGCATTCTTATTTGAAGCATACTTTGTTGATGTTTAATCCCAGTAATTTGGATGATGTATGTGTTCAAGCCACACATTTAGAAGCTAGGGGTAAGCATGATGATGATTCGTTTATGAAGAAGTTATCTGAATTTGACAACAAAGATAAAAGCAAAGATAAGGGAAAGGAAATAGCTACCATCACGAAAGAGGGTGAGAGACCCACATGCTCACATTGTCAGAAAGGGCATGATGTTTCAAAGTACTGGAAACTTCATCCAGAATTAAAGCCAAAATGGATGAGAAGAAATAAAAACAAAGATAAGGATAATCAAGCAGCTACTGCAGCAATAATTCAAGACTTGGGATCTGATTCAGGTGATGAGACTAAGATCACAGCAATAGGGATCCGAGGTAAAGATGAAGGTATATCTCTTTCTATTGATGCAAGTTCAAGTTCTAATTCATGTGCAAGTACAAGTACAAATCTGCTATCTACTTCTATGCATGGTGATAAAAGAAGAAGTGAACTGTTTCATGTTCGTGTCATTACAAATCATACAAAGGTTGATACATTGTTTGATAGTGGTTCTCAAGTGAATTTGATATCAGAAGAAGTGGTTAAGAAATTGCATTTAGTTACTGTGCCTCATGAAAAGCCCTATCCTCTAGGTTGGGTTACTAATGATACACAATTGCAAGTCACAAAGAAATGTGTTTTGAAATTTGCAATCACTGAAAATTTTATGGATGAGGTAGAACTAGATGTAGTACCCCTTGACATTTGTGGAATTGTACTTGGGAGTCCATATTTGTATGACCGGAAAGCAGTCTTTTATAGAGAGCAGAACAAATATCATCTTTTTAAAGGTGGTGTGGAATACATTATTCGTGCACATCGTATGAAGACAAATCTAACATTCGTCACTACAAGTCAAATGAAAATGATAGTGAATGCTAGTAGGAAGTTTGAATTAATGGCTATTAAAGGTGAATCATTGGTGGAACATGGAACTGAATTAATTAAAAGTGTTCCCGAGTATGGTGCTTTGTTTTAGGGACCTAACAGATTATCACTTAATAGAGATGTACATCATGAAGTGCAGTTGCAGAAAAGCATGCCTCTTCCAAATCTTGGCATGAATCGGATGATTATTCAACTTCTTCAAAATTATTGTGATGAACATCCTAAGGTTCAGGGTGAACAGTTGCAGCACATGCAGTGCATTAAATCTCCTTTCGAGACTTGTTTTTGTTATCTGTTGAAGTCACATGTAAACTTTTCTTTCGGCACTGAAGATGTTGGACATCATGATGCAAATAAAGTAGTGCAGCAGATAGTGCAAGAACAGCAGGAGACGAGTCATGCAATTTGCAAGGCCAGACATGCAAATCATCATCCTTTTGAAGTTGAAAAGCAAGTTTGGTTGCAAATCATCAAGGGAAGGTTGAAAGGTAAAAAGCTCAATTTTTTTTATGATCATTTTGAGACCTTTGAAAAGAAGTGTAAACATTCTTTCTATTTGAGCTTATCTCCAGTCACATATGCAAATAATTTTAAATGGTATGAACCTCCTTTGGTCATGGACAAGGAGACTAATATGTAGATTCTAAGCAAGGTAGGATGTATGGAGATCGGAATGGTGAGGAAGTGGTACCCTCACCTTCCTGCGGGATGATCTAGGATTTTGGAGGTCCAAAAGCTCTCCAATGGGGAGGAATGATCCAGGGGGTCATTCATCTTTAAAGATATAATGATCCAAGATAAAAAGAAAATGGTACAATGGCAGCTAGGTTTGGTAAAAATCAAGACTTCATCGCCTTTGAAAATGGGGTCAATGCATTTCAAGATGTTTAATGGTTCTTAGCTATGATAAAAAAACATATCTAAGCTTAACCTTATCCCATGGGTCGGCTCTTAAAGGGTTGTTGTTTTCCCACATGTCCTGAAACCAGACTTTGCATATATGTCATGAACCCCGTTCAATGGTTATGTTATGCCAAAGACCATATGTTAAGTTGGACGGGGATTACCAAATGAAACCATGATATAATTAATATATATATATATGTGTGTGTGTGTGTGTGTGTGTGTGTGTGTGTGTGTGTGTTGCAATGTTGGTAGGATATTCATGTGGCGTATATTGCATAGCTCGGCGACATTTCCATTAACCGTTGTGAAACGTCCACGTAGTTGGTTCACAATCTGTTGACGAATCGGAGGTCGGAAGGGATCTCCTTCCACAACGGTGGAGGTTGGAAGGGATCTTCCTTCCGCAACATCGGAGGACAAAAGCCTTTCCCCTTCCGCAATGGCGGGGCTCACAAGCCTTTTCCCTTCCGCAACGGTGAAAACTTAAAGGACCTTCAAAGCGCGGATCGAAAGACGGATCAATAGGCAGTCTGCAATGGCGGGCACAATCTGGATCGGAAGAATAACACTTCCGGCAGTCGCAACGGCGGAAGCCCAAAACTTAAAAGATCGGTGAAATAACTCAATTGAATCGGAGAAAGAAGTGGTGCGCCATCTGCAACTGCGAAAACCAAAGTAACTAAAGCTTCCGACTCGAAAACCAATCGACAGCCGATTGCGACAGAGTTCATCGAAGTAAAATCGGAGCCCGTTGCTTATCCTCTTCTGCAACGGTGGATGCGTCGATGAATAAAGCTTCCGACTCAAAACCATTTTGCAGTTTGGTACATAGTCTTGATTCTGTGTTTCAGGGAATAAACAGACGCATTGATAACGCTCTTTTGGTTCTTAGGTTCCGTCTTGGAAGATGAGTAACGCTCTGGTAGGTATCATAGTTGGCACAGTTTTGTTGCCATGTTTGGATAAGTATGAACGACCTGTTGGTAACGTTGGGGGAATATGGAATGGTTGGTTATGATGAATGAGTTGGAATTTGGCAGGATGATGCAGGAACAGACTCTTTGGTAACATTTTGGCGAGTCGAACCAGTGACGATTCCTCCCACTGAATGCTTCAATAGCTCGATTCTAGCCACGATACAGGGGAAACTTTATATTCCAGTTGTTTCAGCCAGTGCAGGGGGAGAAAAATGTTAGCTGTAAAATTATTGCAGATGTTGTTAGTGTAAAGTCAACCATTCTCTATTACATGTGGGATTCTTTGCCTTTTGAAGACCTGATTGTAATTTCCAGAGAGGAGTCTTGAAGACTTTATGTTCAGCTTTCTGTTTTACAGTTTGCTGTAGTTAATTTTGACAAAGACAAAAGGATAGCAGGAGAGTTTTTTCTGCAATTTATCCAGAGTGTTGTTTTGTATTTAGAAGTCGACCCATTCTCTATTATAGTTTGGCTTCTTTATCTTTTGAAGTCCAAGTTGTAAGTTCCAGAGAGGAGTCTTGAAGACTTCCTGTCCAACATTCTATTTCTGCAAATGCTGAGGTTGATGCCAGAACCATTTATACCATTTTAAAGCCATTAATTGGATCGGTACCCATTGGAGAGGGACCCGGAGATGTATCCCAGTGGAGGGGGTGAACTCCATTATCAACTTCTGTTTGTGACTCTGTCTCTGTGTTTTGTTCCTTGTATCTGTCTATCAGTGTTGTGGTTTTTGTTCCTGTTCTGAGCATTTAATTTCTGCTACTACTGTCCATTAATTAACCAGTTGCACACATTCTTTTACAACAAAATTTTAATGCACTAACGTTGAGGTCCTACGGATCACGAAGCCACACTAACTGCATAATATAAATCAGGTCGAGTGTGTGTAAGATAAATACAACACCCAATCAACTACCTATACAGTGTATTATTTACCATAGGAGAAGAACATGCTTCTTCAAGCTTAACTCCTGAAAGGAATGGAGTCTTGCTTGGCTTGCAATATTTCATGTTGAACTTGATGAGCGAATCTGAAGCATACTTGGACTGATGAAATTTGATTTCATGTTGGGATTGAGCAATTTTGAGACCCAAGAATTGGCTCAACAATCCCAAATCTGTCATGGAAAATGCATGTTTCATTACATCCTTCAAAGAGGCAATCTCTTTCTTTGAACTTCCTGTAATCAATAGGTCATCCACATATAAAACAATAATCATCAAGGAACCATGAATCATCTTCAAATAAACATTCGGATCAGACTTGCATCAAACAAAACTCAATGACAACAGAAATCCATCAATTTTGGCATACCAAGCCTTGGGGGCTTGTTTGAGCCCATACAATGATTTCTTTAACCTGCACACTAAAGATGGATTAGAAACAAACCCTTCAGGTTGGTGCATATAAATATATTCAGTGAGATCTCCATTTAGTAAATCACACTTCACATCCATGTGATGTACTTCACATTGCTTCGAAGCTGCAATGGCTAGAGATAGCCTTATGGAGTCCATCTTGCCATTGGTGCAAAGGTTTCATTATAGTTAATACCATGTACTTGTGGGTAGCCCTTAGATACCAATATTGCCTTATATTTCAAAGGTGAACCATCAGCATCAAACTTAGTCTTGAATACCCAATTACACTGAACTAGCTTCCTCCCTGGTGGAAGATCAACCAGTTCCCAAGTGTTGTTCTTTTGGAGCGAGCTGAATTATTCTTTCATGGTTGTTTTCCATCTTGGATCATGTGCTGCATATTCATATGCCCATGGATCTTATTCAATAATCTGATAGCACTTCTCAGTAAACAGAGGATCTTTCACACAAAGGGCAAACTCAAATTGAGATCTAATCCTCCTAGTGTCATTAGGATTTCCAACTAGTTCCCCAGTTGCATGAATGGTATTTGATTCCCATTTTGGTCTTGTAGTACTGTTAGAATATACAATTAAATAATAATGATCAAACATATCAGAATCATAAAACTCATTAGTCTCTTCACTTACAATCAATGGTTCTGGAGATGAAGAGGACTCTCCAACTTCAAATGTTGATAAAGGCTCTTCTTCGAACTGAACACTTCTTTCAATGAAAGATTTGTTAGTGCTCAAGTTGATCAGCTTGTACCCTTTTGAATCTTTATAATACCCAACAAATAGGCACTCTTTTATTTGGGGTTTCAAATCCTTCCTCTTTTCAGTTGGAATTCTAGCCCAAGCCTTTGAGCCAAAAATCCTGAAATGGGTTACATTTGGCTTGTGCCCACTCCAATATTATAAAGGAGTAATACCATCAAGTTGCTTATGAGGCACCCTGTTCTGGATGTAGTATGCACATTTTATAGCCTCGAGCCAAAACTTTGGTGTCAAAGTCTTAGCCTCCATCATGCAAGTTGCCATCTCTTTCAGTGATCTGTTCTTTCTCTCAACAACACCATTTTGCTGTGGTGTGTAAGGGATCGAATGTTGTTGGAATATATTAAACCCACTCATAACTTAGGATAAAATAATTAATCATTATTTGGTTAATTATTCACCCACTATCTTAATTAGTTGGCATGTATTGCCACCTTTCACACACTTGGGGTGAACTTGGCAGAAATCTTCAATCCACTCGGTGTGTCCTTGGGTGCAAGTCTTGATTCAAGGCTATCACCTTGTTCTTGAATCCTCTGTTTAGGCTCAACTCCTAACAAATACAAGGGGGGTAGACCCTATTAAGTTACTAAGGAAAAATTATTTATTATGGTGATGTTAAACTGAATGAGTTACTTAGGAGTTTGAAATTTAACCATAAACAACCATAGATGACAAGATAAAAAATGAGTACACGAAAGCACAATGCTGAGACACAATATATATATAGAAAGAAAATAGCAGTGCCTTAAAATGGAGTCATAAAATAATCAATGTAATTGCATGTGCTTGGAGTGAATGTTTTGCGATTGCCTCTTGGTACGTTTTAAGTTAATATGAAATATGAGTTGATTAAAATTAGGCGAGGGGGGGACTCTAGATATACCCGAGGGTACTTGGAGTATGTCCAAAACTAACCCTTCATGGCTACCCACAAGGAATATGTGGGCTGAATGGAGTCTCTGATACTGTTGTGCATGATGCACCTAAAGGTGTAACAAAGATCGGTGCCTCGAGGTCACTTTTTCAGGAGTTCTCGCTTCCTTTGGGTATTTTTCCACCGCTTTCAGTTTGATCGAGGCGTTGTATTTTCTCTGAATGTTGGTTCATTGGGGAAGGTGAAGACTAATTAAACTAGTCACTCACGTTGCTTTTGATGCAGCTTGACTGATCGGGTGAACCGCATCCAAGTGCAAAGCATACACACTGGAGTCTTGTCAATTTTAGTGAGTTTTAAAGGATGTGTTTTCTTAGAAAGAAAAACCCTCCAGGAACCTCTTTCGGTCCAAGTGGAACTCAATCGATGAATCAAGGAGGGGGTTTATTTTAGAACAATTAATTACAGAAATTAATGATAAGCAGCAAGCAGAAACAAATCACAAGTTTTCTAATTATTCCTACCATGCATCTCTTTCCCCTTGCGGGTCAATCGAGAAGTCGTGGGGTAAGTATTCAAGTTACTTTGATACTGAAATGTGGAATATATGATAAATTAATCAAATCATGTTGTTCTACTTGAATGAAACTAACCTAAAGTGAATAGAAATAAGACAATGCGAAAAATAACAAAAAAGGCGCAAATCCCCTAAGGGGGGATGGGGAATGGGCTCGAAAGAGTCTATTCGGAGAAAATTTTTATTATATGCTGTTACAATATCAGTAAAATGATATGAATCCTCTTGTTTCTTATATAGGATGAAACCAAGATCTTACAACTTTCCCAAAATTTAAAATTTACAGTTAAAGGGGAGCACCTTGGGGGGATTTAAACGATCCCAAAGCCACTTTCGAACAACAGCTTCTCTTCTTTCTGTTATGCCTGATAAATTTAGTGAGAATGTTAGAATGAAATATGCCCAAAATCACTTTGAAAGTACCTTTGGTTCATCCTACTTTAAACCAAACAAAACTAAGTTAAAACTAGCTAAAATGGTGAAAAGGGAACCAAGGAAAGCAAGAAATCTAATGCATGCAACCTATGGATTTTATTTAAATTGCCATGCAAAACAGACAATTTCCCTGAATTAGATCTAGAATTCTTAATGAAACCTTTTAGAGATGAGATCTAGATTATGAGCTTTGAAATAATAGATCTATGTAAGTTTTACTTTAATATGATAGATCTAAATGATAACAAAGCTTGTAACCAAAGTAACCAGGTAAGATTTGGATTTTTATAAGGAGGAAGAGAGAGAAAGAGTGCTAGAAGCCTTGAATATCAACCATGGAGCTTTCCGGTGGAATGTCAAGGGACTATTCCTTTGAGAAAGTTTTGGAGAAAGTGAGGAAGCAAACTATATCAGCACCCTCTCCAAGCTAGGAACCTGCAACTAAATCCAAAGGCTTGCCAAAATGCTTGTGAGATCCGGTTAATACATAAATAGAGATTTTAGAATAGCATGCATATAAACTTATAAAACATGTTGAATCTAGATCTTTAAACATGCATCAAAAGGAAAGAGATGGCCAATAAACTTATTAACAAACTCCTTTCCTATCAAGATCATAATAAACTTATTATCAATCTTTTGCAATGAATCCACAAACAATCAGCAAATTATGAACATAGATATAGGTTACCTCAGTAAAACACAGCAATGCTCATCCGCACACATAATAACATGGCACCGTCTTGCCTCCAAATATTCTCTTTATTTCAAATGAACAATAACAACCGTACAATAGAAACAACACCTCAATCCCAATTCTAAATCGCTTAGAAGAGGTAATCTGTGATTTATTTATAGAAAAAACAGGAGATCTAGCCCAGGGGGTGCAAATCCCAAGGACAGAGAGACTGCAGCTACATGTGGAGTGAATCTAGGCCTGATTTGAGTCTATTTGAGTCTGATATGAGTCTCACTAAGTGCAACTATCAATCGGAGAGCTGATCTGACTGACATCTCAACCTATTGACTGAAGCATCCACCAAAACTCATCCAGATGAGCCCACACATGTGGAGGAGAGAGGGAGGGAAAATTTCCCAAGATTGCATGCTATGGTGCACTCCGAGATCATCCTAGATCACCTCCTTCAGTCAAGGAGTTGTCAGATCCAATCAATACCAAGCCGATGAGACTGATTTCAGTGAAATCAGAGCAAATCCCAATGATTTAGGATTTGGAGATTTCTCCATTATTTAAGTAATTCATCAGTTAAATAATCAATATTTTCTTTTTAGGGATTTTTGACCTGAGTGATGGACAAATCACTCAAAACTTAGAAAAAGTGGGTATATGGGTTTACATGGTACTCTTAGCTTGAAAATGAGCACCCCCGTGACTGAAACTGATTATTGAGCCCACTTTTTTTACAAAACCAATTTTTCCAATTAGACTATTAAAAAATAGCCTAAGTTTTGTGGAAAAATTAAAAACTTAAAAAATTAAAAAATTAAAAAATTAAAAAAAAATAAAAACCTAGGGGGACTTAGACATGTTCATATGACTCAAAAATAATGCCTAGCATGTTTATACATTGACACATAGACTCTAATAACCTCAATAGGACTAACTGCCAAGCCAACCACCCCAACTTTGGAGGTATTGAGTGAAAAACTCAGAAATTATCAGTCGTTTGTTCAACAACCAATAATAACCAAGGGAAAAAACACCCTAGGCTGATCGGATTGGAAAATAAAGTCTAAGAGACTGAATATTTTACAGACACTATCATGCTAGAACATTTTATTACAAATCCCCTATGGGGTATGAACATGTGATATAGTACAACAAACACTTCCCAAAAACACTTCCAGAGGTCTTCTGAAGTACGAACAAGTCATCTTTGTCCGGTTCACTGGGCTCACTTGATAAAAAACCACTAAGTACAAGTTAGGTGGTAACAACATCCACTTGCACCTTAAAGTCAATACATGCCATCTATATCCTAGGAATTATTTATTTCTAATTTTGGGTTGATATTGACCACCTTTTGACCATCCAAAATTAGTATACAACACTTTATAGTGGATTCTGCTTTATTCTTCTTTTTCTACTTTTTCTGCTTTTCTATGGATAAGGTAAAGCTAGTCAAACTAGGAAACTGGGTGCTTTTGTTTCCAACCCATCCTTCATGAATTTTCCTCCATTTTCTAGGATTAGAATTTTTTTCCCATCTCCTTGAAAACTCACTCATGTTTTTTCCAACTCGTGAGGTCCTTAATAGATTTGGGAAGTGATTTAGCCACCTATGGGGCTTTGTTATATTTTGGTAAGTCAACATTTTTTAGCGTTATGAGTTGTCTCCATACAACTTGATTTTCCTATGAGAGATGTAATATTTATGTACACTATTATTCATCATTATTCAATGGAAGGATACACACCAATATTCATCTCTTCATTCATGTGATTCAGTCTCTTTTCTTCTCTCTATTTTTCATGTGTATGCTTGTGAGAATTCTTAGTAGCAAGATCTATTTCCTATGCTTATTCTTAGCATCATTGCTCCTAGCACTGATCTATTATTTCTACATGGTATCATATCTATAGGGAGCACAACCTTTCCATATTATACATGGTACAAGAGAAGCAAGGTTGATCAAGTTCTACAGAGTTGAGGAGTGCATCCAGTCTCCTATCCCTCTCTGAAGAAGAGATTGTCTAGCTTACAAGATTTTCTCCTAGTTTTGTTTTGCAGGTTGTAGAGAGTATCTCCTAGAGCATATCAACAACTTCTATATGGATTAAAAATTTCTTCTACTATCTCCTTTCAACTATGTTGATTGGAAGCCAAAGATGAGTGCATACTTGAAGAGGCAATGTCTCTTTGATGTCTCCATTGGTGCATTGAGCGAACCTGAGTCTTATGAAGAGAATATTGATTGGGTAAATAATTGTGATAGAGCTTATGGAATTATGTGTTGGTAATATCTCCAAATATATATCATCTCATAGATTCTACTAAGTATCCATTTGAGCTTTGGAATAATTTGGACAAAGCTTTTGGTTTGCAGGAAATTGAAGATGAAGCATGGAGCGAACCTAGCATCTCCTCTTGTTCTCTCTCTCAAGATTTCTTGGACTTTAAATTATCTGATGAATTTGATCATTATGAATAATTTTCTCATATGGTTCATGTTTCTATTGCCCTCTTTGATCCGAATGCTTCCTCCTTCAATGAAGAAGCAAATATTGAAGAGCCATCTTTTTCTGTGTCTCTTGAAGGTGATTTTTGTTCTTGTGATAATATTGATGAAAAAGAAGTAACATATGGAGCTTCTATTTACGTTTATTATGATCCTATAACCCATTCATTGTTCTCTAAATATCCTATCTTAGATTCTGAGATCTATGTTCCAGATTCTTCACACCTTGTTCATACCTCTCTCATTGATGGTGCGCAACCCAGTGATTTTCAGGATGTTTGCTTAGCCAAATCAAGCCTTATTTGTGTCATACCACTTACCTTACTTGATCTCATGTGCTTCATCATCTCCTCCTTTTTTCTTGGCATCAAAACTTAGAACCTCCTTGAATATTGTGAACATCTCATTCTTTACTCATTTCATACAGAGGATTCATTACCAGTGTATTCCCATGAGTCTATTGATATGCTTAAATGTGATCCTTTGGATTCTGATTTAAAAGCATATTTTCAGGTAGATACACATATCATACCACCATCCATACCACCTACCATACCTCTGAATAATCCTAAGACTATACAAATCCCAAGTTCGCTAATTGATTCCTCATTGGTCTCTTATGCAATGATATATTTCCTATATTTCAGTGGCTGGTTATCCATGTCCTTATTCATATTTGGATTGATATTAAACATGTCTAGATATTTTCTAAACACTTATGGTTCATATCTTATGCCTATCCATCATTCATATTTTTACACCTATCAGTTTTCCCCAGTTGCTCATAATTTTCCTAGTCTAGCCCTATATCCTCATGGAGCCACTGAAGCCTTTGTACTTGATGTTCCATATGCTAATATTTCTGATAAATCATATTTTTATCAGCCTCATATCAGATCTATACAGGTTCTACATCAGATTGGAATATTGACATGTGATTCACATCACAATTTTGCAGCTATTCAGGGAATTGGGTGTGAAATAAATTGTCTTAACTTTGGTACTGTTTGGGAAGGAGTATGCAGAGATATGTTTTCCGTTTTAGATTATGTTTGCAGATCATATTTTGACAGCATCAAGAAGCATTCATATAATTCTCCTACTTCATCAGATGATGAGATACAAGGAGTCTCTCCTCTTCCTTCTTGCAGGTTCTACATTCTAGCGCATGATCACAGAGTTCATGATTTCTTCAGCAAGTCATTCATCGAGAAGTAGATCATTCAGCTCATTAAAGTGAATATGAAGATATTTTGAATACATATTTCAAATTTTGTGCCTTTTCCTATCTTGAGGGAGGATTTTCCCCATGTGATTTTTCCTCTTTCCTCACTTTTCTGGACTTAATAGATGTTAAAGGGTGACCATAGCCTTGTTGTTGGGCCCCATATGCATCCATATTTTTTGTCACACCATAATAAAGTCAGACTTATAGGTGGGTGTTGGAATATATTAAATCCACTCATAACTTAGGATAAAATAATCAATCATTATTTGATTAATTATTCACCCACTAGCTTAATTAGTTGGCATCCACTTGCACCTTAAAGTCAATACATGCCATATATATCCTAGGAATGATTTATTTCTAATTTTGGGTTGATATTGACCACCTTTTGACCATCTAGAATTAGTATACAGTACTTTACAGCAGATTCTGCTTTATTCTTCTTTTTCTACTTTTCTATGGATAAGGTAAAGCTAGTCAAACTAAGAAATTGGGTGCTTTTGTTTCCAACCCATCCTTCATGACTTTTCCTCCATTTTCTAGAATTAGCATGTTTTTTCCATCTCCTTGAAAAATCACTCATGCTTTTTCCAACTTGTGAGGTCCTTGATAGATTTGGGAAGTGATTTAGCCACCTATGGGGATTTGCTATATTTTGGTACATCATCCTTTTAGAGCCTTATGAGTTGTATCCATACAACTCAATTTTATTATGAGGGATGTACTATTTATGTACACTATTATTCATCATTATTCAATGGAATGATACACACCAATATTCATCTCTTCATTCATGTGATTCAGTCTCTTTTCTTCTCTTTATTTTTCCTATGTATGCTTGTGAGAATTCTTAGTAGCAAGATCTATTTCCTTTGCATCTTCTTAGCATCATTTCTCATAGAATTGATCTATTATTTCTACAAATGTTGCATCTGGATACCTACATCTTTGCAATACTGAATGAATTTGTACTTTACATATTCACCACCATTGTCAAATCTGATGATCTTGAGTCTCCTCCCAGATTGGTTCTCAACCAAGGCTTGAAATACCTTGAAGAGGTCAAAAAATTCAGACTTTTGCTTTAGGAAATACACCCAACAGAACCTGGAAAATTCATCTATGAAGGTGAGTGCATA
Source organism: Pseudotsuga menziesii (assembly GCA_001517045.1). Lineage (NCBI taxonomy): Eukaryota > Viridiplantae > Streptophyta > Pinopsida > Pinales > Pinaceae > Pseudotsuga > Pseudotsuga menziesii. The sequence continues at coordinate 1,275,460 of LPNX010971676.1, read as the reverse complement.
TTTTGCTTGACTCATGTACATATGAGGGAATGGACCAGCAATGTAATTGTGGATCAACTCAAGAGGTGCAGAGGTTCTCTCATGGCTAGCTCTCTCATACTTGCGCTCTAGGTGGTTTCCTAGGATACAACCTTGACAGACTCCCTTAGAAAACTTGATCTTTGTTAACCCTATGACCATATCTTTTTCACTCAAGTCAAAAATATACTTATAGTTCAGATGGCCAAATCTTTCATGCCAAGGCTTTGCTTGCTTCATTAGCATGAATCAGAAGAGCAGAGGGGTTTGAGTAGGGTAGAAAATGGGAAAACTTCTATACCTTCGAAGTGTGATCAACAACACCTTTTGATATGAAGTTACCATTCAAAATCTCGGTGATTTCAACATCATAAGGGGAGAATATGACCTTCTTTGGAGACCCAATGTGAGTCATCTGATACACTGACAATAGATTAGAGGAAATAACTAGAACATACAACACATTATTGAAATTACCATGGTCAATATCAATCCTACCCTTCCCCAAACTATCAATGACAGAGTCATCTCTCAAAACTCTTGGTGGACCTTTCGACATTTAAAGAGAGGAGAATGTCTCACTTGTCGAAACCATATGTCTTTGAGCAATCAGGAAGGGATACTTTATTCTTCTCCAGGATTTGGGTCAACATGTCAATTTTCCTCTTCATACAGGAGCTCTCAAGATGATATCCCTTACTATAGAATGCACACTCGCTCATTTCTCCTTTATTCTTCTTCTTCTGGGACTTTTTCTTGGAGCCTTGGGGATCCTCTTGAGACTTTGACTTGTCTCTCTTTTGCTCAGGTGGATTTTTAGATTTTTTCTTGCCTTTTGAATCCACTCTTGTATCTCCAGCAACCAAATCTTAGTCTTTGGAAGGTTTATGGTGCCCATAATCACCAATTTATCTTGCTCCTGGGTGAGGGATTCCATGAACTCTACAAGCTTAGGCATATTCCAGGCTCGTGCTTTCAACTTGGTGGCATGGAAGGTTGAAAAAAGCACTAATTAGTCAATACCAAGCTTAGAGAGTATGGCCAAGACTAGTTTCTCTTCCTTCTTTTCGATCCCACATTATTTTAGCTGCAAAACGAGGGCCTTAAACTTGGAAAAGTAGAGTTGCAATGATTTGAAGCTACTGGGACTCAAGGAGATCAGATCATTCTTGATTTGATGTCCTCTCATCTCATCTATCTTTCCAAAAATATCTACAAGCTTCTCCCAAACCTCATTCGGTGATTTCAATCCATCGAGATGAAAGAGGAGGACTCTTGAAATGCTCAGACACAAAAGGCCATAGACCTCATCCCTCCTATTGTGCCATTTAATTTTATTTGTAGTTGCATTGGGCTCTACCTCAGTTTCCATGGTAACCCTATAGAGACCTTTCACTCTCAACAACATATCCATCTCATCTTTCCACTAAATAAATTGAATGAAGTCAAGATGATCTTCTGAGATTGGTCCATAGCTCAGTAACTGTGCCCTCCAGCTAGCAGAATGCGTTCCCAGTCAATATGTCAAACCTGAAATAACAATAGGGAAGGATATAAATTAATATACAAAGGCTCTTATACCATGTGTAAATTTAACCCAAGTGATAGAACAATAACACTCACAAAATTGCTAATCAAACATGCAAAATTCACACCAAAGGAGACTGAAATTGGAGCATAAAAATAATCTATATTGAGTGAGTGTACAATATCCAACATTATGAAGTAATAGTATGCTAAAATATATAATTACATTATTTGTTTTAATTCATAAGGATGTTATTCGAAATGGTCAAAAAGCAGGCTTACCAAAACTAGTCAAATCCCCCATAGGTGCATAAAGCAGTTTCCAAATCTATGAATTTGCTCAAAAATTTGATAAAGAAAGTGGGAAATCTAAATATTGATGTAAATACAACTCATTCATGATTTTAATTGGAGAAAAAGAGGGAGGATGATGTGGGAAAAAAATAAGGCAGTTACACCTAGACTAGATTTTCCTCACCTTTTCCTTTTTCCTTAAAACTGCTGTAAAGCAAGGCATATTTTAGAAAAAATAGAACTGTGCTTTAGTAACTAGGAACAAAATCATACTTGCTAAAATTGGTTTCCAGGATGTTTCCCAAGCGCTCCACGACCCATTTTTAGCATGTGTTGACTTCTAGGACATGTGGAAAACAACTAGCATAGAATGGAATCTAGGAATCTGGTTAATAAGAAAAAAATGATTAATTAATGTCAAATGTAGGTAGCTATCGGTTGATTATTATAACATCAACAACCTCACAATTTTGGATCTTCTAATAATGGAGTCATCATGGAGTATAGTAGGAATTATGGAAAGGGATATGGATAATGGGTTTTTTCATCTTTGCAAGGATAGAGCATTAGGGAAGTAAAAGTGTTAGGGTTGGAGCTAGTTTTAGGGTTAAGGTTACTAAATTCTATAAATATATGTTTCTTATTAAATATTTGTTCAATGACTAGGGCATGGAGAAAACATTAATCTAGGGAAGTAATCTCAAACCTACCTAATTTGTTAAGAAAAATAGTAAGAAAATATATATATTAAATTAAGTACAAGTAGTCATTCAAGATCTCTGATTTTAAGTTGGAGAAGAGTCTTTGCAGAAACATCAAAAAAATGTTTGAATAGATTTCTCTAGGGATTAATGAAACTAGTGAATAAAAACTTCTTTCCAAGGCCTAGAATAAGGTTTCCCGTGTATTTATGATTGTAGGAGTACTTATAGTGGTATATTCTTCATTTCACTCTACATATATGATAAACATACATATAATGTTAGTGATACTACCACTAGGATATACCAAGTCCTTCTAAACTACTTCCTACAAGGAGGCATTGTTATTTAGTCATAGTTGGGAATGTTTAGAAGTAGGTAGTGATTCTCCATATAAATAAATTAAAAAAACTATCTAGGTTTCCACCATACATAGGTAATGACATTTTTGTGTGGATCTAGAAGGTGTCTATGGAGATTGTAGATTGCGGTCTAAGGGATTTAGTGAGAGCATTGGACAATTCGTGGACCAAACTTTGAAAAACAAGTTGTACATCCTCAAAGGTTTATGAAATGTGAGGATCCATTTAGAGAGAGAGAGAGAAGGATACAATGTGTAATATCTTCAATTGAAACCCTAGGTGATGGATCTCATTAGGGTTTCTTGTAAGAATGGATGGTTGAGAGATTTGGAGGGCGATGCATCCATTGGAAAGGTGATGCATCACAAGTAAAAGAGTTGGCATGGAGGGAAGCCTCCATAATCCCTAAACAATGGTGACATAACACAATAGGACATCTTGGGGTGAGAGGGAAACGTCTAGAAATATTAATAAGTAATATGTATGGGGATACACTTATCTTGAATAATAGTTGTGCTACACAATTTTTCAATGGGTGGAGGAAATGACAAAGAAAATCAATTGAAGAAGGTAGATGGGTGGATAATGGTCATTCAAAACTATAAGGACCAAGAAATATTAGTTGAGAAAGAGAAATAGATGATGTATGGTGTCAGGGAGGCTTCTAGATAATCCTAATGTATAAATTAGAGGGATAAATTCAAGATATTATTGCTTTGCAACCAAATGATAAGAAAATACTTACTTGCAAAAAAGTATATAAATACCCCCTGCCCAAAAAACTGTAGCTTATATAAATAAGAGATCAACCATTTTTATTAATGAGGAAAATTCCCTTCTTATAGGATTTCATAGTTCACGAATTTCAAATGCTTAATATAAGGATGCATGCCACTCAAAGACTAGAACACAGTATTATATGAACATGCACACAACTCAAACTAGAAAATTATGCCCTAACTAAATAACTTACACAACAATTAACTTATTTCCAACATTTCTATCATCTTAGCAAACACTTATTTCCAACATACGGTTTGGATATAATGAAAGTAGGACTTGGAATCAAAATTGTATACCTTTCTTATGTAGGTTGGTCCAAGATTTTAGTAACCCTTCAACTTCGGATTCCAAACCTAAAACTCCTTCACTTGAAAACTTTCAAAATAGAAACAATACCTTCCTCAAAATCGTATGGCTACAACAAAATAACTATGAATTGAGACAAAGATATAAGGCTGCATTTAACCATACATTCCACATATAAATTTGATGTGTTTACTTTTTAAAGAGTGCTTTAGAATTTCATATGTAATATCAAGCATGAACAATTTTCTTAACAATAGTTAAAGGTGCAAATGATGGCACAAAAGTCGTAGTAAAGCTCATATTCAAAGCAGAAATATGATAGTAAACTATCTTATGTTTCTAACATGTATGGCAATAAAAATGAAATATTAAAAGATGCAAATTTGCAGCTAAAATAAGAATGTTTTAAAGTAGCTACAATTTAAAAGTATGGCATGATAATGCATCATTCCTCTTACCTGTGTCCTGTAAATATGCATGTGTTGCTGATACTTATAATTTATTGGTACAACTTCCCTTGATTTGTGGATCTTGACAATGTCTACATTGTCTTTACCTTTCAAAACATCTTTCAACATACTACAAATATTTTCTTGTTGCAATAATTTCAGGTTAGGACCCATCAAATAAAGATTTGCTTGTTTATTAAATTAACAAAATAAAGCTAAAAAAATACAGTCTCAATAGTCTGTCTCAATCAAGAAAAAAACATTAATAATGAACATTTTACGTTTGATGAACATTTTTAATTTAATAATGTAAATTACAATAATATTCAAGTAAAATGATGGGTAATAAGAGTTCACCCGAGGAAACTTGGAGAACACCAAAACAAAGTATATAAGACCATCGATCACATAAAAACGCCAATTTTTCTTCTAAAATATCAAAATGTTACGCAAGGCTATCTGTAACAAGTTCCGAGGGATGAGTGAAATAGCAATAGTAAAAATTTCAACACTACAATTATATACACCAGAAGAAGTTTTTTAAGTCATGGAATACATGCTATGGAAATAATGCTTCAAAGAAATAACTGTGGGGAATGGATAATTATTTACCATTCATTGATCTCCTCTGAGTTTCAAGAATAATTCAATATTCTCTACTGAACAGGTCCAACCATGTGAAGGTGGAAGCTCTTATGGCCTCCCCCCCCTCTCACATCACTCTCAATTCCCCATACCCAATGCATGTACTTGAAGAAGAAAACATTAGTGCAAATTCATGCAAATTTCATCATAAACAAACATTTACCATTCATTCAATAAAAACTAGCATTCATTAAACCATTCATTTATTCAGTCAAGACATTCATTCAATAAAATATAACATTCATTAAACCATTCATTCATTCACTCAACACATTCATTCAATAAAAGATAAAATTCATTAAACTATCCATTCATTCAATAGCCAAACGACATTATATTATAAAAAATAATGACACAATATTTCTTTAGTCACTTCTTTCTATTTTTTCTTCTCTTTACAAAATCAACAAGAAGTGCATCTTCTGGAATTTGTCGTTCAGTTCCTGGTGCTTCATCAACTTGTCATGATGTCTTCCTAGTAGACTTCTCTCCACATGGATTTTGCGGCAAGGGGTTCGGATTTGCTGCAATAATGTGAAAATGTTTCATTAATTTCTTTTGTTATTATAATTACAATTATTTCATTTAAAAAAAAGCATTACAAGGGTGTTTTTTTATCTGTTGTGGCCACATCATGTTCTTCATTTTCTTGTCCAAACTCAACCTATATAGTGTGACCCTCTACATGCTCTGCAGTTGAAATATGAAAAAGTACAATTAATGTTAACCATCTGCAATGCTATATATAAAATTGTAGCATATGAATAAATTTATTACCAAGAATCGAAGCATGATATTTGATTGGTTGTTGTCCATCATCGACATTAAGGGGATCATTGCTTTCTTTCTCAAAACATAATAAATATTTTATGTCAATTATTTATATTGAATAGATTGCAAAAGAAATAAATATTAATTAAACTATATAGATTTTATATACCTATGCACCAGATGGATCACTAGAATAGTGTGTTTTCCTAGACAAGCTTTTTCAGGGTTCAACAATAACTTCAAAGCTGTGTTGGAAGGAAAGCTTCAAGTCTTCCTCAATGGGAACTTCTTTGAATCGGTCAGCCCGCATATTTGCATAACACCATTAATTTTACATTTTGTGTTGAATTAAAATGAAAATAATTTGCAATTTATTATTTGGATCTATTATCAGGTTTCTACACTGCAATTCGTGCTGCCAAATTCGAATAACCACTAGGCCCGAGCTTGTGCTGACCATTTTTTTCTAGTCTTTCCTTTGTGGAATTTGATGTGTTTGACAGCCTAAGAAAGGGTTGAAATACATTAGATTTTCCAAATTCGATATAAAAATTAATAATAATAAGGGTTAGAATTACATTGTGGAAACTATTGCATACCTCCATGTGCTTGGTGGTATCTTTTCTACTTTTAACAAAGCCCTCTCCTTTCCATCTTCCACTGGGGATTTCCACTCCCTTGTTGAAATCATCAAAGGGAACTCATACCTAGGGTTCCTTTCTAGGTGAACCCTATATTGGTCTCGTACAATATTCATATGTTTTTTTATCCTTCTTTAGGACCTTTGTTGTATCAAAGGTCTCATTGCTGAACAGACCAACCAACCGATTAGTCAGCTCATCCTTTGAATTTTTTATTTGTTTATCCCACCTTATGCAGATGGTGGGCACAAATATATCCAAGGTTAAATCATTTATATGTTTATAAAAAACATTGTTTCTTGCAAAACAAGCATGCCATCATTAGTTTAAAAAAAGTTTTAGCGGTATATTACAATCAAATTATAAACACTAACTTGAACAATGTATAATTACCTAGGATCTTCTCTATTATTTTTTGAACGAGTTCTTTGTTCACCAAAAATGTTGTCTCTATTTTACCCATGATAGTGACATAGGAAGCTCCAGGAAATGTTTCTTCAACATCAACAATACTAGTAGGCTCTGCATCTGCCCCTTCTTCTGCACGATCTGGTGTGCGTCGGTCACCAGCAGGTGCACTCTCTGCTGGCCTTGGAGATGTCATTGAACATGTTGTTGATTGTTCAATTGACAACAATGGTGCATGAATCGGCATACGTGGATTCAATTTCTCATGTGATGTCTGATATTCATGATCATCACTGGGCCCAACACTGCCTTGACCACTAGTGTGTGGTTGCAGAAAATACTGTAAATACAAATCATATTTTATAAGTTCACTATCATATAAAAGTAAAAATTGTAAAGTTCTAAATGAATTTATATTATGATTCAAGATTCTGCAACTTACTTGCAAGGCATGAGATCTCTTTACCAACACTTCAACCTTGGTTCTAATCTCATCTATCTGTGGAATAATGAATAATCGATGAAGGGTATCCGCATTAATTTTTTTCAAGGTCTTCTTTATCACCTTAATCGAGTCTAGAGAAGAACCAATGTAGACATCGCTCAACAACTCATGCACATCAAAATCTATTGATTGATTTGATGTTGTTTCATACACTGAATCATTGGTCTGCAACAAAACATTGGTTTGCAACAAAAATATATAAAACATTACTGATGTGTTAAAGAAATAGACTGAGGAAAAAATTATATTAACAAAATATATATATCATGATATATTCCTAAAATTACAACTTGGTTTACCTGATTCCTAGATGATGGTGTCGTCTAATCCATAGATGGGGACTGTCCTCGGTCATCCACCTGCAAAAAAAGAAGTATACAACATTATCATAATGGAACCAATATACATACGAAAAAATAGATAACAAAAATAACATTATGCTACATTTTATATTGGTATAATTTTGATGTATTCAAATTGTAGAATTTCAATCAACGTTACTTGTTTCCCCGAGGATGTTGTTTTCTTATCAACAACTGGGTGGCTTCCATGATCAACACTCTGCATTAAATATAGATAATATTATATAAACCAAACTAATATACTCTTGAAAAAACACAATAACAGAACTTTTTATACATATTAAATTTGTACAATGGCATCTATGTATACTTGTTGCCTCGAGGCAGGTATGGTAACATCTACTGCGAGGGAGGTGCCCCTCACAAAACCCTGCATCAAAAACATATAAAATTTTACCTAACGAAACCAAAATACTCACTGAAAAAATATAATAACAAAACATTTTGACGTATTTAAATTGTATAGTTGCAATCATGTTCACCTATTTCCCGAAGATTGTTGTTGTCTGATCAACAGTAGGATGGTTTCCCTGATCAATAATATGCAACAAGTATATAAAAAATTATATAAACCATACGAATATACTATAATATCCATTTTTGAAATTTTATTAAATGACCAATTTTTCACTTTTTCCCCAATTTCGAACCTTAACTAGTTTTGATGTCTAGACCTCCAAATTGATCCAAATGCTCCCAAATTTTCTCCAAAGGTACATGACTGATATTATAACTTAAATATAATTTTCATGGATGATTTATGACCCCTTAATTAATTCTGAAAACTTGTTTAATGTTCTTTTCAAAATATGAGTCTTTACTAGCAAATTGGCGCTCCAATTCCCCCTTAGTAATTGCCAAAAATGGCTTCTCAAATGATCCCAAAGTCACTCAAATTGCCGAAAAAAGGAAGTTATGAGTAAGGGAAATTATTAAAGTCTCATATGAATCATGGATAATTTTATACAGTCTGTTATGACTCTTTCCAAAACAGCTCCCAAATCACAATTTCGACCCTTGGGGAAAAGGCGCCAAATCTTCTCCCAATGCAATTAAAATGAGTAAAATGGATTCTGATGCTTAAGTAATGAAAATGAGACTTGAAATAAACATTAATTACAGTCCATCCATCATACATTTATCAGAGATACATTCCTCCATTCGAAATAATAAGCATTACCATGGCATATATCAAAATAGAGTGGAAATTGTCATTGTATGCCTAATGGATGTCTCACTTTCCTCTAGCCTTCATAAAATCCCCTCTCTCAAGGAATACTGGTATGAAAAATACATATTTGGTTCTACCTGCACCATGGACAGGAAAAACTTGGAAAATAAGAGCAAAATACCATCATGTTAAAAACAATTCCAACCAATACCAATTTTAAGAAAGAAAAGGAGGCACAATTCAAGATGGATAAATAAACAATATACTTAGTAAAACTAGACCATCAACTAGCGCCATCAAAAAAATCCTCACCAAAAACATTTAATAGTATACAATCCATCGACCAACAACAACAAACATTTCCAAAATAGTATACTTAGAAAGGATTGTTACATTGACAACCACAACAATTCCTATAGATGCAAAAACAAACCAACAACCTTGTGACATTGTGTGCTCAAACTGTCCCCACAAATTTTCCAAAAATTCATACTCTCACTAGATCCACATTGAACATACAACACTTTTGGATGATAAAACTATCATCTCCAATGGCATACCCATCACTTAGATAAATCTCCTACCTTCTTAACTCCATCAACTCAAATGATAATGTCATTGACATGAAAGAAAACATATTTCTTGTAAGGATTTCCCACTCCATCTTTCCATCACAAACCCTCCCCATGCTTGGAATCCCTTCTAGCACAAACCCACTGTCTTACACAATATCATCCATACAAGAACACTAGCTAGACATTAATTCATTCGTTAAAATCATGAACTATCAAACCACCTCACATCATCTTAACCTTGGGAATTCTATCAAGAAACCCCTTTAGTACCCCATTGTAGGAATTCCTTAGTTACATTGTCACTAACTCCAATTGTCCTTCTAGCTACACCTACATGGGTATAGTATTTTGGGGGGACTCTAAACCCCTTTAACATTTGTCTAGAATTGTAACGCTACCAAAACATTCCATACTTGGGTTGTTTTTAGGTATCATGTTATTTTTAGTTTTCCTTTACATTGGAAAGGTGTTGTGTTTCAGGAAAAAGGGATTATTCAGTAAGTAGGCCACTTCTTGTGAGAAAAACACTTTGCTAATTTTGGAATTTTGTATTTAGATTAGACTAGGATATCTAATTTTCTATCTAGATAGTCATTTTTATAAAATATGGTATTCTTCAAGTCAACACTAGTATGGCTAACAATGATGTAAACATCACTGATGGAGTTTCCTCTAATTAAGGAACGCATTTCCTGTAGATGGATTTACATTATACATGACAAAATACAAAGCAACTAGTTCACTAGATAAAAATATGAAGAGGCTAGTTCCAAAGGATTTTGCATAGAAAAAATGAGTGGAGAATGAGAAGACCCTTGTCATTGAAGCAGAGTTGGTTACAATTAGATTGAATCTAGCCATGGTAGCTTAGCTTGGCTGAAAATGTTATCATATGGATGTAAAGAGTGCCTACCTTGATGGATATTTAGGAGGAGGTGTATGTGTATCAGGCTTCAGCTACAGAGATTCCAAGATGAACATAAAGATCATCTAATGTGCAGGTTTGCAAGTGGTCTTTACAAGTTAAAGAAATCCCCAAGGGCGTAATACATTAAAATTGATAAATATCTCAGAAGATATAGATTCATAAGAAGTCCTTATGGTCTAAATATTTATGTCAAAATATCAAGTTCGGGCATATTTATTTTAGTGCTATATGCAGAAGATTTTATCATCAAAAGGAGTTAAGTTAGTGTAATTTGAGAGATAAAATATCAATCATGTAGTTCCTTTGAAACAAGTAATGTTATCCTCTTGAATTTTTGCTTAGGTGTACAATTTTGGCATTCTTACAATGGTGTGATAGTCTCTGAAACTAAATACGTCAAAAGTGTACTGGAGAAATTTAGCTTGCTTGAATGTAAATAGATTCGCCTATGGAGGTTAACTTTTAAAATTATAACTAACAGTTAATCAAAATTGGATTATGAGTCATTTACAGAGCACATACAATTATGGGAACACTACTATATCTTACATCAATGAGGACAAACTTCTTCTTTGCAGTAAGCTATATCTCTAGATTTATGACAACTCCCAAAGATCAACTTCTCACTACATCTAAGATGACTCTAAAATATATACAGGGAACTTTGGATTTTGGTATCATGTACAACAGAAAAACGAATTTCCAGTTGACAGGGAATACTTTAATAACTACCCAAGGATTGGGTATAGTGAAATGGAACCTTATGAAAGGCTTAGTTTTTCATTAATACCTCCAATGTATAGCACCTGCAAATGAATTTAAAAGAATATATGTAACTAGTATGAATTCCATGATATGGCCTCCCATTGATCAAAATATGTCGTGAGCACAAATATTTTTTTACATGTTTGTTTAAGATTTCTCAATGCAATCTCAAGAAAACAAAATAGGATGTTATGAAGAAAAATCCTCTAGTGATATGGTTTTCAACGTGACTCAATGCAACCTAGAGCCATTGATGTGGAGAAATAAAAGGCGTATTTGTTCCATTTACATGTTTGGATGCATAGACAACCTATTCATTTCATCACTAATAAGGAAGTCATATTTTTTTTCCATGGCTATTATAAAATCATTCACGATTTTTACTCAACACTTTCGTATCCTTACACAGGTGGTTGCAAAACTCATGTAAGGAACTGCATGTAATATTACATTGATTTTCCAATCATCACAATTTATCTATTTAAGTAGAAATTCACTTATGGCATAGCATGTCTTCTTAATATCTATGATGTGCTACTTGGATAACTATTCTTGTAGGAATGTTAATATCTATGATGTGGAGGTTAAGAAGTCGTATTTTTTTTATTTCCTATTTTTCTTTCTTTGTTTTATTTTAATAATGCATCTTATATAATCTTAGTGTCCAAAAAGACCACTTCAATCCAGATAAATCAATGGGCTAGGATGCAATTATGGGTTCAGGACCTTTTTCATCTTCACAATAGAGGGAATGTGCCACAACTTTTCCTCTCCTACTTAAATCGTTAGTGACCAATAAGAAGATAATAAAATTTGACATAGGGAAGACTTATCTTAATGCACATTATAAGGAGGCTGACCCAATTGTAAGGAGAGAGAAAAAATTGAAGACAAACATCTCATTATCCAATATACTAAATCCATATTCATCCCAAATGGATTAGCATTAACCTCATATATTTCCAACTTACCTTACCATATCCTTTAGACAAATCTAGCTTGAGAACCATAGCTGACATTTTGTTTCATTTTATTGAATGTGAACCCTCATGAACCACCTTGATCACATCATGGATCTACTTAACCAAAAATTCTAGAATTTTTTCATCACTCTTAATTTGTATTCCTTCATTAAATCAAATAAAAACCCAAATAAATTTTACTGTGCAACCATTGGGACATGGAATTTTTGAGTTCTGAAAGGACTCTATCACTGCTTTAAGCTCTTATTTTGATACATGTTATCCCGCTATTTGCATCGGGTGTTCAGTTGAGAATTATGAGATATATTGGCTAGAAAGAGACATTTTAGGCAATATTTGTTGGTGAAAATGGATTTAAATGGCATCCTCTCCTAAATCAAGGCCCTAGAAGTCTTCATTTTCAGTTTTGGGGATAGTTAAGGACTGTCCATGTCCTCCTAAGGAAGTTTTGGGTGTGAATCTGGACAAGCCACCAAGGAATTCTTTTTTTTAACTACTAATCATATATGTATGGCACATACTTCAACAAATATATATTAACCTAGCCTATATTTAGACTTTTTTAGGGGCTAGTCTAACCATAGAAATGACACTCCTTGTTTAGTTATTTTTCAAACCTCAGAGCAGTTACACAAAATGATGGTGTAGAACCTAATGTTGATCTCCAACCAAATCACAATGGATGTTGATGGTGATAAACCATTGAAGGAGTGTTTAGCAGTGATAAGTATTCATAGCATATTACAAGAACTTGACAACCTCTTTGGCATGCATCTTGACAACACGCAAATGCAGAGTGGAAAAGAAATATTTGATGTAATGTGCAAGCAGATCTATGCATCCTTTGTAAGGGTGGCATGTATAGGCCTAATAATGGAGATGACCCCTTTATAATTGGAATGAGGATCAAGTGCATAAGTGCATAAGTTATCGCAATTAAATAAGTGGGAGAATATGCATATGGGTTTTGTATTTTATCTTAAGAAATGTGATCTAATATGATTTCAATGAATTTGGTAACAATTTTTCCTCCTTAATTAAATTTTCTATATCACTGTAATTGATATTGACATTTCTTTCATAGTTTTCTATTTTCAATTATAAACCTTGCACTAAAACTTTCAAAATAGCTTTGTCCTTTAGTAGGTTAATTCCTCTCACAAATTCTTTGAGCTTGGCATAATTGATGGAATCCCATATGATTCCTACATACAAAAGGGAAAAAGACCTGGTTCATCATACAAAAAATCGTTGGGCCCTGTTGTACTTGGATATTTGCATGAAATGCTATTGAATCCAAGACTTCAAAACCTTACCGGTATATAACCTTACCGGCAGCGGCCTCTGACTTGCCCCTAAATGAAAAAATAAAGTGCATGGTCATATATATTTGATATTAAGATCCATTCAACATAAAAATTCTCTCAACTAGAGTAATCCCTCTAGCACAAGCCCTGAATTTGAGGTATCTCATTTGAAGATTTCATGTTTCTCCTTAACCATATCCATTTCAATACAAAATTTGGCAAAGGAAACCATGGAACTTTGAAAGTTGTCTTTCCTTTTAATCCAAGCAGACAGAAAATAAAACTCTTGAGAAAAAATAAAAAATTCAAAATATTTTTTTTAAAGGATGGTTTCCTTAACTTATCAATTTATCTCACAATGGAAAATTATAAATAGAGAGCACTCTTATTTGAACAACACATATATGATCTCGCCTTTTGATCCAAAAGAAAATTATGTGGGGAATTGTTGGTATTGTTATCTCTCTATATTAATCATGGAGGTATAGCTTTGTCTCCAAATGCAGCCACATAAGTTTGGGGTTCAATTTAGTCTTCAACATCCATTCAGAATTTAGAACCTTAGTAGGGTTTGTTACAACCTCAAAGAACCTTTCTAGTGTTTTTCTAACCTCATGAAAACCTTCTTAGAGCACACCTCTAACACCCTAAATCTACAAGAAACCCTTGTAAGGGAATACACCAGTTAACTGTGGAATCCAAAAATCGTAAGGGTTTGATTCAGAGAACCAAGAGGTATCGTCTACCCTATTAGGGCCTATACTTAGGAACCAAGGATTTATCTTAGGCTATTAAAGGCATCCAACAAGAAACTAAAGATCAACTCAATAATCCATCAGGAATCGAGGATCTATCTCAGGAGCTGAGGTTTTTGACAGTCTGACATAGGATTGATATGGTTAACTAATAATCAAGAACTTCCTCCTACCCCAATCAATGGTGTGCCTTAAATAGTCAACAAAAACATATTTATTCAACGAAAACATCTAATTAAGTCAATGACATTGTCAGAGTAGTTAATAGTATAGGTGAGTATTTGTTAATGGTTGACATCATCATCTATAGGAAGATTCGTTTCTATCAGTCTTCTCTTTACACCATTGATCATATCGAGCCCTAAGCAGGTCCATGATTTCACTATTAAAGTCATCAAAGTTCATATCGAGTCCACGGATGGTCAACTCAATTCCTAACATGGACTATGTTTGTTTAAAAGAAATCATCAAGGGTTAGATAAACACTTAACAAGGCTATTGTTATTTCTCTTGATCACTAGTGATGAGATCATGTTGTTGCAACAATCCTAAATTTATCAATTGAATTTGGATAGTTAGATGCTAAGGATTTTATATTTGTTTCTCTTGATCATTCTAGGTAAGATATTGCAGGTCCAATCCACACAAAAACTTATCTAATCAGCAAAAATTCTTTCACTGATCTGTCGTCCAACTCACCCAAGCGGACTCAAGACTAGAACAATTCTTTTGGATAAAAATTATGCACCCTCTCTCTACAATTAATCAACTTGCTAGTTGAATCAGCAGAATCTTTATTGACCTTCAGATATGGCCTCCTTTGAATCGAATGTGGACTTCAAAAATATTAAAGGTGGATTTCATAAAAACTATGCGCACATCAAAAGTTTTCCAAACCGCGCAACTGATCCACCCAGCAGAATCATTGTGTGCCGTCGATATTTTTTATGATCAATATCAGTCATTGATCTCATTCTGATTTCCAACAATTAGTTCTAATTTCACAACCCAAATCACCTTTTATCCTTGCTCTTTTCTCAATGGAATGTCTTTATCATCGTCGATCTTCTCCAAGATCGATCTCCACCGCACGATCTTCAGTCGTATGGGTGATTGGTTTAGGCTTATCTTAGGCACAACTTTTATTTAGGAAATCCAATTTCGACCATGCATCTGTACAAGACACAGATCTTAAACTCTATTATATTATACAAGTAAATTGATCGGTGCAATGATCAATTTCTTCCTGTAACACCATGTAGACTTCTTGTATTACACAGACTATCAAATTCATACAAATAGAGAATTAAAATCATGCTCGTGGATATTGAAAAGAATATTTCAATTAAGAAAACATATGCAGAGTATAAAAACATTGTTATTAATTCAATCAACCAGTCATAAGACACACACACTCTGCCCTATGCTCTCTGCACTTCACACATTCGATCCTATCACGTTCTATCTATTACATTCAATTATTTTTATAATCTTCTGCAACCCTATTAGATCCAAATAGATTGGATCTGAATACCTAATAAAAGAAATCCTATCGACAAATATCTATCCTTGAATAATTCCTCGTAGGGTTCAAGGAGAATAATGGAAAATTTCCACTTATTAAAAAATAAAACTAATCCTATCTATATAACAACGAACCCTATCCTTCTAGAAGTTATTACATGGAATGTTGACTCATCAGTCACTGAAATCTGAGTTGGATGCTCCTGCATCATACTCCTGTGGAAGAAAAGAATTCTTCAACAAATATTCAGGGTGCACATTGTAATTGGAAATTTCTTCATCTCTCATCTAGGTTTCATCTTCATTAGGATGATTCTTCCATTTGACTAAGTACTCAAAGAAGGTTTTATTCCTAGTCTTCATTAGAATTTGTTAGTCAAGGATGGATTCAATCTAAGGTTGTTATTTCTGTGGAATTTTTCCTTGCTAATATATAGATGAATCATATCCATCTGAGGTTGTACCATATATCTAGATACCTGCGTTGTGGAAATTGAACCCAAGTGATAGAACAATTACACTCACAAAATTGCTAATCAAACATGCAAAATTAACATCAAAGGAGACTGAAATTGGATCATAACACTAATCTGTATTGAATAAGTGTACAATATCCAACCTTGTGAAGTAATAGGCTATTGCAATATATAATTACATGAGAGATTCGAATGCATAAGGATTCCATTCGAAATAGTCAAAAAGTAGGCTTACTAAATCTAGTCAAATCCCCCATAGGTGCATAAAGCAGTTTCCAAATCCACTAAGATGCTCATGAATTGGAAAATTCAAGTACACAAGATAATAAAGCATGGAAATACAATTCATACATGCTTTTATTAGGAGAAAAGGATGGAGGATGATTTGGGGAAAAAACAAGTCAACTACACCTAGTCTATCTTTTCCTTTTGCCTTAATTCTCAATAAAATAGGAAGCTTTACAGAAAAAGAAGATATGCACTTTGGAGGATCTGGAATAAAGAATACATGCTAAATATGGTTTATAGGAGGTTTCCCAAGCACTACATGACTCATTTTTAGCAAGTTTTGACTTCTATGACATGTAGAAGGCAACTAGCATAGAGTGGAATCTAGGAGACTAGGTAATAAGACAAAAATGATTTAATTAATGTCTAAGGTAGCTAACTATGGGTTGATTATTCTAACACCCCCTTTTAAGCCTGACTTTATGAGTAAATATCAGAAAAATATAGGGCCTAGCAACAAGTCTTAGTCACCCTTTACATACTGCTTGTCCATTCAACCAAGGAAAGAGGCAAAAACCCAGTGGGAAAATCCTCCCTTAAACATGGACAGTAAAAAAAAATTTGAAAATATTGTCATCAATCATGCTTCACAGCATGATCAGAAATACCCAGCAGTGATTTGATATTGCTGAATGTCTTCTCACAAAAGACTTTGGTGAAGATGTCTGCTACTTGTTCTGAAGATGCACAGAAGAGTAGATGAATGGTGCCATCATGCACAAGCTGTATGATGTAATGCATATGGATATCAATGTGTTTGGTTTGATATCTCTAAACTGGATCATTTTATATTCAAATGGTGCTCTGATTATCACAGTAGATAATAGTTGAAAACTCTGATTCGAAGCCACATTCTCCAAATATTCCCTACAACCACAAACATTGAGTTGATGCATTTACAACTCCTCTATACTCTGCTTCTATAGATGAGAGTGCTATGGCACTCTGCTTCTTGCTTGATCAGCTGATTGGTCCTTTTGTAAGCATGAACACATATCCTGATGTTTACTTTTGATCTATGTTTTCACATTCCCAATCACTGTCAATAAACCCAATCAAATCAAGATCAAAATTAGCTTTGTAGAAGATCCCATGAGTTCTTGTTCCTTGAACAAAGTTAAGGATCCTTTTGGCTGCCCTCCAATGGATATCATGAGTCTGATCCATGTATCTTGAAGCCACACTAACTACATAAGATATATCAGGTCGAGTGTGTGTAAGATAAAGAAAACACCCAATCAACTGCCTATATAGTGTATTATGTTTTACCATAGGAGAAGAACCTGCCTCTTCAAGCTTAACTCCTGAAAGGAAAGGAGTCTTGCTTGGCTTGCAATATTTTCATGTTGAACTTGTTCAGAAAATATAAGGCATACTTGGACTGATTTACTTTGATTCCATGTTGGGATTGAGAAATTTCAAGACCCAAAAATCGGCTCAACAATCCCAAATCTGTCATAGAAAATGCATGGTTCATTGCATCCTTCAAGGAGGCAATATCTTTCTTTGAACTTCCTGTAATCAGAATGTCATCCACATACAAGACAATAATCATCAAAGAATCATGAATCATCTTGAAATAAACTTTAGTATCATACTTGCATCGAACAAAACTCAATGACAGCAGAAAGCCATCAATCTTGGCATACCAAGCCCTGGGGGTTTACTTGAGCCCATACAATGATTTCTTTAACCTGCACACTAAAGATGGATTAGAAACAAACCATTCAGGTTTATACATGTAAATCTCTTCAATTATATCTCCATTTAGTAAATCACACTTCACATCCATGTGATGTACCTCCCACTGCTTCGAAGCTACAATGGCTAAAGCTAGCCTTATGGAGTCCATCTTTGCCACTGGTGCAAAGGTTTCATTGTAGTCAATACCATGTACTTGTGAGTAGCCCTTGGCTACCAATATTGCCTTATATTTCAAATTTGAACCATCAACATCAAACTTAGTCTTGAAAACCCACTTACATTGAACTAGCTTCCTCCCTGGGGGAAGATCAACAAGTTCCCAAGTGTTGTTCTCTGGGCGAGCTGAATTTTTCTTTCATGGTTGTTTGCCACATTGGATCATGTGCTGCATATTCATATGTCTATAGATCTGATTCAACCATAAAATATAACTTCTCAGCAAATAAAGGATCTTTCATACAAAGGGCACTCTCAAACTAAGATCTAGTCCTCCTAATGTCACTAGGATTTCCAGCTAGTTCCCCAACTGCATGAATGGTCTTTTCTGCCCATTTTGGTGTTGTAGAACTGTCAGGATCTGCAATAAAATAATCATTATCATACATATCATAATCATTAAACTTATTAGTATCTCCACTTACAATCAATGAATCTAGTGGTGAAGAAGACTCTCCAACTTCAACTGCTACTAAAGGCTCTTCTTGGAACTGAACACTCCTTTCAATGAAGGATTTGTTAGTGTTCAAGTTTATCAGATTGTACCCTTTTGAATATTTATAATACCTAACAAATAGACACTCTTTTCTTTGGGGATGCAAAGCCTTTCTCTTTTCAGTTGGAATTCTATCCCAAGCCTTTCAGCCAAAAATCCTGAAATGGGTCACATCTAGCTTGTGCCCACTCCAAGATTTGAAAGGAGTCATACCATAAAGTTTCTTGTGAGGCACCCTATTCTGGATTTAGGATGCATAGTTTATAGCCTCAGCCCAAAACTTTGGTGGAAAATTCTTAGCCTCCATCATATAGGTTTCCATATCCTTCAGTGACCTATTCTTTCTCTCAGCAACACCATTTTGTTGTGGTGTGTAAGGGATCGAATGTTGCATATAAATAACTACATCTTTACAATATTGAATGAACTCAAACTTGACATACTCAACACCATTGTCAGATCTGAGGATCTTGAGTCTCCTCCCAAACTGGTTTTCAACCAAGGCCTTAAATACTTTGAAGAGGTTAAAAACTTCAGACTTATGCTTTAGGAAGTAAACCCAACAATACCTGGAAAAGTCATCTATGAAGGTTAGTGCATATTTGTCTTGACTCATGGAAATATGAGGAAATGGACCAGCAATGTCACTGTGGATCAACTCAAGAGGTGCAGAGGTTCTCTCATGACTAGCTCTCTCAAATTTGTGCTCTGGGTGTTTTCCTAGGATACAACCTTGACAGACAACCTTGGAAAACTTGATCTTTGGTAACCCTATGACCATATATTTTTCACTCAAATAAGAAATATAATTGGAGTTAAGATGGCCAAATATTTCATGCCAAATATTTCTTTCCTCATTGGCATGAATCAGAAGAGCAGAGGGGTTTGAGTACGATAGAAAATGGGAAAACATGTATACCTTCGAAGTGTGGTCAACAACACCTTTTGAAATGACTTTACCATTCGAAATCTCAGTGATTTCAACATCATCAGGGGAGAAGATGAACTTCTTTGGAGACCCTGTGTGAGTCATATAATACACTGACAAGAGATTAGAGGCAAGTCCTGTAACATACAACACATTATTGAACTTGCCATGTTCAAGATCAATCCTTCCTTTTCCCAAACTGTCAATGAGAGAGTCATCTCCCAAAACTATTGGTGGACATTTCGACATTTCAAGAGAGGAGAATGCCTCTTTTGTCGAAACCATATGTCTAGAAGTTCCAGAATCTATGATGAAGCTAGGTGAGCTTGATATGCCAGAAACCAAAGCATGCACTCTCTTTCTGTCCTCTGAATTTGATCCTCCTTCCCTCTTCTTTGAGCAATCAGGAAGGGAGATGTTATTATTCTCCAGGATTTAGGTCAACATGTCAATTTGCTTCTTCATACAAGATCTCTCAGGATGATATCTCTTACAGCAATATGCGCACTTGATTATTTCTCCTTTGTTCTTCTTCTTCTAGAAGTTCTTCTTGGAGCCTTGGGGCTCCTCTTGAGACTTGTTCTTGTCTCTTTTTTGCTCAGGTGTCTTTTTAGCTTCTTTCTTGATTTTTGAATCCACCCTTGAATCTCCAGCAACCAAATCTTGGTCTTTGGAAGGTTTGATGGTGCCCATCATCACCAACCTATATTGTTCCTGTGTGAGGGATTCCATGAACTCTACAAGCTTAGGAATCTTCCAGGCTCGAGCTATCAAATTGGTGGCATGGAAGGTAAAAAAAAACACTGAAAAGTCAGGGCCAAGCTTTGAGAATATGGCCAAAACTAGTTTCTCTTCCTTCTTTTCAATTCCACATTGTTTTAGCTACAAAACAAGGGCTTTAAACTTGGAAAAATAGAGTTGCAAAAATTTGAAGCTACTGGGACTCAAGGAGATCAGCTCATTCTTGATTTGATGTCCTCTCATCTCATATATCTTACCAAAAATATCTAAAATCTTCTCCCACACTTCACTAGGTAATTTCAATCCATCAAGATGGAAGAGGAGCTCTCTTGAAATGCTCAGACACAAAAGACCATAGGCCTCATCCCTCCTGTTGTGCCATTTTGTTTTCTCTGTAGATGCATTGGGCTCTGCCTCAGTTTCCATAGTAACACTATAGATACCTTTCACTCTCAACAATATCTCCATCTCAACTATCCATTCAAATAAATTAAATGGAGTCAAGATGATCTTCTAAGATTGGTCCATAGCTCAGAAACTGTGCCCTTCAGTCAGCAGAAAATACTCCCAGTCAAGATGTCGAACCTACAATAGAAATATGGAAGGAGATAAATTGATCTACAAAGTCTCTGATACCATGTGGAAATTGAACTCAAGTGATAGAACAATTGCACTCACAAAATTGCTAATCAAACATGCAAAATTAACATCAAAGGAGATTGAAATTGGAGCATAACACTAATCTGTATTGAATAAGTGTACAATATCAAACCTTGTGAATTAATAGGATGCTGAAATATATGATTACATGAGAGATTAAAATGCATAAGGATTCCATTCGAAATAGTCAAAAGCAAGCTTACTAAATCTAGTCAAATTCCCCATAGGTACATAAAGCAGTTTCCAAATCCACTAAGATACTCACAAATTGGCAAAGTAAAGTAGGAAAGATAATAAGGGATGGAAATACAACTTATACATTCTTTTATTTGGAGAAAAGGATGGAGGATGATGTGGGGAAAAAACAAGTCAACTACACCTAGTCTAGCTTTTCCTTTTGCCTTAATTCTCAATAAAGCAAGCAACTTTACAGAAAAAGCAGATATGCACTTTGGAGGATCTAGAATAAATTAGACATGATAAATATGGTTTCCAGGAGGTTTCCCAGGTGCTCCATGACTCACTTTTAGCAAGTGTTGACTTCTATGACATGTAGAAGTCAGCAAGCATAGAGTGGAATCTAAGAGGCTAGGTAATAAGACAAAAATGATTTAATTAATGTCTAAGGTAGGTAACTATGGGTTGATTATTCTAACATACATCTCTAAAAGGATAGAAATATGAAACATTAAAAATTGGTGAAATCTGAAGGTCAGAAAGAATCTCAATCTCATAAGCATTTGCAGAAAAATTCCTTAAAACTTTACAAGGTCCAATATTTTTAAGATTAAATTTATTACAAGTTCCTTTAGGGAACCTTTCCTTTATAAGATAGTCCATCACTAAATCTCGAACCCTAAAGTTTACTTCTCTTCTCTTCAAGTCTACTCTCTGTTTATATTTTTATGCACTTTCCTATAATCTCTTCTTAATATTCTCGTGCAGCTCATAAATGCTAATTACAAAGTATTCACCTTCTGCACTTCTTATTTCCCATTTTCCCAAATATCTAAGTTCAAATACACCTCTTGGATGAATCCCATAGACAATTTTAAAAGGGCTCATGCCTGTACTTCTGTTGGGTGAATCATTGTATGTGAAATCAGCCTGAAAAAGAGCCAAGTCCCACTGTTTTGGATGTTCATACACGAGACATCTCATTATGTTTCCCAAGCTCCTATTTACCACTTCAGTCTGGCCATCAGTCTGAGGGTGAGGGTGATCAGTAGAACTAAAATTGCTATTAGTCCCCAATTTCTTCCATATATTTCTCCATAAATTATGACCAATAGACTTTGTATCTCTATCAGAAATAATACTCAAAGGAAACCCATGCAGCTTTACAATTTATGAAAAGAAAAGGTTAGCAATATCGATTGCATCGTTAGTATTTTTACATGCAATAAAATGAGCCTTTTTGGAAAATCTATCTACTACAACATAAATTGAATCATGAGCTCTCTGATTTCTAGGTAAACCCAAACAAAATCCATGGTTATGGAATCCCAAGGACTATCTAGAATAGGAAAGGGTTGGTATTATCCTGTGTTCTGACTTCTCCCTTTTGCATGTTGACAGATTTTGCATCTTTCAACAAAATTCTTCACATCATGTTGCATCTTTGGCCAAAAATAAAAAATACTCACCAAATAAAAAGTATTTTTTTGTCCAAAATGTTATGATAGACCTCCACTATGTTTTTCCTAAATTAAATTATCTCTCATTGAACATATTGGAATACACAATTTACTATCCTTGAATAGTTATCCCTCCTGCAACATATAATTTAACCACTGTCTTCTGTTATGGGTAATCGAATTTTCACATGCAACATATATATCCTTGAAATCTAAATCTTCCTTATATATATCTATCAAGTTTTCAAATCCCAAAGTACTGAGCGTAACTTCCTGTAATACCAGATTTATTCTGCTCAAAGCATCAACAACTTTATTAGACTTACCACTTGTACGTTTGATAACAAAGGTAAATTTCTACAAAAATTCTACCCACTTAACATGTCTCTGGTTTAATTTAGGCCGAGTATTTATGAACTGCAAAGCATGATTGTCAGAATACAACACAAATTCCTTAGGAATCAAATAATGTCTCCACTTCTTAAGATCGTACACAACAACATATAATTCTTTATCATATGAAGAGCATTTTTTTTTTGCTTCATTCATTTTTTCACTGAAGTATGCCAATGGCCTCTTCTCTTGACTCAAAATTGCTCCCATTGTTGTTCCACTAGCATCTGTCTCTACATGAAACACTTTGTCAAAACTGGGCAAAGCCAAAATAGGCGTCTCAGTTATATTTTTTTTCAACAACTTAAAATTTCTATCAGCTGCTTCTGTCCATTTGAAAGGTTGTTTAGTTCCTCTAAAAGTATCTATCAAAGGTGCATAATTTTGACTAAAATTCTTAATGAAAATCCTACAAAAAGTAGCAAGTCCACGGAAACCCATTACCTCATAAGCATTCTTTGGAACTAGCCAATTTAAAATCGCTTGTACCTTGTCAGGATCCATCTTCAGTCCTTCTTCTAAAACTACAAATCTCAAGTAAACTAACTCTTTCTTCATGAAACTACATTTCTTCATATTTATTAGCAAATTATGTTTCTGCAATGTCCCCAACACCAACTTAAGGTCTATTAAATTCTCCTCTCTATTCTAATTGAAAATCAGAATGTCATCTAGATACACTATCACAAACTTCCCAGTAAATTATTTTAAAACCTCATTCATCAACCTCATGAAGGTACTAGGCACATTAGTAAGACCAAATGGCATCACTAACCATTCATACAATCCATCATTAGTTTTAAATGTCATCTTCCATTCATCCCCTTCCCTTATCCTAATATGATGATATCCACTTTTCAAATCTATTTTGGAAAAATATTTTGAACTACTTAAACAGTCCATCAAATCATCAATTTTGGGTGAAGGGAATCTATACCTGATAGTTATCTTGTTGATTTCCCTGGAGTCAGTGCACATCCTCCACCCACCATCTTTATTTGGACTAATTATAGTGGGTATTGCACAAGGACTCGAGCTTTATTTTACCAATCCTTTCTCCAATAGCTCAT
Organism: Pseudotsuga menziesii; assembly: GCA_001517045.1. NCBI lineage: Eukaryota > Viridiplantae > Streptophyta > Pinopsida > Pinales > Pinaceae > Pseudotsuga > Pseudotsuga menziesii. Next base: position 1,251,071 of record LPNX010971676.1, on the reverse strand, counting down.
GTACCTGTTGTTTGATTTCTACATTTTCTTGAGGAGTTAATCTGTATGCTTCTTTATTAGGTAAACTTACACTAGCTATTAATTCAATGTGATTACTAATGCTTCTTATATGGGATAAATCATTTGGAAACTCATCCACAATAATGTCAGCACACTCATCAAGAAACGTTTTAAATTCAACAGGAAAATCATCTAATTTCATAGAAGTTAAAATTACCTTTGGCTTGCCAACTTCTTGTAAAATCCTCCTCTTGGGAAAAACGTAGATCCTCCTCTTTCTGAACTTATTGTAACAGTTCTTTTCCAGACATCAGCAAAATGTTTGATCCTGAACCTTCATGAACTTCTTCATCTTCCAAGGGTCAAAAAATATGTCTCTTCCCATCTTTCTCCAAAGAATAAGTATTTCTCCTCCCATCATGAACAAATTTCATGTCATACTGCCATGGCATCCCTAAGAGTATATGGCACACATCCATAGGAATTATGTCACATAATAATTCATCTTTGTAAGTACCAATATGGAATTCCACATTACACTACTCATTCACCAACAGTTGATGTCCTTTCTGCACCCAGGACACTTTGTAGGGAGTGGGATACTTCATCCTCTTCAATCCAAACTTCTCTACCATCTTAGTGGAAACCAAATTATCTATATTACCACTATCAATAACCATTTTACAACACGTACCTTGTGACTTACACCTTGTTCTGAACAAACTTTTCCTTTGAGTTGGTTCATGTACTTGTTTCTCTATTTTTACTAAGACTCTCTTCAACATAAGAGATTCTCCTTCCTCTGGAGGTTTATTCATATATGTTTCTTCTTTTGACTCTTCTTGAGCCTCTGCAACATTCACATTTCTCTTATTTGAAGACTGATTTCTTGGACAATTCCAAGACATATGTCCAATCTCTCCACAAGCATAACATTTTACCTCTTTGTGTCTGCCTCTTCCTCTGCCTCCTATGAATCTTCCTCTATGGGATAACTGACTATTAGAACCCTCAACTTCATCTTTGAAATTCCTACCTCCACTACTACGAGATCCTGTTCCTCTTACTACATTTTTCCTCTATTTTTCTAGTTTTTTTTTCTTAGCAGTTTCTCTTCTACCTTTGAAGCTACGTGATATCCATATTCTATATTTTTCATATTTAATAAACTGATTTCATCCTGTATATCATATATTAATCCATTGATATACCTAGCTACTCTTTCTAGACCTCCTTGTGTGTGTCCAACTCTAATGCTCAGTCTAAAAAAAATCTTTTGTGTATTCTTTTACAGTCACGGTCTTCTTTCTAAGGTTCTGTAATTTTCTACTAAGGTTCAATTAATAGTCCTTAGGCATAAATTGATGCTTAATCTTACGTAGCATATTATACCAAGATTTTTTTTTTGACTTACCTCTTCTTTCTCAATGGATCTGGAGCTCGTCCCACAACATGGCTGCATGTCCCTTAATTATGGTAGCTGTATATCTTACTTTATTCTTATCTTCAATTTCTTCAAAATAAAAATATTTATTTAGAGCATTAATCCAATCCATGAGTTCTTGAACATTTATGTTACCTTCATACATAGGTACTTCCACTTTGGGTCTGCAACTAGCCTTCATCATCATCTTTAAAACTTTGAATTCTTTAGGATATTCTTCTTCTTCTTCATCATTTTTATCTGAATTGTCTTAGTGGTTCTTTATTTCCATAGCTTCTAGTATTTCTTCCAGTATTCTCATATCCCTCTGCATGTTTGTCACTGCAGGTTTTCTTCCTCGACCGCGTCCTATAGGAACCCCATGCGCTCGTCCTCGTCTTGGCAGCATATTTAGCCAAGATATGATACCAACCTGATGCCAGGTAAGATATTGTGGGTCCAATACACACAAAACCTGATCTAATCAACAAAAAATATTCCACTCATATTTCATCCAACTCTCTTCGACAGACTCAAGCCTGGAACAAAATATTTTGGATAAATATTTTGTGCAACGATCAATTTATTTCTACAAGACCAAGTAGACTTCTTGTATTACACAGACTATCAGATTCATACGCATAGAAAATTAAAATCGTGCTCCTGGATATTGAAAAGAAGATTTCAATTAAGAAAACATATGCAGAGTATAAAAACCTTGTTATTAATTCAATCAACCAGTCATAAAACACACACTCTCTACTCTATGCTCTCAGCACTCCACACATTCGATCCTATCATGTTCTATCTATTACATTCAATTCTTTTTATAGTATTCCGTAACCCTATTAGATCCTAATAGATTGGATATGAATACCTAATAAAATAAATCCTATCGACAAATATCTATCCTTGAAGAATTCCTCAACGGGTTCAAGGAGAATAATGGAAAGTTGCCACTTATTACAAAATAAAACTAATCCTATATATCTAACATTGAACCCTATCCTTATAGAAGTGATTACATGGAATGTTGACTCATCATTCAACGAAATCTGAGTTGGATGCTCCTGCATCACTTGATTAGTGGTGATGAGATCATGACATAATGGGGATATTATTGAATCATATTTAGGTTTTCATTGGATAGTTCAAACAAATTTAATGAAAACCCTGTGTGGTTTCAAACAGGTAAAGAAGAGAAGAGATAGTGATAGAAGGGATTACATAAGTAGTCATGAAGAAGAAAGAGTAGCAGCCAACTTGCAAAGACAACTTGCATGTCATGTCCCACAAAAAATGAAACTCTTGAATTTTGTAATGAACCTAAAGAGGTGCAGGTCTATTCCTAATTCTACCATTACTCTGCTCCAATTGTTTCTAAGTGGTATTGTAAAACAAGTTCTCCAATGCTTCTTTACCTTTTCTTGCATAAGACACGATAGTACAGAGTGAAACCTTGCCATCTATTTTGATACAGTTACCATAGGTGAAGCAATAATGAGTCAATGACATAAAGCATGTTGTGCATGCAGATCATTTTGGAAAACATTTGTTTCAAAAAATGTGTTGTTTTCAGTAATTTGTATGAATTCAAGGTGAAGAAGATTCACTCTCAAGCATTTTATCCCATTTGTCATACAAATCTGTTCAAATTGTTGATAACAAGAATATCTAAAGGTTCGATGGTATACCACAGGATTTGAAAAGCATGCCATCAAGGATTCATCATAAATGTGAAAACTAAACATCCATAGCACACTTCCCACTTGCATTCACTTGAGAAAAACCTAGGACAAGAAACTATGGGAACCATTTCTCAAACAATAGTTGGTTGGAACAATAGTGGGTCAAGTTTCTGTAAATGGGTAGGGAAAGTAGGAACAAGCTAATATTTTCCTACCATGTGTGTATAAGGATTGATCAAGGCCTCACTAGGTTAAATATTTGAGGATATCATATCCCTTCATTGAGCATCATAGTGTTTCAATAAAATGTGTATTATGGTGTTTCTGAGAAGTGGTATATAATATTCATGTCTCAGGGAGCATTCATGTATTGTTTTTCCTGAGACCATTTCATGGGAATAAGAAGAGAGCATGTCCAGGAACTATTGTAGCTCCTCAGTCAGACCATGTTCACATCAAAGATGGGGAACTATAAATTCATAACACTTTGACAAGGTGTTTCTTCCTGAGGATTCACAAGATACAAAGAAATGTTTTAGTGACTTCCATTTAAATAATTATGTGGGTAAATTCAAAATTGTTTTTAAACTAGATCAATTTTTGTGCAGGTGATTTGTTTGTAGAATTGGTGCCAATTCTCATATCTGCTTTGGATGGCCACAATGTATGTATTTTTTCATATGGGAAGACCAGAACTAGAAAAAATTATACAATGGTGCTTATTTTGGTTGTTTTTTGGTCAAATTTGAAACCTATTATTTTACTCTCTTTCATAATACAGTCCTTAATACCTGATTGAGAATTCATAATACATCCATAATACCTAATTGAGAATTCATAAGTGGCTACTGTAGATCACCTAATCATGGTGAAAACATGGGTTCCTAATAAGCAAGGAGTTACGTTTGAGCCTGAGATTTGTAGAGCATTGCTCATGGTGATACAGAATCTATAGTATTCACGGTGAATTTTACATAATATTTCTAAAATTATATCAAGAAGACTATGCTAGAAAATTCAATTTTTATTTCATTATCAGAAGGGAATAATCAACTTCTCATTACCCTCACAGTTGCACCAGGATTCTGCGAGAATGCCATGCATTGAATGAAAAAAAATCGTGGTTCAAAAGCACCTTCCCACTACATTGTAATCTAAACTTTTTTTGTTAGGGATAGCTTATGATGCCCTTTGATTTTAGCAATTTGCAAATGTATTCTCTCAACTAGATAAGATTATAAAATTGAAGTATCCTAGAAATTTCATGAAGCTTTCCCCATGAAGATTAGCCAAGCAATTACTTTAATCTTGATTAATATTTTGCATCAAGGAAGACCAAATAGTCCTGGTGTTGTTCCTCACACATTCAAGGAAATATTTCAAGAGGCTGCTTTGGATTGTAGTTTAACCTTTACCTTTACAATTAGCATGTTGGAGGTTTACAAGAGATCTCTGAGAGATTTTCCTTTGTGTTTACCTGCAAGGAAATAAAGAGGGTATAAAGGAATGGAAGGAGACTATATATACCCATTTATGCCAGATAATTTCCCACTTCCTCCAACCCAATTTCTATTAGACAATCACAGTGTAACTTGGACTTCAATTATAACAAAATACTGTAGTACTCAATGGCTAAGAATAAGGGATTGGTTGTTCTCATTTCTAAGAAATGTACAATTGATGAATCAGAATTTGTTTCAGATTTTAGGGTCAAGGATGATCATGGGTTAAGATGTCCATCAATTCCACAACATCTTAGGGTGTCTGTTGGACCATTTTCCAATCAATTATGCATAGTTGATGAATCACAACACCTTGATATGGATATTCATGATGGAATGAAACATGCTACAATCTCAAAGAAAAAGGAGGTTTTTTTATTCCTATTAAAAAAAAATTCACAATTGATGATATCTAATCTCTTTTAGAGCCTAATGTAACTCATGGATTGAGGTGTATTATGTCGACAAACAACAAAAGAGATATTGGGTTACTTTTCAAGAAAATCACAACAAATGAAATCTCACAAAATATTTTAGAGAGTTACTATCTTGAATGTACTGATAGTGATCAAGTATCCTCCCTAGTGCCAAACATTGAGAAGAAAGCATCAATGCATCATTTAGAAAAAAAAGGATATTATCCAACAAGCATTCAACAAACACCAAATCAATGGAAAATGGTCACAGATCAACATAAAATTCTGGACAGTCTACTAGAAATGCATCTCTAGGGCTGAAAGCAGGAATGGAAAAGGAACATACTATCCAATTTTAGTCAAAGTAGAAACATGGAAATAAGAAGATGAGGTAATTTTCAGTTAAGGTAAACTCTATCAAGGACTAGTGGGTGTCTTTGCATAGTTTTTTCTAGTTATCATCTTGTCACCTTTGGGTACAACCATCCAAAATGGAGCCATGATCGTCTATCAGTTTATCTTAGAAGAGATACAATATGGTCATCTATTCACAAGTCCACTGTTGGAATTCTGCTAATAGATGGCCCACTTAATTGACTAATTTCCAATATCATACATAATATGTTGCACAAAGAAAAAAATGAGCTTATGCAAGAATTAAGTGATAAAAAAGTTTTAAAATTGAATTAGATTATAAATTAATGCTTATGAATTTGGATTTGGATTTGTGAGATCCCATATACATTATAATTGAAACTTCATGGTATTCTATTTCTTCTAAAGACATAGATGGATTTTATCAATTAGATCATTGCAATATATCTCATGTCCATAACCTGGCACCCCAAAGTAGTATGTACAGGCATAGTGCATTCAGCTCATACTCAAGACCTTAAGATATGATGGCCCCCTAAATGATGAGGAACATGAGTCTCTAGAGAAGGATATTGTCATTAGTGACTTTGAACGACCCTTAGAGACCCTTTCCTTTCATTTTTAATGGTTTTTTTTTCTTTAGTGATTGCTCTCTTTGTGGGACCTTAAAGGAAAATGGTGTAAACTTTATATTATGCTATTAGTAAGATATTTTTTACTTCATTTTCTTAGTCTTCTATATACATTTGTTGACTCAAAGACTACTCTTGACTCTGTTTTATGTTATGCTTAGCAATAACCTAAAAGAGATATACCTATGCAAGGTCTGTTGTCATTTTTACCTAGACGTTGACAGGTTTTTGTACTGGTATCCGATATTATATAAATTTATGTTGATTATTTACCAAAAAACAGTTGTCATGGCTATACAACAAGTAACAAATCTATCCCTCTATCTATAGTAGGATTCAAACTTATTAGTTCATCTCCCGAGATCCATAACAAAGATATATTCTTACCTCACTAAGTGGAATTGATAACCATGGATCATGTGCACAACTACTTGCTACTATATAGTGGACAAACCAGTATTCTAAAATTGTAGGTACAACATCTAGTGTAGGTACAAAGTGGGAGTGGAAAAGTAACTCCCAGCCCAATATTGAAGTAGGGAAAGATAAAAGACCAATTGTGTAGCTAAAAATCTAAACATATGGAAAAGAGAAGAATATGTCCATGATTTCAAAGAGATCTTGACGGGTAGGGTATAGGAAGAGAGGACATAATGGAGACTTGTTTATCTCATATATAGTCTAGGTTATAGCTTGAACCAAATTGTGAATATTATCTTCTTACTTTTTATAGTTATTCCTCCTAACTAAGTGATATTATTCTTTGATGGTTTCTCATCAATTAGGTGCACATACCATAGAAAATTTAATCAATATTTTCAAAGGGTTGAAGACTAATTTTTAATAAAGTTTAGAACCTTTGATCATGAACAAACAATATGTAGGTACAAAATGGAAATACATAGTTGTAGCAACAGAATTATGAAATGAGTCTTCAGAACAATATTGACATTTGGCTACTCCAACGAAACCATGTATCAAGGATAAAATATTAGTTCAGGACTTAAGGGTATTGTTATCTTTGTTTAGTTTCTAATTTCACACTCTTGAGCTATTATTTTATAAATAGAGTTACAAAGAGAATAGGCCAATAACTAAAAGGAGAATGTTTGAGACATGTACAAAATCTAATATTAAAATGTGAACAATGATCTTACTAGGCATAACCTATAGCTGACAAACACACATGTTTCCCTCATCACAATTCACTAGAAGTTGTGAAGCAGATCAGTGAACTAAAAGGTGTCATGTGCAACAAGAATATGGAGATAGTGTTCCAGAAACCCTAATATCAATTTTCCTCAAATAGTGAATTTAGCTTCACTAAGTCTTCGATAAGACCTCTCTGTCAGTTTTACACACACATGCATCTACTCTCTTGATGAGATCTCCTTCTCGTTATGCAAGTTTAACACAAAACCCCCATATTGAATTCTCTCATGCAACCATATTTGATTTTCATGCCAGAAATCCACCAATATTTTTTATTTCATGCACACTGCACATTGTAGAAATTGGAAACTTATTGTTTCTATGTGACTTCTAAATTTCGTGTTGACAACTTTTAACTGGAATTTCAACGAAAACTCTATCCAGTCCTTCCCAAGCCAAATCCACCACACTCAAAAACCTTCTAAGTCTTAAAAAGACTTCTACAGCTAGAAATTAAACATGTTCTTTCCAGCAACCTTCAATAGGTTTTAATGACTGGAACTTCACAAAGAAGTTCTACCCAATCAACCTTTCACACTCACCTAAAACCCCAAATAATCCGCTATTGGTTTTATCTCTGATTCACAAATATTAAAATCCCTCTAGTCATTAACATACACAGCCACACATTTGTAGAACTACTTTGCATTCTTTATCAAGTGTCAACTCTAGAGACAAGCCAATGTAGGGAAGAACAGTTGGTTGGAAAACTACCCTAGCATTGAAGACCCCTAATACCCTAATAACCTAAGAATTAAAGACCTAGGACTGTTTTGGTGTCGGATTTAGTGAAAATAATTATTTATAGGAATAATTGAAAGGTGGGATGACCACATACTGAAGACATTGTTGCTCCTAGTCGAGCTGCTACTCTTGAGAGTCCAATCGAACCCCCTTGCTCTTTCTCATCTTTGTGCTTGTGCAATTGAAACCCTTTTGGCATAGTTTAACACCAGTTAAGTCTAAATTGAATTCACATAGGGTAAGAAAATCACACAGGTGTTACGCAGATAATAGAAACATGACTTTGGTAAATCGTAGAGATCAGACTTCCAGAGATAAAACCGTAATTAATCACACTGAGCTAAAACCCGTAAGAACTCACACTAAGGAAAAACCTGTAAGAAATCAGATCAAGAGGTAAGCACGTAAGTAATCACGTTGAGGTAAAAAACATGAAGCTGGTATGAATCATGAGCTGGCCCAAACACCCACAAAAGAGCATGCAGATTCGGTGGAAGGGTTACAATGAAGCATCCGCAGCCGGGATGGTTTTGGCAGACGGGATGGTTCCAGCAGACAGGTAGTTGGAAGAGGTAAAATCACCATAGTATAATCACCATGAAGGAAACGTGAGAAAATCCGACAATAGGTTAAGAAAATTATGTTTATTTTCTTTATATAGATTAGGGTAGGTGAATAAAATTACATAAGTCAAATACATGGTTTTACTTAGGAACGGGATAAAAAATAAAGTGGTCCAAAAATATTACAAGCATAAAATAATCATAAGGTAAATTATCCAAGGTCCTAATTTAACAAATTCATAAATTAATGAATTTAAAATAAGGTCAAACTGAAAAAGTACAACATAAAGTAACCATAACAATAAATGGTCCAATGGTCCTATAATAAAACCATAAGGTAAAATACACTTAGGATAAAATCCATAAGTCATCATAATCAAAGGTACACCCAAGTACGAATGTCAGGAACAAGTAAGGTAAAGGTCCAAGAGTCAACAAGGGGACCACAACCCACACAACCATATGATGATGATGGTGATGATGACAATGAAGATGATGGTGATGACGACGATGATGACGATGATGATGACGATGATGATGACGAAGATGTTGATGGTGATGATGATGGTAATGATGATGGTGATGATGATCATGATCATGATGATGAAGAAGACGATGATGATGAAGATGTTGATGAGGAATAGGGTGATGATGATGATAATGATGATGAAGATGATGATGGTGATGATGATGAATATGGGGATGCTGATGAATATGATGATGATGATGACGATGATGACGATGATGATGACGATGATGACGATGATGATGATGATGATGAAGATCATGATGAAGATGGTAATGACAACGATGATGAAGATGATGATGAAGATGGCGATGATGATGATGATGATGATGACGATGACGACGACGACGACGACGATGATGATGATGATGATGATGATGACAATAACGATGATGATGATGATGATGATGATGATGATGATGATGACGATGATGATGACAATGATGATGATTATGAATAATGATGATGATGACGATGATGATGGTGATTCTATCTAATTTGGATAGAATCATCACCATCACCACTTTAGCATTTTGACTATTTAACTAAATGAAATCATACAAAATGGATAGAAGAGATGCATGGAAATATTTCGTGAGAGGGAATGGACTTATTTTTTGGTTCCGACAATGACTTGATTATTTGCTAAACTCCTAGATTCTAGTTGTTGAGTGTTTTTTTTGTCAATTCATTAGAGAAAATTCAGTTTTAAAATGTGTCTCATAAGAAAATATTCCATCGATTAGTTGGAATTCAAAATCCAATAGAAAGACAATAGAATTTTAAGAAAGTGGGTCAATGATTAGTTGAGGTGAACACATAGAAGTAAGACTTATTATATGTCATATTTGTATTTGGAAATGATTAACTCTATATATAAAACTCACACAAGTTAACATTTCAATAAGATCGTCTCAAAATATGATAAATTTTCTACAAATACCAAATATGCAATATTTTATATTATCACTACATGTAATATTAAGAAACACAAAAATAATATAAATTATAATTATAATTAAATTACTATAAAATAAAATAAAATAAAACATTTTATATCATTATTTATTTTAAAAGGAAATAATAATAATCAATTATTTATATATATTAAAAAATAACCATAAAAACTAACTAATAATCTATACAATAATCAACACTTCATATAAGTCATTCATGTAATATGTAATATACTAATAAGTTATATTTATGTAAGTTTGTAGGTTCATATCACATTTATAATGGTATGCTTTAAATGGTAGTTAAAAGTCATAATGTATTTTATATTATATTATATTTTAGATTGCATGTGCTATGTAACTTATAATATAGTTGATTATTAACATGTATATATATAATTTAATTTAATTTACTTTACTTTACTGGTTACTATTGTTATTAGTTATTGCTTAATTTTGTGAATTTTAAATTTATTATTAAATATAGAAAAAGTATTACTATATTTAATCAATTATGAATTATTCTAAACAAATTATGCCATAATTTTTGGATTTTCACCACTATTATTTAATTTGTTTGCAAAAGGATCTAAATATTTCATTAAAAAATTTAACCTTTGTTAGGTGTAGTTGGATGAGTTGG
>LPNX010971676.1:1147631-1215064 GCA_001517045.1 Pseudotsuga menziesii | reverse complement strand
CATCAACCATTTTTGAAACGGGGGTAAAAATAGCTACTAAAATTAGGAGAGAGAAAAACAAGAACTGTGTCGAGTTCTCGTTTCATAGTATAAGTGGTTTTGTCTGCAAATGGAGATGAAAGAGATTTTTTACCCTTCCGTTTGAATGGTTGTTGAGATTGTACTGGAGCTGAGTATGGCAGAAACTGTGAGAATTCATATGCCTTGGAGGCATGGTGTTCAACACCCTTTTCTATAATCTTCCCAATTGAGATATATGAGATCTCCACTGAGTCATGACCAAATGCAACTTGATTTGGTGAGGCATTATGTGTCATCTGATAAACAAATAAAAAATTTGTTGTAAGAGAGGGAACATAGAGTACATTCTTGAACTCTCCATGATGGATTTTAATAGGACCCCTCCCAACAACTAGGTTCTGTGAGTTATCCCAAATTTGAATGCTAGTTCCTCCTGAGAGATCTGGAGTAGTGAAGGATTCTTTGGAGGAAACCATGTGATTGGATGCTCCCGAATCAATTAGATAGGCCTATGACTGAGTGAAACCTACTTTCAAGGCATGGAACCTCTCATATTCTTCAGTATGCTCTCCATATTCAGACATCTTTGCACCTTGTGGAAGGGAAATATTGTTATGTTTAAGGAGTATTTTCAACTGGACAATGGTCTTCTTCATGCACTAGCTCTCTAGATGAAATCCTCTCATACAATAGGAACACATAGCCTTCTCAAATTTATTCTTCTTCTTGGAACTTGAGGCTCCATTGGAATATTTTTTATTCTCCTTTGGATTCGAACCAGTGTTTTTTGTCTCCTTCCCATTTGGATTCCCTCTTGCTTTCACATTGCTAGGGTCCCTAGCTAAGAGTGCTAGATTCTCGTAGGTTTGAAGCACTCCCATTTGAATGAATTTGTCTTGCTCCTGGATCAAAGAATCTGCAAAAGCATCTAGAGAAGGCATCTTCCAATTTGGAATGGAAACTCTTCCGCAATGGAAAGTAGAGACAAAGACTGAGAATTATGATCCAAGCTTTCTCAAAATTGACAGCACAAGTTGTTCATCTTTCCTTTCTATCCCGCATTGCTTGCATTGTAGTACTAGAGCTTTGTATTTTGAAAAGAATTGTTGAATAGTCTTGGAACTACTGGGATGTAGTGAAATTAGTTCATTATCCATAATATGGCCTCTAATCTCATCTTGTTTGACAAACAAAGATTCAATATTTCCTCTGTTAGCACCATTTTTGGGCTAAGTAATTGGTAAGGGATTTGGCCAATAAAAGGATGAATAAGGTGTGTAAATTTCCATGTCATATGACGTTAAAGATTGTTGATGAGGGTCTGCAGGAGTTTGAAGGGAAATTTATAGATTAAGAATGCCAAATACTTAAATAAATTTTTATTTTTGACCTTGAAATGCACGTAAATGAAGAAATCCACCCTTAGTTGAATGATAACAAGGAATGGATGGATGGGATGTATAGCGCAAAAGATCAAAGGCCAAAAATAATTTCTGTTAAGGTAAATTCAGGAGTGGAGAGGCAAAAAAATCAAGTTTCAGGTGTAAAAGTGATAAAACCTGACTTCCGCCCCCCGTAGTCTGGGATCCGATAGCCCAAAAAAATTTCTCCCAAGATCAATGGTCCAGTAGAAAGGAGAAAGAGAAAAAGGCAAGAAGTTTGATTTTGAAAGTTAGAATCCCGATTTCTGACTTCCATAGTCCAAAAGCCAACGGTCAGGGAGAACTTCTGCATAGATCAACGACTCAAAAAGAAACAAAGGGTGGAAGTAGAAAGGGTAAAGTTTTGAGTTGTAAAAATTGGAAAACCCAATTTCCTCTTTCCACGGTCCAGATCCAATGGCTCAGAGCGCTTCCACCAAATATCAACGGCTCGAAAAAGAATAGAGGGGTGGAGATCGAAAAGTGGAAAACATAAGGGTTTGGTCATGAAATGTTGAAGTCCCACCTTCCGTGATCCACGATCTATAGTTCAGGGAGATCCCGCACAAGATTAACAATGTAAAAAGAAAAATATTGGAAAGCGGAAATGTAAAGGTTTTTGTTATGAAAACTAAAAATTCTTATTTTCGTCTTCCGCAACCTGCAGCTTGATCTCAGATCAATGGATAAAAATGAATCCTATGGAGATCAATGGTGTGGAAAGAAAAAGGAAGAAAGGGAAACATCAGAAAGGTAGAAGATGCAGGATTTTGGTCAAGAAGAATCTCTTTTTCCATTTTTAGTAGACCTCAGACCAACGGTTGAGGATGGATCCCGCAGAGATCAACGATTAGGAAAGCTAAAGGGTAGAAAGGATAAGGCAGGAGTGAAAAGATATGAAATTGATCCTCGACAAACTACAAGCTCATTTTCTATGATCCTCTTCCCGCCATTTTGACACCAGATCGACAGCCGAAAATGAATCTTGAGGAAATCAATGGCCCATAATGATTTCGTTGGGTGAACTTGCACACTCAAATTTGGAGAGCGCCTGCACAATGAGAAACATGCACAAATGATGTGTCTCCTACCCATTGGATATCGCACTCAGAAATTGGAGATACAAATATCACTTTATGCAGCGCAGTGGTAAAGATGCAATTTAGCAGGTAAAGATGCAAGCATGAATGAAATTGTTGTAGGTTGCTTGAAGGTGCTCTGAAATGTCATTTTCAGCAAGCAAATCTGAGTCCTTACTGTCCAAATTCTCAAACTGATCCATCATGTGCATTCCCACATGCTTGTCTTTTTTGTTTATGATCATGGTGGATCTTCCCGATCAACAGTTTGTTAGAATTTTCATTTCCATGTTGCAACTATTTTTAGCTCTGTTTCGAGGTTGTTCTCGGGAACCTATGAAACTATAAATATTCCCTCAATAGAGGGAGACGGGGTTGGAACCCATGATAATTTTTTGTTATTCAATTTGTGATCTATTTCTAATAAAATTGCAAAGTCGAATGCTGGTTTTTTGCTGCAAAAATGCATGTGCATTTCATAGTTATAGTCTATTACCTCCTTCCATGTGCATGTTTTTTGGTTAAAACCTCCATTATGTGTTCTTCATATCTAGATTAAGTGTATAACATCTCACAATTCATATTGTTATGCTCTGGCTATTATTTTCAGGTTTCCACCAAGCTTTCTTACCAAAATTGTTGCAAAATTCATCTTTTAGGTGCTCTGTGTTGATGGATTGTTCTTATTCTTTCTTTATCACCAGACAAACTGCTATTTGACTGTAACCGAGTGCTACCTTGAATTTGTACATATTCACCTACAATTTTTTTTGTGATTCATGGATATTTGTGACTCCATAGCCCAATTTATTCTTGCCTTGTTTCAACCACAAACTCAATCTGAATTTTTTTTTATTTTGATATCTGGCCCTGTTAAAAAAATGTGAGAGATCCCTCTCGATAAAGGAAGAATACATCTCCCTTTCTTAAATTGATTTTTCTGTTACCTTGGCATTTACCTTCCATAACCTTGGGTACATTCTGATTGCTAACAAATTGGCTTCGTTTCTGGGGAACAAAAGTGCGAATCATCCCTGGGAGACGACAAAGATTCCAAGAAGAAAGAGTTTATGTGGGAAAATAGATACTTCTGCATTTGAAATAGGTTGTATATTTTCCTTGGCGACTCCACATTGATTTTGAGCAAGATTTCAGAAGGAATCTTGGCTCCCAGGAGGTCACATACACTAGGTAACAAATTGCTTAGAAATAAGGGAAAAGAACAAATAGATATTTCTGAATTTGGTGCTTCATATTCTCGAGAATTTCATAGCATTTTGGATTTTGGGCAAGAAACAAATTTTAAAAGGAACTTAGTGAAATCAAAATATGAATTTGATTTGAAGGAAACTAAAATTAATACCAGTAGGTTAGAATCATATTTGCGTGATTCTCTTTGGAACGATCTTCAAAGCTTTGTGAAAACAGAAGAAAGAAACCTTGTTGTTCAAATCTTTCAGCCTTATATCCCACCAACTGTTCAAACCCCTCCAGTCTTTCAAGTTCCTCCCCCTGTTCCAAATCCACCTAGACAAATGGATTCTAGGATTTCTCCATTGGCCTTACCTTCGGTTTTGCATGACTTGCCTCAAAATTATGCCCAGAAAATTCCCTTCTATGATGGAGATGGAAATTTGACAGCAAGACAACATGTTGACAGATTTCATGATTATGTGGACTTAGATCTGGTTGATGAAGATGATATTAAGATGAGGTTTTTTGTACTAAGTTTGTCAGGAGAGGAAAAGAAATGGTTTAGAGATCTACCTGCTAGGTCCATTTCCACATTTGAAGCTTTCCAAACTTTATTCTTAGAAAGATGGGGTGATAAGATAAGTCCTTTGTGGGTGCTTTCTCAATATAATAGTATTAAGAAAGGAGGTTTTAAATATTTCCATGAGTTTTCTAGTCGATTTATGAGGCTGTATAACTCTATTCCTATTGATATTAAACCACTTGTAGGCTTTGCAAAACTCCATTATGTTGATGGATTTGATGGTGACTTTGCATTATTATTGAGAGAGAGAAAATCAGCAAGTCTTCCTGCTATGTTTCAAAATGCCTTAGAAGTAGAATATAATATGATGGCAAGTGGAAAAATAAAGCAGAAAGTAGAAACAAGGAAACCTAGAGAAGAAAATGTGCCTTCTGCATCTACTGCTACTTCTTCTAATGATGTAAAATTTGAGATGATGATAAAAACAATGGAGAAGTTGATGGATGTGTTTTCTGTAGATAATAGACCATTGAACGGAGAAAAGAATGAACCTCAGATCAGAAACCCAAACTTCAGAAGGACAAATCCTCCCCCACCTCGATAAATTAGACAGAAAGATGGGAGAAATCCTAGAAATCTAGATGATCAGCAAATAAGGCCACATTTTCCTAAAAACTATGTTGAATATGAAGATGAGGTTGAATATGTTGAGGATCATATTCACCATTTTGGTGACTTGGATTTTGAAATATACCTCACAGAGGAAGAACATAGTATTTTTTCCCGGGAGGATGCCAATAATGATCTTGAGAAACAGTCAGAGCAATACCAAAGAGAATATTTGCATGCCATAGATGATGTCCATAGAAAGATCAAATTGAGGAATAGAGATGTCACTATAAGTAAAGGAAGGTTAAATCAAAACCAACCTTCTAGTAGTCAACAAAATACAGAAAAAAGAAGTGAAAAACAAAAAGAACCCATTGTATATAAAGAATCGAAGAATAAAATAGAGAAAACAAAAGAAGTTAAACAACCAGCACTGGTGGATTTAGAGAAAGTTGTTTCCACTTTTAACTTGCGGATTGAGCTCTCAAAATTTAAATTTTCCATTCCTTTCGATGAATTGTTAAGAAATAGGGAATATAGAGACAAAACAATAGAAATATTGGTCAGGAGGCAAGGATAATTTCAACAAGATATCCTATAGGTGTCAGATGATTCCCCTACTCTTATATTTGGGTCAAAAATTGAAAATGTGGATGATGAGGAAGCTCCTCCCTTTTACCTAAGTTTAAATTTACATGATATGATTGTGCAAAATGATATGATATATTCTAGTGAATCTTATATCTTAATTCCTAAGGGAGTGGTGGAAATTTTGGGACTGGAAGTTACTAGACCATATAAAGATTTGTATTCCTTTGATTCTAGGAAGGTGAAATGCCTTGGATTGATTAACGATATGGTGGTAACTTTGATAAAAATTCCATCTAAGATTGTGGTAATTGATGTTGTTGTTAACCCAAAAAATCCCTCACTCAGCTCTACATGGCCTACACCACCCAAGGACACCCTTACACAACCTTCGTAACACCCCATTAGACCCCCACACCCTCAAAAAGGCTTAAAAATGAGTAAAAGGGCTTAAAAACCCCCAAAAGGAGCCTAAATAACTCCCCTAGCGGCTAAAGCCTCCAAAAATGGGCTAAAACCCCTCAAAGGAGCCTAAAACCCTAAAATGATCTAAAGTTAGGGTGAAAGGGGCTAAAAGCCCAAAAAAGGGGCTAAAGCCTTGACCAAGGGATTAAAACCCTAAAAGTCCCCAAAAAAGATATAAAAAGAGGGTGGGGGGTCACTCTCAAACAACTCCTCTCTTGCATACTGTTATGCTGCTCGTGGATGCCTTGAGACCTCTTTGCCTCTCAAGCCACCCACATCCCCCTCTCTTCCACTCATCTTCCCCATTGAGCCATAGTTCCTCCATTGCTGAGTGAGATAGGGAGGTGCTTCTTACAGCCAGGGCCTGGTGGCCCATTTCACCAAAGAAGAGGTATAATCTAGTTTTGTTCATGTATTTACTTTGTTATTTTAGTTGTTTTCTGACCATTATTTGTTTGCAGGTTTGATCTCTAACATGTTTTGTAGGTTTATTGTAGCTTAATAGTTGTTTGCAGGTAGCCAAGGCAAAGCCCTAACCTTTTTTGCCGAGGGGCTCACGGACATTTTCTTTCTGTCATTTGCTTTCCTTTCTGTTCAATTTATTTTCTGCATTTTCCACACACAGGAACCTACCCTTCCATCCTATAGATGAAAGGGAGCTATTCCTACCCCTATAGCAAGGAGAAATCCCTGCTACAGAACTGGTGACCATACCACGCCGATCCCACAGGATCCCTGGTTCAGTTTTTTTAATTTCAAAGTTTTTCAGTTTATGCCCTAGTTTTAAAAATTTCTTGTCAAATATAGCTTAGATCCAGTTTATTTTCAGTTTTTATTATTGTCGAAGCCTCTGTAAGGAAAATCCGAGTCTGTTTGGCCACAGTACAGGTTACTGTCGGCTGTATCTGACTCAGGATCAGAAAAACCCCAAATCTGGAGTAGGTCTCACTTATCGAACCTGAACAAGGGATGGGGTCGCTCTTTTAGGCCTCACAGGTGCGACCAGGTCACCCTTTTCCACTCGAAAGGTGCGACTTCACTAAGACAAGCAGACCGCTTCTGTCTATGAAATCTGTGTGCCCCCCTCACCTGTTTCCGAAAACATTTTGCGACCCCCTCGCCGAATTTGACCTGAAATGGGAAATCTGTCAATCAATAGGTAATTTTCAATTTATTACGGACTGTCAGTATGGTTCAACCACCTCTCTCCAGCACAGTAGTTACATTTCTATTTCTGTTTTAATTTTTTGTAATTTCATGTTCAAACAAAGTGTAAATTCAAAAAGAAAATTTTTTAATGGCTTAATGAATGTAGCTTAACAAAAATTGACATAAAATTAACAGTCTTACTTACCCTTCCTCCTCTACCCAGTCATCACCCTTCGGGGTATTCTGGGATAAGACGAAGGGTACAGCTCGTATAGTAATAGACCCTTCACTGAATATTGTTCTAAACTGTTAAAAACGAATGACTTGGAAGGTAGAGGGGGTAGAGAAGGAGGGATTCTCACGATGCTAAGCGTTGTCCCTGTTGACCAACCTTGCATTCAGGAGGTGACCTGTGGATCTACAAATGGGCTTAGTCCCATTGTGTTGAGATCCCAACACCTTCTCTTGGTTGAAGAAGAGTATAGGTGTAAGGTAGTCACCTAGTTAGGCCATCAACATTCAAGGTAAAAACAATTGTATCTGTTTACAAATTTATGTTTATTTACTGCTTGTACACATAATGATATGAACTCTACGACATATTCATAAACCACTTGCAGCCACCTAATAACAGAAAATAGAAAGACATATACACCATACCACTTAAACCAACCCAAATCAGTTCATGACGCTGAGAGAGCCCTTAAAGTTTATCAATTTACACTAAGCTCAAAAAATATGCAGTCTTTGAGGACATAAGTCCCTAACTACCTTAACCATGGGAATTACTTGGGCTCATCCCAAAAACTCATTGTGAGGAGTACCACGAGAACCCCAAAGTAGCTGGCCGCTGAGAGGAATTGCCAAGTGAAACAGGCAATGACCCCCACCAATTGAGTAGAAACGCCCATGAGGAAAAATCCAAGCGCTGTCTTTTGGCAGTATTGGTGGCCGAGTGACCACCTACATCTAATAGGAATCCATTGAAACCAGGGTCCAAACATCATTCCCACTAGTTTGATGCAGTCTAACACAATTGGACCCCCACTCTCTTCCTCACACCTAAGAGGTGAACCACCACCATTCGGGACATTAAAATGACACCGTCGAAATGGCTCTCAATGACCTCTCACACCATCAGAAGGCCACACAGCCTCTGATTCAGATTCAAACCCATATTAGTCTAAACTAGACCTCCATATTGTACCATCAAGCCCCATGACTGGTGCAAACCTGGATCCATTTTTCGGCATATCCATAGCTAGTGGACCCATGTCCACACCACAAGTTGTCACTAACAATCCTGCAGGTGGCACTAGCATGGTCATGCAAACTGCCATCAGTCAACTACCACCACCCATAGTAACCCCTCAGGTTGTCCCACCTGCATCACTTGCGCACAATGGACCTTCCACATACACTGCCCCTCCTGTCACACAAGGGGGAAGTGCCCCGTCCACATATAATGTCCCTCCTGTCACACATGGGGGTAGTGTCCCTTCCATCCACACTATACCTCACACCACACTTGCAGGCATTGGCCCATCTATAATGGTGCCACCACAAGTACCCCCATCCATGGAGGTGCAATATGCACCTACAAACCCCGCCACCATCATTGCCCCATATCATATTAACCTGGGGTCAAATCTACCTTTCATGGCTCATCTTAACTTCCCTGATTTGGATAGATTGACAAACGACCCCATCCGCCATCAAACCTTTTGACCTCCCATGACAACCAAGCTGCCATCAGACATTCCCAAGTTTGAAGGCAAGGCAAGGGAGTGTCCCCAAAATCACATTATGACATTTCATCTATCATGCTCCTCAAATAGCATCATAGATGACTCAATCAGACTAAGATTGTTCCAATGCACCCTCACAGGTGCGGCAGCCAAATGGTACATTGAGCTCCCGCAAGCCAAGTACCTCGATTTCAACTCCTTATCTACATTATTTCCAACTCCTTGTCAGATATGACAAAGGGGTGGAGATCCTATTATCTTACCACCAGAGCACTGTGACACATATAACCAACCACATCCATGAGTGGCAGCAGTGTCGCAGTTTGTGCAAAATCCAACTTGACAACGGGATCTTCTTGGATTGGTTTCTCAAAACCTTGCTCCCACCAATAGCAAAGGACGTCGCATCTGAACAACCTTAGTTCGAAGAGGAGGCCATACTGAAAGCCCAACAATTTGACCTGATCTACGCCTAGTCTGGATACCTGTACACCGTCATTCCAGACGCTCCCTGCCCAGGTACCTCCTACTGAGATGCACCGGGGGAATCCCATGCTACAGATGGTATCATAGGCTCAGTCTCCCAACAACCACAACACCGTCCGACACCACCTATAGTTCCACCACAACCAAGCAACACTACTAGTGTTGCTTACCAAAACCAAACTCCGGACTACGCCAAAATGATGTCCCAGTATAGAGCAACAACTTCCTATGCACAACCTATGCCACCGCAGTAGGCTCAGGCCATGGCATGGCCAACACAGTAGTACATGGGGAAAATGCCCACATTTGTGGCACCATATCCCACCCAAATTTATTATGCACCACCAGTATAAGGAGTTAAAGCTCCCATCCTTGGTCAACCTGCTCCGTTGGGACAAGTATTTGCACAACAAAATCATCCCAACCAGCCCGCCCCCAACAATAAACAAGGGCAAGCTAGAAATAATCAGCCCTGAAAACCAAGCCAATACCCAACCGCAAGGAGGCGGTCAACAACCAAACCCTCCCAATAATGCCACGGAAAACCGACCCGCCCAAAACCCCCCATGACAAAATGCACCAAGACACAACGCCCCGTTGCGTACAAACCAACCATGCACACTCTATGAGGTCTATGGGCACTACATATTCGAGTGTCCCCTCGTGGGTCGAGCTAAGCAGGCCATTCAGAACGAGGCCTAACAGGCCGCCAATGCTACGAACCAAGCCCAACCCAACTCGGCACCACAAGGACCTCCCCCCATGGTGCTGCAAAACCCACTACCAGTCCAAGGGTTGGTGGAAACCGCACCTCCTCCCCAAACCAATCCCAACACTTTGGGGGCACCTCCCAAAGCCAAAATAAGTGTTCACCACCTGCTAGCTATGACGACTGAAGAGGTCAACCTACAAACCAGACGGAATCAGTACGGTACCACCACCGAACTCGCTAACACATCAACGGCATCTACATCCAAAATAGTCAACCTACCTCTTCAGTTACCCCCATTCCCCCACCCCCCCATACGTCGAGTGGCCAACAACACCACAGCTAGAGCTGCTGTCAGCTATAGCATTGTGGATGATTTTTCCCAAACACCAATGATCATGTCCGCTCTGGAGGTACTCAAAATGTTCCCAACGTAGAGGAAAGCGTTACTAGCCACCCTTGGGGCCGTAGACCCCTCCGAGTCCAAGTTGATCACATTCGACACAGAGAATGGAGAACCACACATGCCACCCACCATTTCCTTCCAAATCTTGATGTCTATTTGGAATTTGGTCATGCACTGGTGCATAGTGGATGAGGGGCATCCACGTGCGTTATGTCCACCCTAGTTTGGCAAAAACTTGGATCCCCAATTCTGCAACCATCCTCCATAACTCTGCGAGCTTATGATGGCCATCCCACTAAATCCCAAGGAATCCTCCCCCATGTCCCCATCACATTAGCCAGGAAGACAGTGCTAATTGAGATAGAGGTCATCAACACTCAACTGGACTATAACCTTCTCCTCAGAAGAAGTTATATGTATGCCATGAGAGCGGTCGCATCAACTATATTCTATCTCATGATGTTCCCTCATGAAGGGAATATCGTGATGTTTCATTAACTCACTTATCATGATCCAAAAGGGTTAACGCCACCCTCCAACGTTATCCCTACCATCACCACCATTGAGACACAAGGGAAAACCACACACACCAATGTCGTCCCTACAATCAACACCATGGCAACACAACAACCTCCCCATTGTTGAATGTGGGTCCTAGGTTGTTTGTTGATACCACCATGACGGCTCATTTCCCCTTAGTGTCACCATCACTGACACAAAATGAGACTGTAGAATTGTGCATGGTCTCATCCAGTGCCACTGCACCCAAACAACAAGAGTAGCTGCAGCCCCAACCCCAACCCCAACACCGTCTGCAACCACAATACCAACAGCAGCTGCAACATCATCCATAGTAGCAACGTTTCACGCAGCCATAACCATAACCGCATCCCCACATGCAACCATCAGGGAGTTATCTGGGCTCATCACCATTCCATACGATTCCCTTCCTCTTTCCCCCACCTAGGATCATGAGCAAGCCGGTAATGGCCACCTTAATCCTACCTAACTTCACATTGGGAATTTCAGTATGGTATCTCAATCCACCATCTCAACCACCAATGCCCCAGGTTGTTTTGACCTCGATGCAACCCATTGCGGTCAAGTCTCACCCTCCACCCAACCCACAAAATCCAACCACTGCACCCGCACCGCCCCACCCAAAAAGGGCCAGGGGTAAGAATCCAGAACCTATCGCAGCGCCGTGACAAGTCCTGCCTTGCATCGTCTGCGAGCAACAAGGCCACCCAACTCAGAATTTCCCTAAAATCCCAATGATCTATGCATATTTGGATGCCATGGATACAAACGAAAACATCCCCATGGTCGAACTCCCAACTGCGCCAATAGTCAGAAATAAGGCATTGAGAACAAACCATGCTTGCGGCCTTTGCAAATTGTATGGACACTATTCTCACCATTTCCAAGACTTACCTAAATTTTGAATCGCCTTAGCCGACCTCCATCAACATTCCCTTGAGTCTGAGATCACTTTGATCGAAGAATTCCACCCCCCACCACCTTCTTAAGACACCATGTCCATTTACATGATGTCCAGTTCAACTAATCTGCTTATCTCCACCTCCAACGACGGTCCATTGGACTTGTCTCTTCATTGCTTCCACAACGATGAGGAGATACTTGAAGCTCTAACCGCCCTAGAATACCCATGGGACAACATGCACCACTATTCTTTCTTCCTCCCCAAATAACGTGTGTCACAGTCCGACCAGTTTTCCATGGAAACCAAGGATTTCATTCATGGGAAAGTCGACTAGTTCAAAAACCCCATTTCGGCACCAGACACCTTCGAAGAATGGAACATGGCCAACATCTTGCCCACCATCAAATTCAACATCTCAACCAATCCTGAGATTGTTGAAGAAATCATGCTAGGGGCATCTTGCTCCCTGGAAGAGGTTGCTTCCTACAAAGCTCTCTTCCAAGAATTATGCGATATCTTCGCCTGGTCGTACACTGAAATGCCCAAGTTGGATCCATCAATCGTGTAGCACCACATCGACACTTGGCCCGATGTGGCCCTCATATGACAGAAACAATGGCCCATCCATCCTTCCAAAGTGGTCACGGTTAAAGCCGAGATAGAGAAGCTGCGCATAGCCAGCTTCATCTACCCCATTGCCTAGGTTTCTAATCATGTTCCCGTGAATAAAAAACAGGGTACCATTTGTGTTTGCATAGAATTTCATGACCTCAATGGGGCGTGTCCCAAACACAACTTCCCAACACCCTTCATTGATCAGATTATCGATGCATGCGCCGTACATGAGGCCTTTTCCTTCATGGACGGATTTTCTGGCTATAACCAAATCCAAGTCCGAAAAGAATACCATTATTTGATGGCATTCAAAACCCCATGGGGAACATTTGCGTATCAAGTCATGCCCTTTGGCCTGAAAAATGCTAGATCCACTTTCCAGCGCACCATGACACACTGCTTTTGTGACCTCATTCACATCATGTTGGTTTGTCTAGAAAACCTCATTGCGCGGTCACAGAAGCAAACACAACACATAGACGACCTGCGACAAGTCTTCCTATGATGTCACAAGTATGAAATCTACTTGAACCCTTTCAAGTGTTTTTTCTGTGTCCCAGCGGGCCATCTACAAGGATTCATCATGTCACACAAAGGAATGATCGCTGATCCCTAGAAATTCCAAATGACTTTCCCTCTAACGTCACCCCTTTGAGTGATAGCAGTACAACTTGTATTATAGTCTTTCTACTTTTTTGTTTTACACATTTTTCAAAATTGAGTCTTATGTATCATTTCCCCTCATTGCTCTAGATGGATTACACCTCAAACCGGTATACGGGATTCGCTAATGGAGCAAGCAGATGGTCTCCAAACCTTGCCTCGGCTGCATGGGTCATCTACTCCCCATCGCACGAGTTGATCCATATCGACAAAATATGCATGGGCACTGTGACCAACAACCAGGATGAATATGATGGTGTCAATGGCCTCTTGGCCGCCACTCTTCGGTTAGGCATTTACCATCTCGATGTCTTCTTAGACTCTGAGCTTCTTGTTTCTCAGTTGAACAACTACTATCGGGTACATGATCCTTGCCTCTTTATAAAGTTCATGCGCACTAAACAGATGGTTAGAACATTTGAATCCATCACATTCACACATGTTCCCTAAAACCTCAATAGTGTCACAGACCAAATGGCTAATGATATTCTAAACTGGCACATTCATAATCACATATAGGGAGCATACAACCATAACATCATGCATAATCATATCCAAAAATACACACACAAGTGTAATAATACATCATATAGGCATTTTCATTTCACATCATCATAAAAAGAATCACATAATAAAACCATAAAAGCACATCCACGTGCATCAA
Source organism: Pseudotsuga menziesii (assembly GCA_001517045.1). Lineage (NCBI taxonomy): Eukaryota > Viridiplantae > Streptophyta > Pinopsida > Pinales > Pinaceae > Pseudotsuga > Pseudotsuga menziesii. The sequence goes on along the minus strand of LPNX010971676.1, from coordinate 1,201,280 downwards.
AAATATATATATAAATCGATCAGTCGCATGTCCAAAACATGTCCAATACAAGATGAGAAGCCACATATGCTTTCTCAGCAGGATATACATAACAACACAAAAACTCCTAAGTGCACCAACTCACTAGGGACAGCCCCACTAGGATGCTAATCTAACTCAGACTCATCATCTGACTCAGTATCATCATCTTCCTCAGAAGACTCATCCTCCACAGGAAGATCACTTCTCGCCACCCGACGAACTTGCTCACAGGCCATAGCCATCCTCCTCATCATAGTAGTCCACTTGGGAGGAAAAATATGAATAGAAATGATCAAATCATTGCTCAGATGCTGCCACCCATCATCAGAGATCCAAGTAGCAAGCTGCTCCAGATGCGGCAGCAAGTAATCCATCTCCCGCCATCGTCTGCGAGGGTTCCCAGCAGGAACCTCCGCATGAGCTATGGTAACTACCCACCTTCAATGCCCAGGTGGCGGGTGAGGACCAATATCTGCATATACAAATACGGACACCATCATTCCACACATATCACACATACAACTATCAACTAGCTCAAACTACACTATGTATAAATATGAACACAAAAACATCACGCATACATACCAACTGGTCCCCATGCTTGGTCGGGAGGTCGAGGTATCTCAGAGTCCCCATGATAGTCCATACCCATGTACGAGTACTCCTCGATCACCACTAGAAGTTATCGCCACTGCTCTAATATCTCCTCAATAAAAAAGCGGCCCATTCTGCCGCCACCCTCTTGGATCATCATCTGGCACCACCGGTACATCTGTGGCTCCCGTGGACCACTATCTTGCACAGCCCGGTGCGGACGCAGTGTAGGTACTTTCTCAAAAAATAAAGCACATAGGAAGGAGCCAAAACAAATCCTGCCCCAGATGTCTTCGACTTGTTCAGCTGTTGGCGAACAACCTGAAGATACATCTGGCCCCATCCATAGTATGTGCCCCCTATAGCACACTCTACTAGCTGAAGCTTCCCTCCATAGATCTTGTGGCTCCCCGTGGAACCCAAGATGCACAGTAGTAATGTCACCACCACCTGCATCGATAGATCCTCGATATCACACATCATGATATAGGAGCCACAAACATACATCATAGCATAATAGTGCCTGTCACACAGCTCCTCCAATGTCTCCCCTCGAGACAACACCGGTGCCAAGTCACCCACAACTCCCAACATAGGGAGCCCAGTCAGAAAGTATACATCCGCCAGCATGATCTCAATCCACTGGCCCTAAAAGAGGAACACCTCCTCATCAACATCCCAAAAACTCACCAGTATTTTCAGCAGCAAACCCAAGCTCTTCATGAGGGGTATCCTCATGAACTTCAGCAATCCACAATGGGCCAATGTATCTCTCACATTCCCATCTCGTAATGATGCCTCCCGAACGTCTTTGCAGTCTCTCTCTTGCCACTTGATCTTAGCCATCCTGCATAAGAAAAAACCCTGATGTCAGCCACAGCTCAAATCAAAAAACACCCCTCAGAGGCCAAGTCACACATGTTTGGGTAAAACAAGCGACCAGATCGCTCAAAAATTTTCCACAGATGCGACCAGGTTGCTCCTTTTCCTTTGAAAGGTGTGACTTGGCTCCATGAAACCCCAAAATGCTCATGGAGGACCTTCGGGTGACCAAATGCAGAATGTAAACCACTAAAAAGATGAGATTTAGTGAGATCTCTTACCTGCAAGTCACGAAACTCGAAACCGTCGATCGAATCAAGAGAAATCAGCAAATGAAGATTTAGGGCCCACCTCTCCAACTCCACAGTGAACAGTGACAATGACACCTCACTAAGTAGACCCCACCCTTATATACGCCCCATTTGACCTAATGTTTTCTGATTGACATAACAGGACCATACGGACTCCGTTTGAGACGTCGTTCATGCCACTGGTTTCAGAATTCTGCCCTCTATCTTTTAATGAGACCTTCGTCCCATGTTTAAAAAATAAATTTCAAGACCATTTCCCACAAATCACCTCGATTTATGAGCCAAAGCATGGAGATGCAAGTGTCGAAGGACCTATACTTGAATCACTATTGCCTCCCACTACTCATGCGGGTTTTTGGGCCACCACCCATTAAGGGTTACCATTTTTCTTCTTGTTTTGTATTTTAACACATAGTTGTCTTCTCTATCCACCGCACCTTACGCGAACCTTTGGACCATTGTCCACAAAACAATTTATTTTTCTTGTACGTATTTGGCATATAACTGCCCCCGAACTTGCACTCACATCACATGTAGTCAATTCCATCAACCGCAACTCACACACAGCTCTCTTGACCTCTGTTCGAGAGACACCTCAGTTTACATGCCTCAAGCACACCGACTCACGAGCCTCTGCCACGATCTATCCCACACATGTATTGGTATGTTTGAGAGCCTTTTGCTCTATCCATACTACATGGATGACCTTTGGACCACTGTCCACCGTCCCAACATGGGGCACGGCCTGTGCCACTGCAATCGGTTGACCACACTAGAGTTTCGTTTAAGCTCTTTTCTGACTCCTAAAAACAATGAAAAGATAGTCGAGCACAGCTGCTTCCTTTCCTGCTCGCTAAAGTATAGGAAAGGGCATCTACATCATCTCATTTACCTCCTTTTGTGGACCATGTACACCATCAAATGAAAAGTACCACCTTGGCATATTCAAGCCAACACCATTCCCCTCTGCATACTTTTATGCTTTCTCGAGCAGAGGGGCTGCACTTTATGAAAAAGCTCACCATGGGTTGTCGTTAAGCTCTTTTCTAGCCTTCTCATTAAGAAAAGATTGTTGAGAAAACTTGGTTTCATTCACACTCGTAAAAGTATCTGAATGACAGTCCAGTCAGTATAGGTTTAACCTTTTCTGGACTGAATGGACTACCAATGGTAAAGAAGTCTCTCATCCCCTATAGGATGGGCGAGCTCTCCTATGTAAAATTTTATCCTTTTTCAGGAACAGGAGACTACCAACGAAAAAGAGCCCCCACTGGAGTATTCTTCGTGCTTTCAGACTCTCTAAAATTGAAAGCACCATCGAGCATTTACTTTCTTAGGCTCACTAAAAATCCACGAGTTCGTACCACAATGGTGTCCCTAGACACCACCCCACAAAAAATAGTTTGGCAGCATTCCCCCTTTGGGTCACCTTTGTTTAGAGTACTCCGCAATGTGTCTTCCTTAGATCCCATCAATATCAAAAGTGTCCACCTACTCCAAGTATTTCCCGTCTACAGTAACATTCCCGGTATTACAGCCATGATCCCATTCCCATGAGTCAATTTCATTTTCTTCCTAGTCCGCCCTACCGTCATACTCTGAAAAAAGGAAGTTTGAGTCTACCACACTCCCCCCCCCCCCCCCCCCCCCCCCCCCCTGATCCAGTGGGTCAGTCTGCATATTGTCTCACACCTTTTGGTTATTTCCCTCACACTTCTGGTCAAGGAAACATCATTTCCTTGACTAGATGCAGGTCTCCCTCTGTTGACAACAACACACATATTGCAGAGGATAGACCCAGAGGTCCCTATACCTTGGTTTCATTAACATCATTGGATGAGTTCCTTGGGCCACTTGAGAGGAGTCCTTAGTGCCTCTCAGGATGGTTGTTTCTCACATGCTCGACTTCAACTACATCATCGCACCGTCGATATTCGTACAGGGTTTGGTTCGTGCAGTATTTGGTCAAAGACCCTGGATGTCACCTGACTCTAACATATTGATGAGTCTACTCAAGGGACCTGAACAGATTATGTCCCTTGTAATTTTTGGGTTGCGTTGGAGCCAGTGTTTAGAAGCCTTAGCAGTGCTTCTATATAGATTTATGATTGACGCAGCATACTTGTACCTTAGAGACTCTGACTTTCAATTAGCGAGTCCATACAGCTATGTACCATTCCAGATCCAGTAGACCGTCAATCATGAAGATATAGCATTCCATGAGAATGCCATGGGTCCAATGTACCAGTTCTTTAGATCAGTATTGTATTTAGCCTCACATTGAGGCAACCATTATTGTATCATCAGTTGTATATGATCAGCTCTTGTATTTTAGAGCATAGATCAAATTATTCTTTTGACATTGTCATGAGCATGGGGATTCCCACCTCATCCATATACACGTCACACATTATTTGTATCTCACCCATTGATGGGAACCATATTAAAAGCAAAAGCCACCATGCCCCAGCCCTGGAAGCACCACCTCTACGCAGCAAATCCTATGATGTTCGTCGGCCATACGATGAGCTCCTACCCTCACACATCAGGGGGCAATCTGTTAACCGAAAAAATCCCTCACTCATCTCTACATGGCCTACACCTCCCAATGACACCCATACACGACCTTTGTAACACCCCATTAGACCCCCACACCCTCAAAAAGGCTTAAAATGAGTAAAAGGGCTTAAAAACCCCAAAAAGGAGCCTAAACAACTTCCCTAGGGGCTAAATCCTCCAAAAAGGGGTTAAAACCCCTCAAAGGAGCCTAAAATTCCCTAAAAGAATCTAAAGTTAGAATGGAAGGGGCTAAAATCCCAAAAAAGGGGCTAAATCCCTGACCAAGGGCTTAAAACCCTAAAAGTCCCCAAAAAAGCTATAAAAAGAGGGTGGGGGGTCACTCTCAAACAACTCCTCTCTTGCATATTGTTATGCTTCCTGTGGATGCCTTGAGACCTCTTTGCCTCTCAATCCACCCACATCCCCCTCTCTTCCACTCATCTTCCCCATTGAGCCATAGCTCCTCCATTGCTCACTGAGATAGGGAGGTGCTTCTTCCAGCCAGGGCATGGTGGCCCATTTCACCAAAGAAAAGGTATAATCTAGTTTTGTCCATGTGTTTTCTTTGTTAGTTTAGTTGTTTTCTGACCATTATTTGTTTGCAGGTTTTATCTCTAACATGTTTTGCAGGTTTATTGTAGCTTAATAGTTGTTTGCATGTAGCCAAGGCGAAGCCCTAACCTTGTCTGCAGAGGGGCTCACGGCCATTTCCATTCTGTCATTTGCTTTCCTTTTTGGTCAGTTTCTTTCTTGCATTTTCCACATGCAGGAACCTACCCTTCCATCCTATAGACGGAAGGGAGCCATTCCTGCCCCTGTAGCAAGGAGAAATCCCCGCTACAGTTGTTGTAGCAGACATTCCTCTTAAATTTGGTATATTGTTGTCAAGGTATTGGACCTCTAAATTGAAAGGAAGTTTGCAAATGGACATGACTTATGCTACCATTCCTATGGATGGTGGGAATAAAAGGCTATACAGTGAGAAAATATCACCTTATGTAGTTAGTAGCCAAGACAAACCAGATAATCATGCTATATATGATGTTGATGCTGACATGGGATATTCCATTTTCTTTAATGATAATCTTCCCTATGATACTAAAATTCCTGAACACATTGAATTTAAGGAGGAGGAAGAGTCTACAAAGAGACAAGAAGATTTGGAAAGGAAACAAAAAGAAGAAGGTCTTTGGACCATGTATTTTGATGGGTTTGTGGCTAAATTTTGTGTTGGTGCTGGTGTGTACATTATCTCCATATCGGGGATTTTAAGGCTCTGTCATGTTACCACCTAAGTTGTACTTAGTGGTTTTTTATCAAGTGAGACTAGTGAATAGGACAAGGATAACTTGTTCGGACTTCAAAAGACCTTCAGTCTTACTTCTGGGAAGCTTTGTTGTACTATATCACATGTTCATACCCCATGGGGGAATTGTAAAATGTTCTCGCATGATAGTGTCTGTAAAAGAATCGGTCTCTTAGACTTTATTTGTTAATTCGATCAGCCCAGGGTGTTTTTTCCCTTGGTTATTATTGGTTGTTGAATAAATGACTAATAATTTCTAAGTTTTTCACTCCATACCTCAACAGTTGTGGTGGTCGGCTTGGCATTTAGGCCTATTGAGGTTATTAGAGTCTATGTGTCAATGTATAAACATGCTAGGCATCATGGTCGAGTCATATGAACATGTCTAAGTCCCCCTAGGTTTTTTCAACTTTTTTATGTTTTTAATTTTTTCAGTGTTTTTTATTAAAATTTCCAAAACTTAGGCTATTTTTTAATAGTTTAATTGTAAAAATTGATTTTGTAATAAAAGTGGGTCAAATAATCAGTTTTAGTCATGTAGGTGCTCATTTTCAAGCTAAGAGCACCATGTAAACCCATGGACCCACTATTTCCTTTTTTTGAGTGATTTTCCATCACTCAGGTCAGAAAGCCCCAAAAAATCAATTATTGATTATTTTAATTAATAAATTGATGAATAATGGAACAAATCCAAAATCCTAGATGAGTGGATTCTCAACCGATTTGATTGAAATCAGTCAGATCTGAACCAGATTGATTGGATCTGAAAAATCTCTGACTGAAGGAGGTGATCTAGACAAATCCAGAGTTGAACTTCAACATCCTTTATGGGGAATTTCACCCTCCCTCTCTCCTCCACACGTTTGGGCTCATCTGGATGAGTTTTGGTGGGTGCTTCAGTCAACAGGTTGAGGTGTCAGTCAGATAAGCTCTTCGATTGATAGTTGCACTTAGTGAGACTCAGACCTGGCTCAGTTAGACATAGATCAAGCATTGATGGACTCTCCTTCAGCTACAGTGGTCTATCTCCTTGGGATTTGCGCCCCCTGGGCTGGATCTCGTTTTTTTGTATAAATAAATCTTAGCATGCCTATTCCATGCTAGTTAGAGCTAGATTGAGGAGTTGTTGCTATTGTAATACTGCTATATTTTGTGAATAAAGAAGCTTTGGATGCTATACTATGTAGTGCATGTGTTTGTGTGGATTCTCAGTGTTATGCTGCTAATGTGCTAACTGCAATTTCTTTCCAATTTATGTGCTGCTTTCGTTTTCTGGCTTCAAGGATTCAGTTGAATCAAGTAAGGGTGTAAAATAGGCAAGTTAGATTGCTTTCTCTTGTTTATCCATATGATGTATTCTCAATAATTTCAGTTATATTCTTAAATAAGATTATTTTTGCATGATCTTTCATTTTTGTTGCTTTATACATCTATATCTAGATCTCACGAGGTGTTGTGCAGGCTTGTGTTATCTAGTTGTAGGTTCCTGATTGTATGAAGGTGTGGATCAAGAATGACACCATTCCTTATCCAATAAGCTCAATACTCTGTCCCTCAATTCTCCACAAAAGGGCCTCCTTTCAGCTTGCTCCATTCAAGCAATGAGCCAACCTTCTCTCCTCTTTTTCTCATTTCTTTAAAAAAATCAATCTTTCGGTTACCTGTCTCTCCCTCTTATGATCAGATCTAGTTCTAAGAATTGAATATATATTGTTAGATCTATTTCATAAGAGTCTTTCTGCTTAGATATGTAATTACATAAAGAATATCATTTCATAAAGATAGATCTAGGTGTAGGAATTGTCTTTTTTGCAAGTAGCTAAATCATAGATCTAAAACTTGCTCATAAGGTAGTTTCTTTTTTCATTCTTTAAAGATTTAAATTCTAAAAGAAAATTTCATATCTCATTGGCTGCCTAAACAGAAAGCCAAGATCCCAAGGAAAGCTTGCTTTCCTTGGTTCCTTTTGCAAAACTAGATTAGCCCCTTTTAACAATTTTTTACTTAGTTTTTTTCGGTAACTAGCGTGGTGACCCAAAACAATTTTAAAGTGTGTTTGGGCACATTTTATTTTAATTTCTTGCTTTTTTTTAGAAAGTCTAACAAAAAAGAGGAGACTCTTCCCATTTTCCGACTCTTGGATGAACCAGAGCTTCCTGGAAGCTTCCCCCACCGCTGTGTTTTGAGTTTAGGTTGTTACAAGCTTGTTGTAAGCCTTTGGATCCTAGATAACAAGTACCAAAGTGCACCAATCTCAATTTTCTGATATTTTAAATTTCTGCTAATAAAAATAAAAAGTCTTTTCGAATAGGCTCTTTCAAGCCTATTCACCACCCCCCCTGGGGGGATTTGCGTATGTGTCATTTTTTAATTTTTGTTCATCTTTTTCCAATATAGCGTAGTTCTAATCTGTAGGGTAGTATACTTTGATTTATAATAATTTCCATATTCCATATCTAGTGGTTTCAAAGTAATTTTAATACTTACCCCACGACTTCCCAATTGACCCGCAAGGGGAAAGAGATGCGTGGTAAAACTAATTAGAAAACCGACATTGTGTATATTTGATTCCTTTTTCATCAATTATTTCGTCAGATATAATAAAATTAACCCCTCCTTTATTCCCCGATTGAGATCCACTTGGATCGAAAGAGGTTCCTAGAGGGTTTTCTTTTTAACAAGAACACCTATCTTAAATTTACTAACATTGACAAGACTCCAGTGTGTATGCTCTGCACTTGGATGCAGTTCGTCCAATCAGTCAAGCCACATCAAAAGCACTTGAGTGACTAGATTAATTAGTTCTCACCTCCCAAATTGACAAACCATCGGGCAAAAATCCAAGGCCTCGAACGAACTATAAGCAGTGGCAAAATACCCGAAGGAGTGGAAACAACTGGAAAGTGACCTCAAGGCACCGATCTCTGTCACACCCTAATGGATGTGTTATGAAAAATAGTCTTCGAGACTCCATTCCAGCCCACAAAAACCTTGTGGGTAGCCGTGAAAGTTCACTTTTGGACATACTCCAAGTACCCCTCATGTATATCTGGAGTCCCCTTTTCACCTAATTTAACTCATTCACATTCCACACTAATCTAAAATCTACCAAGAGACATTTTTCAAAACATTCATTCAAGCGCATGCAAGCACATTATTTTCTCTGTTGACTCCATTTAAGGCACTGATGATTTGTTTCTTTCATTTCTATATATATTAACTATCATTACTGTGCCTATCTGCTTAAAATCTTGCATCTTGTTATCTTTTGCTTCCACTTGTTAATTTCAAAAATCCTAAGTAACTCTTTCAGTTTAACACCATCACACTAAGTAATTAGCCTTAGTAACTTAATAGGGTCTACCCCCCTTGGCTTCATTAGGATTTGAGCCTAAATGGAGGAGTCAAGAACAAGGTGACAGCCTTGACTTGAGACTTGGCCCTAAGGACACACCGAGTGGCTTGAAGATTTCTGCCATGTGACCCAGTTGTGTGAAAGGCAGCAACACTTTTTGGCACCATTGCCAGGGATAAATCTTTTTATTCTCGAGTACGACTTAGCTTAACTTTTTTCTAAACAACTAAAAAGATAAAAAATAATAATTTGATTGATCTTGTCTTTAAAAAACATAAAAATTAAAACTCGATCCATCTGCCGACTCCACTGTCTAACATCCCTCCAAGAATTTCTACCCGAAGAAACCGCCATCAATTATTCAATCCTATCCCTGATCCTGAAATTTTTATTAGGGAAATATTGAATAGGAAGACTTCTCGTAGAAACCTTGAAGATTTAGGAGACCAATCCCTCTCAGATATCCATCACATATTTGTAGAGAGTCATGTTCACCAATCTCAAGAAATGACGAAATTATTCAAACCCCTTGACTTTTCTCAAATAGCAGGTGCTCCCCATGCCATTCCAAAAGATGCTATCAAGAAGTTCCCCATATTTCAGGGCAATAATGCCATCACTGCCAAGTCTCACCTTCGAAAGTTTGAAAAGCACCTGGTCAATTATTGCAATGATGCTGCCCATGACCATGACGATGTCAAAATGAAGCTCTTTGCTTTATCCTTAGAAGATGATGCTGAAGAATCACACTTCCGACCTAGATGATGATTCATATAAAACTCTTAGTGAATTCCTAGAGGGTTTTAAGAATAAATGGGGAGAAAAGAAAGAACCAAGACATCTTCTTGCTGCCCTTCATAACATTAAGAAGATGGAGAATGAAACCATGGATGAATTTAACACTAAGTTGAGGCGTGTGGTTATGGACCTTCCTAACGAAATAAAGCCAAAGGATGCCTCCATCATCATATCTTACTTTGAATCTTTCACCGGTGATTTGAGGTACCAATTAAGAGACAAAGAGCCGGCCAATCTAAAAACTGTTCAGGAATTGGACGAGAAAATAGAAAAGAATATGCAGTCTTCAGGCAAGTCCAACATTCCAGGGCACACTAGGGGAAATAATTCCTGCAAAAAAGAGAACAAGGGTAAAGCCATTGAATCAGAAGAAAAGGGAACTTCTAAAGATCCCATGGAAAAGGTGACGGACATGATAAAAAACTTGGTTACTAGTCAAAACCTACTAATGGCCAATCATTATGCACACTTGAATCACATTCATAATAGATTGATCACAATGGAAAAGAATAATGGACCTAGGAAATTTCAGCCCAAGAAAAATCAGATGTATCAAAATAAATTTCCTCAGTAGGAGCCTACGATTCCAAACCAGTTAGACTCAGCTAACATGGTAGAAGAAGTAATTCCATGGTGTATACCCTGTGAACAATTCCACCAAGAAAGCACTTGTTATGTTGCAAATCAAGTCATGGAACATGGACTTCCTAAGTTCAGTAGTTAGGAAACAACTTCAAGCGAGCCTGATCGTGTGTACATCGTAGGCCAGGCCTACCCTTTGTCACCAACTAAACAGTCAATCCTAAGGATGAAACCATTGCAGAATCTTATAGTGAAACTTATGATGAAAACTGTAATGTACATGATGGGACTCCTACATGTTCTCCATATAATGATGACAGTCTAGAAGGTTTACTACCTTGTGACCTTTTCTCTGAAGAAGATGAGTATGAAAATGAGGACAAGTATAAATTGGAGCATGATACAAGTGACGAATACTCCCTTATCTCTGACAAAGATGTTGATGAGGAGTCCTGGACATTCATAGAAAATCCAGTCTATGACATGAATAAAGAGGGAAATAATGAACCAGAAACTTTTGATGGTTTTGTTGATTTTTCTATCTATGGCATATCTGAAGGAGAGAGCATGGATCTGGAGACCTGGGAAAATCCTAGAATGGAAGAGGAGCATTCAAAACTCTGATATGATCATTCAGAGTCATATCATGCAGAGCCACACAAAGGTATCAATAATGAAGACATGGAGAAGCAGTGTTGTGAAAAGACAGATGTGATGCAGTTAGTAGAATATTAGTCTAAACTATCATCTTCACATATAGAGTCTCCTCATGATTTGGAGCCACTTGGGGATTATACAGGGAATTATCATCCAGTAAGCCTCGATGATCAGTATGATGGTGTATTCAATCTACCTCATCACTCTGATTTGTATATCAACCCTGTACAGTCATGGATAGAAACAGCCTGTGCAAGAAATTACCAGTTTGGGAGGAAGTTTGATGACATTATACATGCCTATGATTTCCCATCCATCCCTCCCCTTTCGAAACATCACACAGGTTTGCATTTTCTAAATAAAGTATCCTTACTTTGGCTGGTAACCAAAGACAAAGAATTTTTTTTTAATAAAATGCTTAGGTGGTTACATTGGATTTCTTATTACACTTAACCCTATTTATATCATGCTTAGAGTAGGAAAATAAGCTCCTTGAAAAAGAGCATTTACTTTCCACATTTTTGTTTTAGCTATAATAAAACATTTTTTTCATTAGTTAGTTACATTTATTTTGTTTAAATAAATCATCTTAATGGTTCATTTGGTTTTTATGTAAATCTTGTTCTACTGAGGTTTTCTTGTCAAGTTGAGATGTTTTTATAGGGTGTATAAACCCGATATTTTGGTGTTCTCGTATCCTCTCCTTGCCCTATGACCAGATCGAGCACACGTCCTGCAGTTGGAGCTAGAATGTTACCACCTAAGTTGTACTTAGTGGTTTTTTATCAAGTGAGCCTGGTGAATCGAAGAAGGATAACTTGTTCAGATAGTCTTACTTCTAGGAAGCTTTGTTGTACTATATCACATGTCCATACCCCATGGGGGAATTGTAATAAATGTTCCAGCATGATAGTGTCTGTAAGAGACTCGGTCTCTTGGACTTTATTTTTCAATCCGGTCAGCCCAGGGTGTTTTTTCCCTTGGTTATTATTGGTTGTTGAATAAACGACTCATAATTTCCGAGTTTTTCACTCCATACTTCCAAAGTTGTGGTGATCGGCTTGGCATTTAGGCCTATTGAGGTTATTAGAGTCTATGTGTCAATGTATAAACATGCTAGGCATCATGGTCGAGTCATATGAACATGTCTAAGTCCCCCTAGGTTTTTTCAACTTTTTTATTTTTTTAATTTTTTCAATGTTTTTTCTTAAAATTTAATTTTTCCAAAACTTCGGCTTTTTTTTAATAGTTTAATTGGAAAAATTGATTTTGTAATAAAAGTGGGCCAAATAATCAGTTTCAGTCATGTAGATGCTCATTTTCAAGCTAAGAGCACCATGTAAACTGATGGACCCACTATTTCCTTTTTTGAGTGATTTTCCATCACTCAGGTCAGAAAGCCCCAAAAAAACAATTATTGATTAATTTAATTAATAAATTGATGAATAATGGATCAAATCCAAAATCCTAGATGAGTGGATTCTCAACTGATTTGATTGAAATCAGTCAGATCTGAACCAGATTGACTAGATCTAACAAATCCCTGACTGAAGGAGGTGATCTAGACAAATCCAAAGTTGAACTTCAACGTCCTTTATGGGGAATTTTTCCCTCCCTCTCTCCTCCACACGTTTGGGCTCATCTGGATGAGTTTTGGTGGATGCTTCAGTCAACAGGTTGATGTGTCAGTTAGATCAGCTCTCCGATTGAAAGTTGCACTCAGTGAGACTCAGATCTAGCTCAGTTAGACATAGATCAAGCATTGATGGACTCTCCTTCAGCTACAGTGGTCTATCTCCTTGGGATTTGTGCCCCCTGGGCTAGATCTCCTTTTTTTTGTATAAATAAAGCTCAGGATGCCTCTTTCAAGCTAGTTAGAGCTGGATTAAGGAGTTGTTACCATTTTAATACTGCTATATTTTGTAAATAAAGAATCTTTGGAGGCTATACCGTGTAGTGCATGTGTTTGTGTGGATTCTCAATTTTATGTTGCTAATGTGGTAACTACAATTTCTTTCCAATTTCTGTGCTGCTTTCGTTTTCTGGCTTCAAGGATTCGATTGAATCAAGTAAGGGTGTAAAATAGGAAAGTTAGATTGCTTTCTCTTGTTTATCCATATGATGTATGCTCAAGAATTTCAGTTATATGCTTAAATAAGATTATTTTTGCATGATCTTTCATTTTTGTTGCTTTATACATCTATATCCATATCTCATGAGGTGTTGTGCAAGCTTGTGTTATCTAGTTGCAGGTTCCTGATTGGATGAAGGTGTGGATCAATATTGACACCATTACTTATCCAATAAGCTCAAGACTCTGTCCCTCAACACTCCACAAAAGGGCCTCCTTTCAGCTTGCTCCATTCAAGCAACGAGCCGACCTTCTCTCCTCTTCTTCTCATTTCTTTAAAAAAATCAATATTCCAGTTACCTGTCTCTCCCTCTTATGATAAGATCTAGTTCTAAGAATTGAATATATATTGTTAGATCTATTTCATAAGAGTTTTGCTGCTTAGATCTGTAATTTCATAAAGAAAGATCTAAGTGTAGGAATTGCCTTTTTTGCAAGTAGCTAAATCATAGATCTAAAACTTGCTCATAAGGTAGTTTCTTTTTTCATTCTTTAAAGATTTAAATTCTGCAAGAAAATTCAATATCTCATTGGCTTCCTAAACAGCAAGCCAAGATCCCAAGGAAATCTTGCTTTCCTTGGTTCCTTTTGCAATACTAGATTAGCCCCTTTTAACAATTTTTTACTTAGTTTTTTTTGGTAACTAGCGTGGTGACCCAAAACACTTTTAAAGTGTGTTTGGGCACATTTGATTTTAATTTCTCGCTGTTTTTTAGCAGTTCTAACAAAAAAGAGAAGGAGACTCTGCCCATTTTCCAACTCTTGGACGAACCAGAGCTTCCCGGAAGCTTCCCCCACCGCTGTGTTTTGAGTTTAGGTTATTACAAGCTTGTTGTAAGCCTTTGGATCATAGATAAAAAGGACCAAAGTGCATCAATTTCAATTTTCTTATATTGTAAATCGCTTCTAATAAAAATAAAAATTCTTTTCGAATAGGCTCTTTCAAGCCTATTCACCATCCCCCCTGGGGAGATTTGCGTTTGTGTCATTTTCTACTTTTTGTTCATCTTTTTTCAATCTAGCATAGTTATAATATGCAGGGTAGTATACTTTGATTTATAATCATTTCCATATTCCATATATAGTGGTTTCAAAGTAATTTTAATACTTACCCCATGACTTCCTGATTGACCCGCAAGGGGAAAGAGATGCGTGGTAGGACTAATTAGAAAACCGACATTGTGTATATTTGATTCCTTTTTCATCAATTGTTTCATCAGCTATAATAAAATTAACCCCTCCTTTATTCCCCGATTGAGATCCACTTGGATCGAAAGAGGTCCCTGGAGGGTTTTCTTTTTAACAAGAACACCTATCTTAAAATTTACTAAAATTGACAAGACTCCAGTGTGTATGCTCTGCACTTGGATGTGGTTTGTCCGATTAGTCAAGCCGCATCAAAATCACTTGAGTGACTAGATTAATTAGTTCTCACCTCCCAAATTGACAAACCATCAGGCGAAAATCCAAGGCCTCGAACGAACTATAAGCGGTGACAAAATACCCAAAGGAGTGGGAACAACTGGAAAGTGACCTCGAGGCACCAATCTCTGTCACACCCTAATGGGTGCATTATGAACAATAGTCTCCGAGACTCCGTTCCAGCCCACAAACACCTTGCGGGTAGCCATGAAAGTTCACTTTTGGACATACTCCAAGTACCCCTCAGGTATATCTGGAGTCCCCTTTTTGCCTAATTTAATTCATTCACATTCCACACTAATTTAAAATCTACCAAGAGACATTTGCAAAACATTCATTCAAGCACATGCAAGCACATTATTTTCTCTGTTGACTCCATTTAAGGCAATGGTGATTTGTTTCTTTCATTTCTATATATATTGAGTGTCATTACTGTGCTTATCTGCTTAAAATCTTGCATCTTGTTATCTTTTGTTTCCACTGGTTAATTTCAAAACTCCTAAGTAACTCTTTCAGTTTAACACCATCACACTAAGTAATTAGCATTAGTAACTTAATAGGGGCTACCCCCCTTGGCTTCGTTGGGATTTGAGCCTAAACGGAGGAGTCAAGAACAAGGTGACAAACTTCACTCGAGACTTGCCCCCAAGGACACATCGAGTGGCTTGAAGATTTCTACCATGTGACCCAGCTGTGTGAAAGGAGGCAACATGTCATATAGGCTAACTTTTGAATATACCAATAATGTGGCAGAGTATGAATATTTATTACTAGGATTGCATGCGTTGAAGGATATGGGAGAAAATATGGTGCAAGTCATGATATATTCAGAGCTTGTAATAAACCAAGTGAATGGTAGCTATCAGACCAAACATCCCAGAATGAGGGCTAATAGAAATGAGGTATGGGATATGTTTGGTAAATATTTTACAGAGCATAAAATCAGAGTGATTCCCATATATGAAAACACAGTAGCTGAATCTTTGGTTTTCGTTGCTGGTAAGTTCAAACCAATTGCTAGCCAGAGAAAATACAAAGTTGATATTGTTAACAAACCCTCCATACCAGATAATTCCAAATACTAGCAAATATTTGAAGATGATATGCAAATAAAAATATTTTCAGAGTTATCTGGTGAGTTTGTGAATACTCAAACAGATAGTGAAAATGATCATTGTGAAAACTTCCAAGATGCTGAAGGGAGTAAAGAAGAAATTGTTGAAAACATAAAGTTCAAAAACCCACTAGGGGGAAGGGATATAGTTCAGTTGAAGAGTAATCATGTCCCCAAAGGCCTAATCCCTTTAGAGAATAGCTTTTATCAAAATGATGTGGTTAGAAATCCATTAATGAAGCTTGTTGATAATGTTGTTGAAGAGAAAAATATAGGAGCTAAAGAAAATCCAAGGATCATAAAACTGTCAAGAAACTTGCATGTCAAAGAAAAAGAAAACTATGTCAATCTGATGAAAAGACACACTGATGTGTTTTCCTAGAGTTCTGAAGACCTTAAAGAGTATGATACTTATATCATACAACATACAATCCCAATAAAACCTGGTGATAAATCTTTCAAACATAAATTGAGAAGAGTTACTCTAATGCTGTTGCATGTTATTGAGAAGGAAATTAAAAATTTGTTCAATGCCAAGATTATAGTGACCTTGAGATTTTCCAAGTGGGTTGCAAATTTGGTTCCTGTTAGGAAGAAGGACGATGAAATATGGCTTTGCATAGATTTCAGAAATATTAACAAAGTCTCTTTGAAGGATAATTACCCTTTGCCAAAAATGGAACATATTTTGTAGAAAGTGGTGGGATCTGAAAGGATTTCAACTATGGATGGTTTCTCAGGATACAATTAGATCAAAGTGCTTCCTAAGAATTAAGTCCTTCACTACACCATGGGGCACATTTATGTATGCAAAAATTCCTTTTGGTTTAATGAATGTAGGGGCCACTTTTCAATGTGCTATGGACATTGCTTTTGCAGAGGAAAAGGATGAATTTGCGGTTGTCTCCATGGATGACATCACTATGTACTCAATATCTGACAGGTAGCATATCAAACATTTGGAGAAAGGTTTTTTGAAGTGTAAAAAGTATGGAATATCATTAAACCCCATAAAATAAAAATTTTCATTGGAGGAAGGGAAATTGCTAGGGTACATTATTTCAAAGGATGGTATAAAGATTGATCCAGAGAGAGTCAGCGCAATCCTGAAAGTTGAAGAGCCAAGAAGTAAAAAGGAAGTGCAATCATTCATTGGACAGATAAACTTTTTGAGAAGGTTTATTCCCAGTTTTGTCGAGATTTTAATGAACATCACTAATATGATAAAAATGGACCATGAGATAAAGTGGACAATAGATGCAAGGATATCTTTCAAAGACATTAAACAACCTATCACAGAAGCACCAATTCTAGTTAGTCCATATTTTAGCAAATATTTTCTAATATTTTCTTATGCTTCTAATCATGCTATTGTTGTAGTATTGTTACAGAGGAACAATTAGAATGTTGAACATCCTATATCCTTATTTAGTAAAGTGTTAAGTGATGGAGAGTTGAAGTATGACATCATGGAAAAACAAGCATATGCCCTGATTAAATCTTTGAAGGATTTTAGAGTTTATGTTCTTCCTTCAAATGTCATTTCTTATGTTCCCAGTAATGTGGTGAAGGGCATCCTCACATAGCCATATCCAGAGGGAAAATGAGCAAAATGGATTGTTGTGTTACCGGAATATGACATTGAAATTAATCCCACCAAGCTAGTCAAAGGACAAGGACTTGCAAAGATGATGACAAATTCCAACGGTGAATCCTTGCAGTTAAATTTTCTGACTACTCAATCAAATCAGCATGACACAGGGGTGTAGGTAATGCATGATTTCTCTATATCTCCATGGTATTCTGATATTTTGTATGTGTTGCAAAATTTACAAGCTCCTGCAGGGTTAAGCAAAACTAGAGCAAGGTCAGTGAAGTTGAAATATGCCAAGTTTCACATTCTGAACCAATACCTTTATTGGAAAGATCCTAGTGGAATTTTACTCAATTCCCTCTTGGAGAATAAATCTAAATAGGACATGAATGAATTTCACAAGGGAGACTGTGGTCGACATCATTCATGGAAGGTAACAATAAACAATATTCTGAGAACTGGTTTTTACTGGCCCTCAATGTTTTCATATGTTTACAAGGAGACTATTACATGCCACCAATTCCAGATCTTTGATGGTAAGAGAAAAGTGGTTCCACTCCCTCTCAATCCAATATCAGTAGAAGCACCTTTTCAACAGTGGGTACTAGATGTTATTGGGGAAATAAATCCAAACTATTCAAGATAGTATAGATGGATCTTAACATCAACTGACTACTTCACTAAGTGGATTGAAGCAATCCCTACAAGAAGGGCCACATAGGGAATAATTATGGATTTTCTGGAAGAGAATATTTTGGCTAGATTTGGTTGTCCCAAAAGGATTGTGACAGACAATGCACCTACTTTTAAATCTAAGAAAATGATTTTTTTTGCCACGAGTATCATATTAGTCTCAATCATTCTACTGAATATTATCCATAGGGTAATGGATTGGTCGAGTCTTCAAACAAAATCCTAGTGAGAATCATTAAGAAGTTGTTGGAGGATAACAAAAGGGCTTGGAACAAAAAGCTGAAATATGCTTTGTGGGCTGACAGGATCAACACAAAAAGAGAAATTGGGATGTCACCATTCTAATTAGTATATGGAGTAGAGGTGGTTTTTCTAGCATCCTTAGGAGTGCCAATCATTAAGTTATTGCAGGAACAACAGGATGAACCAAATCATGTGCAAAGAAGAATAAATCAGATCATATAATTGTATGAGTTGAGGGATAAATCCTATGGTAAAGTGCAAGTACATCAAGAAAAGATGAAGAATACTTTTGATAGAAAGGTAAAGGAAGAAAAATTCTAGATTAATGATTTGGTTTTGAAGTGGGATGCTCCTAGGGAAGATAAAAATGGGAAGTTTGATCACATGTGGGTAGGTCCTTATATCATTGAATCATATAGAGGTGAGAATCCATTCAATCTACAGCACCAAGATAGGTCTTAGCTGAAAGGAGGTCCATTCAATGGAAGGTTTCTCAAATATTACGTGTCTTGAAGGAGGAGGTAATTTTTGTATCATAGTGTATATATTTCTTTGCTTTTCAAATAGTACAAATGGTGATGCCAAAAGATTTGAAGCCCGAAGAGAAGGCCCTAATATCTAGAGGGGTATCCATGTTTCTATTTTTCTTTATGTTTTACTTACATAAATAAGAAGTTTGAGCTTTAAGATGCTGGGAACAACCCAATGGATTTGGAACCTTGTCTATGAGGTTCTTTGCTACCTCACAAGGAGGATCACATCCTGAGTTGGACTCGATTGTTAGCACCATTTTTGGGCTAAGGAATTGGTAATGGATTTTGCCAGTAAAAGGATGAATAAGATGTGTAAATTTTCATATAATATGACCTTAAATATTGTTGATGAGGTTCTGCAAGAATTTCAAGGGACATTTCTTGATTAATAATGCCAAATACTTAAATAAATTTTGATTCTTGACCTTGAAATGCATGTAAATAAAGAAATACTCCCTTAGTTCAATTATAACAAGGAATGGACAGTTGGGATGCACAACGCTGAATATAAAAGGCCAAAACTCATTTCCATCAAGGAAAAGGTGGGAGCGGAGAGGCAAAAAAAGCAAGTTTGAGGTGTAAAAGTTATAAAACCCAACTTTCGCCCCCAACAATCCAGGATCCGACGGCCCAGAACGTTTCCACCCAAGCTCAACGATCTAGCAAAAAGGTGGAAGTGAAAAAGGAAAGAAGTTTGATTTTGAAAGTTAGAATCCATATTTTCAACTTTCGTAATCCGAGATCCAGTGGTCAGGGAGAAATTCCGCATAGATCAACGGCTCAGAAAGCAGCAAAGGGAGGAAGTGGAAAGGGTAAAGTTGCAAGTTGAAAAACTTGGTAAGCCCGATTTTTACTTTCCACATTCCAGATCTAATGGTTCATAGCGTTTCCGGCAAAGATCAATGTCTCGGAAAAGAACAGAGGAGTGAAAATCAGAAAGCGGAAAACTTAAGGATTTGGTCGTGAAATGTTGAAGTCCTACTTTCTGTGATCCACGAGATCTATGGTTCATGGAGATCCCGCATAAGATTGACGGTGCGGAAAGAAAAATATCGAAAAAGCAGAAATGTAAAGGTTTTTGTTATAAAAATTTGGAATTCCAATTTCCATCTTCCGTAGCCCGAAGCTTGATCTCAGATCAACAGCTGAAAATGAATCCTGCGGAGATCAACGATGTGGAAAGAAAAGTTAGAAAGAGAAACATCAGAAAGGGGGAAGATGCAAGATTTTGGTCAAGAAGAAGCCTGTTTTCCATTTTCTGCACACCTTAGATCAACGGTTGAGGATGGATCTGACGAAGATTGACGGTGCAGAAAGCTAAAGGGCAGAAAGGATAAGGTGAGAGCGAAAAAGATATGAAATTGATCCTCGAGAAAGTTACAAGCCCTTTTTTGGTGATCCTCTTCCCACCATTTTGACCCCAGATCAAAGGTCCAAAATGAATCTTGAGGAAATAAACAACCCAGAATGATTTCGTTGGGTGAACTTGCACACTCAAAGTGTGGGTGCGCCTATGCAATGAGAAACATGTGCAATTGACGTGTCTCCTCCCCATTGGATATCGCACTCAGAAATTGGAGATGCAAATATCAATTTATGCAGTGAAACGGTGCACATTTCAATAGCTAGTATCTAAGCCGATGAAGATCTACGGTCTAGAAGCAATTTAGCAGGTAAACATGCAAGCAAGAATGAAACTGTTGCAGATTGCTCAAAGGTGCTCTGAAATGTCATTATCAGCAAGAGAACCTAAGTCCTTGACATCCAAACTCTCAAACTGATCCATCAAGCACGTTCCTGCATGCTTGTTTGTTTGGTTTATGATAATGGTGGATCTGCTAGATCAACATTTTTTAGGATTTTTCATTTCCATGCTACAACTATTTTTTGGCTCTGTTTCGAGGTTGGTCTTGGCAGCCTATGAAGCTATAAATATGACCTCAATAGATGGAGATGGGGTTGGAACTTGTGATAATTTTGTGCTATTAAATTTGTGATCTATTGCTAATAAAATTGTAGAGTCGAATGGTGGTTTGTTGCTGCAAAAATTCCTGTGCATTTCGTAGTTACGGTCTGTTACCTCCTTTCCCTGTGCATGTTTTCCTAATAAACTTGCCATTATGTGTTCTTCATATCTAGAATAAGTGTATAATAGCTCAGAAATCATATTTTTATGCTATGGCTATTGTTTCAAGTATTCACCAAGATTTCTTTCTAAAATTGATGCAAAATTCATCTTTTAGGTTTTATGTGTTGATGGACTATACTTGTTCTTTCTTTATCACCAAACAAATTGCTATTTGACTGTAACTGAGTGCTACCTTTCCTTTGTATATCTTCACCTGCAAATTGTTATGTGATTCATGAATATTTGTGACTCCATAGCCCAATTTATGATTGCCTTGTTGCAACCACAAACTCAATCTGAATTTTGTTTTATTTTGATATCTGGCCCTGTTAAAAAACTGTGAGAGATCCCTCTCTAGAAATGAAGAATCTAGCTCCCTTTCTTAAAGTGGTTTTGTTGCTACCTTGGGATTTACCTTCCAAAAACTTGGGTATATTGTGAGTGCTAACGACCCCATTCTTCCTTTGGTTTCTTGAGTCCCTCAAGGTGAAACAGAAGATCCCGGGAGATGTGAATGCACATGAAACCGAAGGCTTCATCTAGTCGGTTTAGAAACTTGGATTTCTCAACATATTGATGGGGTTTAGCCTCTATTCCCATTGTCATCCTAAAAATTCCCTTGTTGTGCGAGGCCATATGCATATCTTCCCTCCAATCAATGTAATTGAATGGTGTAAGGATTTTGGGTGTATGAGAAGAATAATTCTCCATTTCGTTGTATGCTAATCTGGAAAATTTGGCAAAATCTACATAGGTACCTGCAAAATATCACTGTAAAATAAACCAATTTGCAATCATATGTCAGTTCAAACCCTTCCACCTCAACATGTACATATTTTTAGAGTCTGTCCCACCTGCAGAGACTTATTTGGACAAAATCCAGAGTTAGCAAGGCAAGGATCACAATAATTATGTGGAAACTTATATGATTTTCATGCACAATGGAGGTTTCTGAGGTTTGTTGCTAGCTTGAACAAGTCTCTAATACCATGTTAAATTTTTGAACCATTGATATATAAGAAAATATGAAAGTTTTAGGAAGGGAATTATGCAGTGGAATAATTAAAGAGAATGTACATTGGACAAGAAATTCATGCCACAAATTTCAGATAAATCGGAAAAGAATTACTCAGATAATCACAACAATAATCTTCATTCATTAATAAATAATACAATTATTATACAGTAAATAGAATTTGAATGCTAAATATTGGATTCGAATCTATCATTTCTAACTGAATGATTAGCTAACTCGGTGTGTCTAAATCATTGCTGGAGCTCACTAGTTTAACTTCAGATGTCTAAAATAGTCTACAATCAGTTAATTGATGAGGTAGGTGGATAAAAGGTGCCACACTCCTTGCATGGATGAAAAATTTGTGCTAGGATAATAGAAATTGATATAACTGATTATAACTAGAGGATAGCTCAGCATAACAACTAATTTACCATGGCCAACTGAAGGAGGTTGTTGGTGGCACTCAAAGTGGGTTCCTATAATGTAGGGATTGGTCCCAAAGGCACCTAAACTCATGCATGCACATGCAGTAAGTGGAAGATAACCTCTAGGTGTGTCCCCCATACTCTAGTATAGTAATAATAGCTTACTAAGTTAGGAAATATGACCAAATAGACTATATTGGACAAATGAGGATTAATTAGTCCTAACATTGCTTAGTGTATGTAGAACATAGCATTTCCATATTTATACCTTTGTTCCCTTGGGGAATCCTTATTAGCTTGCGTTAGAATATTATACGATGTGTGATCCACTAGTTCTGTATATCTATTTTGTACTATCTCCCATACATCTTGACCTCTAAACAAATCCTTCATTGTTAGAGACCAATACTCATAATTATTTCCTAAGAAAATTGGAGTTTGTAAACTCGACATGTGTGTTGTTAAAGAAATGTAACTGTGAAAGATATTCTATTTTGTATTATTATTGTTATTTCCCATTCCATAGATTTTTTCCTCCTATTATGGATGTCATTGATGTATTTGGTCATGTAAAGTATTGAGGTAAAACATTTGTTGTAATTCGGGTCAGTAGCACACACATATAGTATTATTAAAATGTATTTTTTATTCTTCCAAGGTAAATTGGCCCTGGAAGAAAGGAGAAGTTGTCCATTTAGGTTATTATTCCTCTCAGCTCATCAGTATAAATAGGATAGGAACCTCCCTCATTTGGACAAGCATAAAACTCAAGTAGTTGTGTAAGAGAGAGAAAGAGCGGTACATCTGGGAGAGAGGAAGCAGTACAGGATTATTCTTGGGGTCTTATAAGTATTATATTTTGGTTCTTACATTTTACTTGGTTGAATTCTATATCAAGGAAGTTTTGTTGGGTTTTCTTCCCCATGAGGGTTTCCCGGGATGAATCGCTGTGTTCTTTTGTGTGGTTGTGCTTGTCTTTCTTGCAGTGATCCTTTTGTATATAATAATGATGTTATGCTGCTAAATGTTATTAGATATTGTATAACCGTTGAAAAATTAACATGGTATCAAATCCACCCTAAAATAATTATTTGTACAGTTGAAATACTTCTACAATGGAAGCTACTGAAGATTAGGGTTTCATGCTGGAAAACCCTAGAAATAAAAAATTAGTCATATTGGGACTTTCGCTATAACTCGATATTGGAGAAGTCTCAGGAGATGAAAATTTGAAAGGACGAAGATGAAATTTTTCTGTGCCTTTTTTGAAAGTTTCAGCCTCATATTCTCTATACTTCAGGAGATATGATTCCTCTAAATTAGGGTCCCATCCTCCTCCAAAATACAGTCACGAACAGGTGACCTATGGATAATTTCTGTATATCGATATAGGAAGGTCCAAATGAAATTTCACAAGATTTTTGGATATAGAATGGATTTTAGTTTCTGTGGTCATACTCTTAGATCCCGAAGGTGAAACAGTGACACGTGGAAATCCATACAAGTTCTCTATGTTGAATAGTACTCAAACAAGTCATCTTGGGAAACTTCACATAAGTCCCATTTGGTGAATCCAAATATGAACTAACCTATGGGGTTGGAAATAATATAGATTAGGATATCGCAAGACAAAATTCCATACCCATAGGATTAGGAAATTCAGAGATACAGCAGAAACAAGATCATGCAATTCTATAGAAGAAATTGGAGAAAACTAGGGCTTCCTATTCCGAGCACTTCCCTCCATCTATCAAGTGAAAAAGGAGGAATATACAAATCACCTTAGGAGGTCACAAATGTCTATGGAAAATTTTTCTCATCTTGTGGATTTTCAATTTTTGACCTGACGTTGTTGTCGAGGAAAATTAGGGCATCAGATATTTTGTAGTTATGTCCACAGTTTTGGAAAATGGGTATGATGCTTAGCTCTACTTGAGGAGGCACATATTTCTATCCAATCAGATATGAAATATACCTAAGTTGAAAAATTAGGGTTTCTCTGTCAAACCTTAGGTCCACCAGAAGCAGTCTTCCAGAAAAGCTTTCAAGCAAGCATCAAGTTGAAGAAATCTCATTGGTAAGTTCTATCCTCTCTATTTCCATTTGAGGTTCTCATTTTTATCTTGATGAAAAACAGTTCCAAGCTTGAGAACAAGCTTGAAGGAACCAAGAACCTTTGAACATGGAAGTGTAGAGTGCTTCTCACACCTGAAGAATCATGTCTTGGAGAACTATGACAAAGAAGAAGTTGCAGATCCAAAGGGTGTTGTCGGGAATATTGCACCTTCTACGGACAGAAGTTGTTCCTCTGGTCTAAATGGTTCAGATCCAGAACAAATGAGTGAATGAAAAAGGATGAAGACCTTTCCTGAATGTTGTAAACACCTAGAATAATGCTTTGATGATGAACATGTGTACCTGTAGAACATGTAAAACAAACAAGAACATCAAAGCTACCAGAACATTATTCACACATCCATACTAGTGACTAAGGAATCCAGTAACATATACATGCGAGATCAGTACAACAGATATGTGGGACAGAAATTAGCTTTGCATTAAGAAATGAATGAAGAAGCTTACAACCATTTCCTTAGTGTTGACAAACTCCTCCACAAGACAAAAACCTCATCCTCGATAGCTCCAACTTGCTCTCTTGTGCTCTCCAATGGATTGGGCTAGATAGTTAATTCAACAGTATAACATTACCATTCAGTTCTCTCCCTGAACTATGGGACATGAGATTGTATTTATAGGGCTCAATGGATAGGGATAGTTGAGAGAATTGTGGGTGAGGTGGCCATAAGATCCTACCAAGAGGGATCTCGACTCCAACCAACCCATATTGATAGGGATAAGGGAGGACATGAGGCTCATGTTCTAGAAGCCTCGAGAATCTTCTCTTTTTCCATTTTTACCAATGGTGCCGCTTTTGTTCCCTTATGACAGAGCGATGAAGGGTAAGAACTGCTCCAAGAGAAAACCACAAATGTGGTGGCACCTCTTTTCTATAATAGGAATCAAGCGGTGCTAAACAAGGTACCTCTCATCAGCTAAAGGGAAAGCATAGTGCTAGGTTTTTTCATGTAGAATTGACATCCAGAGCATTTTTCCAGTCCAAGTTTGGGATTTAGGGAAAACATAGGTGTTAAGGATATCATCACATGTTGGTGACAGGATTTGGGTATAACAGAATGCCCCCCAAAGCATGAGGCTTAGAGGGATATGATAAGCGAGATCTTTGAGAGAACAAGTTGTCACTCCGAGGTGAGATTCGTCTTGATCGAAGAATGTCGTCGAGTAGGAATCTACAATACATCAATATTTTTGACTCATAGACAAAGGTAACCAACTCATGGCTACAAACCAATACAAAGCAGACCCATGAGAGGAATAAACAACCATGGCTACTAAAATACAGTGTAGATCCATGTGATAGACGACTCAAACTTGGACATAGCTACCAGACATACAACGTAGATCTATTTCATACAGATGCAAATTTGAGCATAGCAATGACCATACAAATGTGGATCCATGCTTGATATACAAAACTCCATCACAACCTGGGGAAAGCAATGAGTCCTAAACAACTACCCAGGGTCTTCGTCTTGTTTTCCACAAAGTACGATTCTATCCATGTGATTACAATGTTCTGAAGTCGAACATGGTAGAAACCACTTGATTATCGACCAATGATGTGAACCATTAATAAGTGCGAGGGAGATCACCATTGATGTCTATGATTCCCAAGGTACCCTAGTATAATATACTGAGCATGAATAGATGTCTTGATGTCAAACACCTAGTCGATTCTATCGATCAAAGGTCAATGATGTGAACCTATTGTTGAGAGCGAGATAATCTATCATTGAGGCATACAGATCTCAAGGTACTAAATTCATTTCTAAGACTATTTCCCGGATGATGAGATGATGTCGATAGGAATAGTCTCATCGAAGGAGGGCCATGATGAATCCCACATTGATGACATGAAAATTGAAACAAAGTTCTGGAATGATGTGAATGAGATAACCATAATACTGACACAGAGACTGTTTTGACTGCATAGGTAAACTTTCTCAACTTCCCTTTGAACATCGGGCAGCACGACAAAAGACTTGGTAGCATGACTAGACCAGACAAACACATAGTGCGATGATGGATAATGCATTCTTTTGAAAGACTCAAAGGAGTGACATGACTCATAAAAGTGGATCGTCATGAAATCAGCTCAATACCCAATTGACTGAAATGGTATGCAGACAAGTTCCATGTTCAAAGGTAATGACAAACTACCATTTATTTGCAAAATGATTTTGTTCCCATAATTTCTCCATCATGGTTGATGAGTGCCTCATTTTCATTTTTACGAGTTCAAAGAGGGTAACAAACACTCGTTGTAGCTCACCCGAAGACAAGTCCAAACTCATATGTTTTATGAACCTGAGAGAGGAGGGGTTCGTTCCCAAAAGAGGGTCTCTCAATGTTTAATTTAACAAGTCCAATGAAATTTAACTCGGTATCGTTCATGTTTAGAGAGTCTGAATGACCACGAAAGAAGACTCCACAGGGTCCTTTTTCATAAAATATTTCATCTGAACCGAAAAAGTGATAACCTACCATCAGATGAACAACTCTTCAAGTGCTTTAATGAGCGTGAATAAGACAAGATCACTCGACAATCTTTTCATATTTAAGGAGCCCGAAAAGAGTTTAAAGAAGACTCCACTAGGTCTCTTTTCACGATGAGGGATTTTACAAGTCTGAAAAGAATAAAAAAAGGACTCAAACCTTTGATGCTAAGTTTGGAGAGCATGACCAAAGTGTTGCAATAAATGCTCAAAGACTTTTCCCGTTTTATGGTAGTACGAAAAAGTCAAAAACAAACTCCCAAAACTTTTACCGATACCACTCTTTATCCTGCAACGACTTAAAAAACAACGGTTAAACTCTCCAATAAACAACATTAAAGGATCATGACTGATAGATTTTCAAAAACTATGACATGCCAAAACCTAGAATGCTTATACAATTTATGTAAATAGTAAAAAACAAAAAATTCTACCATTTACCCATAGTGGAGAGCCTTTAGAGAAATTTCTTGGCCAGATTTTCAATTGGTGATTCTAGGAGCATCTACTATCGGATTTACACACCATCAGTTCCAGGTAATAGCTTAAACCTTGCTCTTTCATTTCATGCTCTCAATTTTTATTTTTGGAAGTGTTTTGGGCTATTTGAGCAAGCCATAAAACCATGAATGCATGCACCTCTCTTATCCCTTGCGAGATAAGCGATACCCCACTAGAACCATGCCTAAAACACTTGACACAGGCGGTGCCACCACCTATCCTCAATGGGACACAGGCGTTGTCAGCCGTGGGTGAATAAAACCATATGTACAAGGAAAAATAGCTCAAATTTGATGATTTGAATGATTGATGATGTTTCTAATTGGCCTTGTGATGGTTTTTGACAGGTTCCCATTGATCAAAAATGGTAATTTGGAAAGAGAGGCAACATGATAATGATGATGCATTTGCCGAACAAAACGCCGATTGTATAGCCCCGTTGAGATACTGTGGTATTCTAAAGTTTTTTCGCACACCCAGCATGGTGTCACATGAGTGCTTATTAGAGCATATTCTCCGTATGTGAAATCCGTAGCAACAGTATTTTGAAGTGGGTACTCATGTATTGACAATTGAAATAGAAGATATCTACTTCCTGACAGGCCTATCGAGATGGGGTGCTCCCATATCTTTGACTGGTTCCCATGGAGGGGACATCACTACCCATGATTTGATAAACCGCCTTTGTATTCCTAGGACCAGAACATCAACACAGAAAATTCCCATAAAAGGAGTGGTGGATGGCCCACTACAGACAGTTTTATTTACCATGAAGAGACTGGAGGGGAGCCAAGGGGTACATTAGGCATCTAGAGCACATATTCTCTATGCTATAGAGGCCATGGTGACCACAGTCTTCAACTGGGCGGAGGATCTACTTCCGATTTTCAAGGATCAACTAGCCAAGTGTCGACAGGGGGAGCTAAAGCAGTTCAGTTTCAGTTCCATTCTAGCGTGTTTCTTTTTTGAGCGGGTTCCCCAGGTTGTGTTTACAAAGTTGAGGGTGAGAGACCCTCGCATGCTAAGGTGGGTTCGGATCATGGCCCACACAGGAGCAGGTATATCCAAGGTGAAGTTTGGAGACCCGTTCTTCTGATGGTTGAGAGACCAGCTCCTCATGGTTGAGGACTATGCATATGCGGGCACTGACTTTAGTGGCGACCCTGACCTACCACTTCCACCTGGTGGATAGTGGGGTGATATTGGTAAGAAACAAAAACCCTAAAATGGAAATTGTGTTTTTATGTTTTTATGTTTTATATTTTTTATGTGTAGTAACAAGACCTAAAATGTTTCCATGCAGATGTCAGAGCAGCACGACCTGGGAGATCCTCCCCACTAGACAGGCGAGTCAGAGCTTGTTTTGTCCCACAGGGTGATGATGTGACAGGGGAGCTAGAGGATAACCTCAAGAGGTTAACTCTAGACATCCTAGATGCCTCAATTGACGACCTCCCACTGAGGTACCAAAGGCCCACTGCGGGAGTACCGGGTCGTTTCAGTAGACTGCTACATCAAGTAGCCCGAGTGGTCATGTGTTACCATGAGCATCACTAGATTCTAGGAGGCATGATGTATTCACTGAAAGCTGATAGATAGCTTTAGGACTTTTGTATGATGATTTTTTACCTGAAATCCTGAGCACTTCATATGAGGTCTCGTGACCTATTTTTTGTAAAACATGTTTATATATATATATATATATATATATATATATATATATACAGACTTCTACTTTTGGTGTCTATATGTCTCAAATGGAAAATGTATTTATATGAGTTTATGTGTCTTTTACAGTTTATTTACAGTGAACCATGTATGTTTTTCATGTCATGAATGGGAAATATGCCAGTCTAGGATGTAATTTTACAATGAGTCAGTAACTGCATTATCTTCCCTTGGGATATGCCTATAGGTAATAGCTTCAAATGACCTCTCTAATAAATGTACCCTCTGGAAGAGATGGAGAAGCACGGGATTCCTGATGGTATAGACATGGTTTAAATGACAAACCACTAGTTGTGAGTCCATCAAGACTACCAAGTTACGAACATCTTGGGAGGTAGCTTCAGTCAGAAGACCTATGACTGCTCGATACTCAACGATATTGTTGGTAGTGGGACCAATACAACCACTCCTGAACTAACCAAATTGTAAGCTGGAAAATAGAGAACCCAAGCAGCTGAGGTAAGATTCAAGGTGTGGTGAAAAGCACCATCAGGGAAGCCATAGAAAGTCATCTGCTCTGCACGACCAAAACATGGTATAAACATATACGGACCCTAAACTCAAAACCATATTGAAAATACTTAAGCACACTAAAATTCAAGTAATATACATATATACAAGGTACTATACAAGAAATATCTAGGCATAGTACCTCTTCAGGTACAACCCATTGTGAGGTTGTCCTAAGGGGATTCCATCATAGTCCACGAGCTCGTAGGCCCCTTTCTCTAAAAATTTGGAAATAACAAAAGGACCGTACCACATGGATTCAAAATTCCCTTTCCCTAGTTTATCATATCTCTGATCATAGGTCAAAACTAGGTCACCTTCATTAAAGGCACGAGTTTGGACAGACTTATCATACTGCGCCTTGACGTGTTTCTTGTGTGCCTCATTAGCTAAGGAATCATCTCTTCTAGTTTCGTCAAGGTTGTTCAAGTAAAGAAATCTTTCTTCCTATGCGGAAGTGTCTAGGAGAAGTTCGAATGCAAGTTTCAAGGATGGAATCTAACATTGAATCAGCAAAATAGCTTCTAATCCATAGACAAGCTGGAAGGGTGTAAAACTAGTAGTTTTTTTTATCGAAGTCCTGCAAACCAAAAGAGCGGAGAAAAGAATATGGTTCCAGTTGGATTTATGGTCTCCAACCATCTGACGCATCATTGTTTTCAAAACTTTGTTAATGGCCTCGACTTGACCATTAGCTTGCGAATAATAAGGTGTTGAGTTTTCATGATGAAAACCTAGATTGGCACTTAATTCCTCCATCATTTGATTATGGAAATGTGATCTGTGATCTGTAACAATGGACTGCGGGACTCCAAATCTTACTATCACATGATTAGATAGGAAGAGAGTGGAAGTCTTACCACCCTCTGCATATGTAGGCATATCCTTGGCCCATTTTGTAAAATAATCAATGGCTACGATGATGTAACCATGCCCCTTGGCTAAAGTAGGCTTACAATGCATGTAATCGATCCCCCATTTGGTGAAAGGGCCAATGGTAATGATGGGGTGTAATGGAGTAGGGTGGGTGTGCTTTTTCGGATAAAAATGTTGATAGGGTGGGCATTTCTTAAGTGCCTCGTGACAATATTTAAAGACTGAAGGCCATAAATAGCTAGCGCGAAGGATTTTCTGGGCTGTAGCCATCCCAGATAGATAACCGCCACATGCTCTAGAGTGGGAGTGATTCAAAACTTGTTCAGCTTCCTCGTGAGTAAGGAATCGTCGAAGAATGGAATCGATACCATGTCTATACAAAGTGTAATTGAAGATGAGGTAGTATTTTGCGTGGTGACGATCGTCATGGGATTGAGTGGGCTAAAATATTTGTGTCTGGAGATAAATGAGCAAATATCCATACCATGGGTCAGTAGTGCTTATCAAGAACAGGAATTCATCCAGGAATGAATCACTGGACTCAGATTCCATCGAAGCATAGGGAATATCACACATGAGCTCAGCAAAGACCAAGGATTTATTTGATGTAGCTTTGGAAAATTCTAGATCAAAATCTTGTAGGATGACTATCCATCCAGAATACATGCCCCCGAGCACCTGACGAGTCAGGATGTAATACATAGGGTTCTGGTCTTCCAATACAGTGGTTGTGCAGAGCAAAATGTAGTGACAAACTTTCTGAACAGCAATGACCGTGGCCAATGCTAATTTCTCCACATGTGAGTATCGAGTTTCGGAATCCATGAAATTCTTACTAGCATAGTAGATCACATGCTCCTGACCGTTGGGATTCTCTTGCACCAAAACCATAGCGATGGTAGAAGTGGAGGCAGTAATGTATAAGAGAAAATCCTTTGAATAATCTATGGGGTGTATCATGGGTGAGTGATTCAGAGAATGTTTGAGATTATCAAAGGCTTATTGGGCTTGGTCATCCCAAAAGAACGGAGTGTCCTTCTTAAGGAGACGCATATAACCATGTGTTTTCTCTGCAAAATTTCAAATGAAACGGCGAAGGAATTTTTCCTTCTCTTGAAAAATTTGGAGTTCTAGAAGGTTGGTTGGGGCTGGTAGGGCTAGAATAGTAGCAATTTTCAATGGATCTATCCAGATGCCATCCTTAGAAACCACAAAACCTAACAGATGTCCCGTCTCAATGCAAAAAACACATTTATGAGGATTGAGCCATATGTTATAATGACAGCATCTCAGGAAAATGTCTCTAAGATGACCAAGGTGGTCCTCCCGTCGCTGTGAATGAGCTGGGAGGTCGTCAAGGTACGGTTCTACAATATGTTTTATATCGTGAAACACATAGGACATAACACGCTGGAAAGTGGCTCCAGCTTTTTTCAAGCCGAATGGTAACTTCCTGTATGCAAAGGTTCCCCATGGGAAAATAAATGTTGTCTTGTGCTGATCAATGGGTAAAATCGTAATCTAATTATAACCCGAAAATCCATCCATAAATGAAAAGATGACACTTTCGGCACAGTTTTCGATAATCTGGTCAATATGCGGAGTGGGAAAGTTGTCTTTGGGACAAGATTTGTTCAAATATCTGAAATCGATGCAGACTCTAATGGTGCCCTACTTTTTATTGACAGGGAGGACGTTCGATACTCATTCTGTTAGGGGTATGGGGTAAACAAACCCTGCTTTTTGAAGTTTTTCTATTTCAGCTTTTATAGCTGTGGCTTTTCGTGGATGGACTTGTCTCAATTTTTGCCTGACGGGTTTTGCAGTGGGATATGTTTTTTATTTTGTGAGCCACAATGGATGGGTCTATCCCTAAAATTTCTTCGTAAGACCAGGAAAAAACATCTTGGAATTCTTTGAAAAGTGCTCTGTATGCTTTAGATTCTTCTGCTGAGCAGTTCTGCCCAACATGAACATGATCAAGGGTGTCAGGCTTGGCTGATATGTCAATTGGATTTGTTTGAGTAATGTTGCATAGGTTTCCTTCAGAATCCATGTTGTGTAATAATACAGGAGTTTGAGTCTTTTTGACAATATCAGTAGTAAAAATGGACATAAATCATGGTCTACCGAAGTCGTATTGGGGAGGAACAAGGATCTATGATGATGATCCTCCCATATAGGTTCATTCGTACTCATGATCTCCATAATGGACTCATCAGACGGAAAAGTCTGGGAGAGATAATCCAGAGTAGGAAGAGAGGGTTCTAACCAATATGGCAGGTGGTAAGGGTCCGAAGCCACTAGATGAAGGTCACTAGTGTGGTCATTGGAAAGGGTTTGGATAATGTTGTACATTGCTTCATGTGGACTCAATGAGGTGGAATGAACAATTTTTCTTCCCTTTGTATCATAACCAAATGAATAAATCATGTTTACCATCGCTGTGTTTGTGTTAGGAGGATTTGACAGAAAAACCCCATAAGGGAAGAATCCTTCAGCATGCCTACCCCAATCGACTGGTAAGGAGGAGGGGACTGGCCTAACATAGGGATGTTATTAACCATAGGGGTAGTAACATTCGGCATATAGAAATTGAGCTGGTCAATGGTTACAATCCTCCCTAGATGCAGAAATTGGATAATTTTAAATATCGTCGAAGTGATAGCAGTCATGGCGTAAAACCAATTTCTTCCTAATAGGAGGTTGTAGTCTAACGGGGCATCTACTACTTCCACTTGAATGGAAATATTTTTTCCCCCAAGCTCAAATGAAAGGGCTGGTATGATACCATGGGGCTGGAAACCTCGTCCATCAAAGGCTTTCAGAGTCGTTGGTGATGTTACAAGCTCAAGAGAGCCAATAGCTTTCCAACAAGATAGGGACAAAACCAAATTTGAAGCTCCTTCGTCTAAGACAGTTATAAAGACCTTCTGTTGCTGCCGCAACTTTTTCTCCCCGATTTTATTTTTTACTTAAACTCTGGGACCCCTCCTCATTATTTTACTAGGATTGATTGTTAAAGGCTTGACCCCTCGAACATATCGGTTCGTCTTGAAGTTGACTACCCGCTATTTTGTTTGCCTCGTTCAGTTTAGTTTGGGTCGTATGGTCTATTTAATACCCATAGAACATGAAAATGTTGCCTTAGAAAAAAGAAATGTTTTTGGCTGTAATTGATCCTTAACGCTGTTGGTTTTCACTTTGGATCGGACCTCTTTCGGAAGATGCTGAACCCCAACTCACCCGCCATTGCGGCTCCCGGATCAAACTTCCGCCCGATTAGAGTTACATCCGACGCCCGATTCGTTTGTCTCGATCTCTTGCTCCTAAGTTTCTGATTGCCTGCCGTTGCGGCCGGGAGGATAGAGTCAGCTCCCGATTAGCGTTTCACCCGACGTTCGACTCACTAATCTTTTCTCCCACCCACGTCACTCAGCCTTTGCATCATCCGCCGTTGCGGGTGGTAGAGAAATCTAGCCTCCGATACCCTCCTCTCCGGCGTCCGGTTGCCTTTATCGCCCATGTTGTCACTTACCTGGTTCTTATGCTCCTCTGCCATTGCGTCTCCTGAAGCCTTTCCCCATCTGATGCAGAAGTCTGTTCCCGCCCGATCCAAGTATCGCCCAACCGCCGATTTAGTGTTGCCGCGAGTTC
Organism: Pseudotsuga menziesii; assembly: GCA_001517045.1. Taxonomy (NCBI): domain Eukaryota; kingdom Viridiplantae; phylum Streptophyta; class Pinopsida; order Pinales; family Pinaceae; genus Pseudotsuga; species Pseudotsuga menziesii. Next base: position 1,167,068 of record LPNX010971676.1, on the reverse strand, counting down.
TCGCCCGGATGAACCAGGCTAGCCCCTTGTGAATTTATTATTATGGTTAGAAATTTTCAATGCCCAATATCTCAGTTTAGTGGATAATACACCAATGTTGTCTGCAGGGAGAATTCCACAGATCGCTGAAGCAATTCAGAGCAGGGAAAAGGACAAAACAAACAAATGATAGAGACAACGAGGAGGCAGTTTCAGCCGTTACGGTCAGAAGGTAAACGCCTATGGAAAATGATTGGAAGAACGCAACGACCAGAGAAGAAACTGAATCGTCAAGGACGCTGAAAGGTCACACACTGAGGGAAGCCCAAGAGGTAGGAGTTGTAGTTTAAATAAGGGGAAGCCTGACTGAATAGGGGCTTTTTCCCCTGGAAAAAATTGTAAATGTTTGCTTGTAAGAGGAACTACTTTGTTTTGCAAAAGGAACTGCAATTCTACCTGGTTGGAGAAAGTGAAATGGAATGTATCAATGCGTTTCGATGAATGATGTTGGAGAGGAACTATTTCGTTTCCAGCTGCGTTTCATTTACTATGAGAATTTTTAATTTCCTGAACCTATGTTCTTATTGAATGTTCTTTGGTATTTTCATGATCTTTCCATGTGAGTAATAATGGTATTCATACAGCAATTGGCTACCTGGTTGTTAAATATTTGTGATTGTTCATGTGTCTGAAAGGAGTATCAGCTAACTGTAATCCTTCATATTGCATGTGCAAAAAATTGAATTACTCACTTAAAATTGATGGCTCGCTCCCTAATGTTAGATTAGACAATTAGTTTCTTTCTCATTGTATATGATTTGGTTGCCTGCGGGTCTAAGAAGAGAGGTAAGAACCTGCGCATCACATCGTGACCGCCCCTCGCAGTCTAATCACCTTGCACTTAGTTAGGCACGTGCATTTCATCTCTTAAGTTAAAAATACAAAAACTCGGTGGACCGGGCCGCAACCGGTAAAGCTTTGTTTTTGTTACTTGACTCACGGTAGCCGGACCGCAAACCGGATGGATTCCCTATACCAAACAGTCAGCGGGCTAGTTGGGAACGTGGATTGGGGAGAATCCCTTACTGTTGCCGCCTACGATTTTCCAGGCCTCAACAAAATTGGCGCTAGAAGGAGGGCCGCCAGTGCATGGCTGGCCGAGGAAACCCGTTTTACAGAGAACATTCCACTGGTTACAGTTCTGAAAGTAGTGGACCGCGTAATCCATTTCCAGAAGAAGAAAATAGAGAACATCTATATCCTATTCGCAACGAGATTGTAAATGATCTAAGAAGACATACCCGTGCTTATGTAAAGAAGATTGGAGGGTTGCCAATTATCCCCGAACTGCCTAGAAGAGAGTACAAGAAGAAGGATTTTCCTTTAAGTGAAGATTCAGTGTTGGTAGGAGACTGGGAAGAACTTGTGGAAACCGCCTTGTAGGAGGTTGAATTGCCTTTGAACCAAGTAGGTCCAGACACTCCTTACAGTTCTCCTATTCGCACCCCTGCTGGTTCACGTCCCCACACCCCTATTGGTTCACCTCCTCACTCTCCACCCAGACTCATGGCCGGTGTTAACGCCAATAAACCCCCACCTAATCCTCCACCGCCTGCATGGAAAGCCAGGTCGCCTCTGAATCTGACCCCGCCGTTGCACGACCTACCCCAAGCTTTTGAGAAGCTACTGCCCAAATTTGACCCCAACGAAAAAATCCTGGTGGATGATCACTTACAGAGTTTTTATTTGGCTATAGAAGGACTGAATGCAGGGGAGCATGAAGATGTGGTTTGTAGATTGTTCCCACATACCCTCAAAGGAGCTGCAGCCTCTTGGTATTTTGGACTGCACGCCAATTCTATCCCAGACTGGGATACCTTTGAAAGAATATTCAGAAGTAAGTATGCCGTCCAAAAGACTCACGCTGCCCTCATGAAAGGACTGTGTGCATTGAAGAAAGAGAAAAAAGAAAAGGTGCATAGCTTTACACAAAGGTTTGCAGCATATCTAAAAAATTTCTCTGAAATAGATAAGCCTTCAGAAAAAGTACTGATTGAATACTATACTTCAGCTTTGGGTCCTGATTTAGCCATGTTTGCAAAAGGTAGGGCCAAGCCTACTTTGACGGAGACTTATGAAGAGGCAGAAGTGGTGGAGGTTGAAAGGGAGAGCGTTGAAGATTATCCTGAACAGTCAGGGGAGAAAAGGAAAACCTTACTGTTTACTAAGCCCAAAGAGGAGAAAGCACCAGACTATGAAGGTATGGCCAAAATGGTGCAAAAGCTCTCTAACAAGATTATAGATTTAGAGAAAGAAAAAGAAGCACAAAAGTTCTACAGGCCATACTATAAGAAAAGAGAAGACAGCAATCAGGCCCAACCTCCTCCTCAAAGGAATGCATCCATGAATTTCACAGACATAGGTATGGAAAATTTCTGTACTTTTCATCAGTAGCCTCACTCCGAAAAGAACTGTCCGCAATGGATAAATTCCATGACATTGGTCATGAATCAGATGTTGGATTCCAGACTGACAGAAGAAGATGATGAGGAGAGGAAAGAAAGTGCTGCTTCCACTTCTACAAAAGAACAGGAGGAAGAAACTACGGCATTATGGAGTTCTGTTTCCGTGCTTGACGCTGAAGAGGAAAATACTCAAGGACGCAAAGGGGTCAGAGAGGCTAACGTGACAACTAGAAGTAAAGGGGCGGTTAGTGAGGACAGTCTTTTACTCCCAAAGATCAGAAGGCTGCAAAGGAATGTCAGAAAAAAGTTTCAAGACAAGGCCTTGGCTAATTAGATACCGGAATTCACTATTACCAGCCAAGACCCTAGACAGAACAGAACATCGCCTGAGTCAAATAAAGAGAACGTGAGTGCTAGTAAATCTCAGCCCACTAGATCACAAATTGAATATGACGTTGTTGAATATTTGAAGAAGGTGAAATAAAACATCCCATTGTTCGAAATGTGCAAAGTACCTCAACAGAAAGAAAAACTGCTGAAAGCAATTGAAGCGTCTGAAAAAAGGCTGCCCATTGAAAATCAGCCCCGGGATGAAGAAGAAATCGGAGAAGCTAGCACCGGAGGTATGTCTAAAACAAAACATCCGCCTTTCCTCCTGACATTTGAAGTTTTCAATCATAACGTGCACAATTGTCTAGTAGACTCAGGGGCGTCAATTAATGTCATGCCCATATCGGTATGCAAGAAAATAAATGGGCAGCCTAAGCCATCCACGTGGAGGGTGGTGCAATTGGATAGGACAGACGTTAAGGTGATTGGTGAAATGGAGGACGTCCTAATTCGCCTAGCATCTGATAGGAGAGTATGCCAAGTTATTAACATCGTAGTGGCTGACATACCAGATGCTTACGGCCTGGTCCTGAGAAGGGATTGGTCGGCTAAATTAAATGGGTATTTCGCTTCAGATTGGTCACATCTTTGGTTACCATACAAAGGAAGTCCCAATCAAATCAAAGTTCTGAGAGAACCTTACATGAAGTATAACATCACTCAATTGGATGAGAAGAATGTACCAGTTGAATCTGTATTGGGAAACTACTTTCTTGAACTAGAACCAGGGAATTATCAAGCGGAAGAAGCTAGCAACACATCTGACACTCAGCCTGATCTCCTTCGTTTTTCTCAGGCTGATGAGCTTGACTGTAAAATAGTAGATTTAGCTGTAGGAGTAAGTTCATTTTCAGTAGATAATGCTTTCTGGACTCTATATTTTGATGGCTCAAAGACGTTAGAAGGGTCAGGGGCCGGCTGCATCCTTATTGATCCACAAAAAAATAAACACTTCCTTTCTTGTAGATTAGAGTTTGAGTGTACTAACAACACAGCCGAATATGAAGCATTAGTGCAGGAACTCAAGAAAGCGATCAAGCTAGAGGTTAGTAATTTAAAAGTTTTTGGGGACTCAGAAATAGTTGTGAAACAAATAATAAATGAAATACATTGTGTCTCCCCTCACTTGAAAGCTTACCAAAACGAGGTATGGGATTTTCTTAGACAATTTCATGCATTTAACATTATTTCAATCCCAAGGATAAAAAACGTAGCTGCTGATCTTTTAGATACATCAGCTGCCAGGCTGGTTCCCACTAATAACAAATGCTCTATTGAATTACTTTTCAGGCCTTCAGTACCGGACATGATCACCAACCTACGAGTATTTGACGATGATCAGCAGATAATTGAATGCTTGACAAACGATGAAGTCTTTAAAGGGGCTATCATAGACGATGAGGAACATCAGGCTGAAATGAAATATAACAATTTCATTCCCAAAGGAGTCAGGACGTTGGAAAAAATGTTTGACTTGAATGAGAAATTTAGAAGACCCGCTAATGTGAAGACACACAGCTCAACTCTACAGTTCAAGCTAATTAACTTAGGGACTGAAACGGACCCCAATTTCGTGAACCTCGGCAAAAGTTGTTCACCCACGGAAAGGGACAAGTTTCTCAGTCTGTTTAAGCAGTACAAGGATGTCTTCACCTGGACGTATGCAGATTTGAAAACTTACGACACTAGTATTATTAAGCATATCATTCCTATTAAAGTTGGCGTTAAGCCATATCAACAGCCATTAAGAAAAATGCACCCCAAGCTAGAGCCGCTGATTCAAAGCGAGGTGAAGAAATTGCTAGACACCAGGATCATCTTTAAAGTCAGGCATTCTGAATGGGTGTCAAACCTGGTACCTGTCAGGAAAAAGTCGGGAGAAATCAGACTGTGCATGGACTTCAGAAACTTAAACCGCGCCTCAGATAAAGACAACTACCTGGTACCTCCCATGGAGCAATTGCTTTAGATGGTTTCTGGTTCTGAAATGTTTTCATTGTTAGATGGTTTCTCTGGCTACAACCAAGTATTGGTATCCGAAGAAGATCGATTGAAGATGACATTCAGAACTAAATGGGGAACTTTCGCATATAGAAGAATTCCCTTTGGACTGATTAATGCTGGCGCAACATTTCAGAGAGCGATGGACATAGCTTTTCGTGGATTGATTGGGCGAAGTGTGGTGGTCTACCTGGACGACATCACGATTTTTTCGAAGAAAAGAGGGGGACACGCATTCCACTTAAAGCAAATCTTTGAACGCTGCAGGAAATATGGTATTTCCCTCAATCCTAAGAAGTGCGTGTTCGCGGTTACTGAAGGTAAGTTACTGGGGCATATAGTTTCGAAGAGGGGTATATCCATAGATCCAGAAAGAATTAAGGCTATTGAACAAATCCCTATGCCTCATAATAAAAAGGGGATGCAATCCTTCATGGGAACGATAAATTTTGTGCGTAGGTTTGTGCCTGATTTTGCCCAGACTGTTAAGCCATTACATCAGATGGTTAAGCAAAATACACAATTTAAGTGGACTGAAACAGAAAAGAATGCTTTCAATAAAATCAAGACTGCTGTTGCACATGCACCCTCTCTGAAAATTCCATATTTTGACAAGGATTTTATTATATATACATTTGCATCCGATGATTCATTGGCAGCCGTACTTACACAAAAGGAAGACGGGGGTGATGAATGCCCAATTTATTTTATGAGTACTGGGCTGCAAGGAGCTGAATTAAACTACCCAGCCATTGACAAACAAGCATACGCAGTATTCAAGGCAGTCAAGCAATTCAGGCCTTATATACTAAAAAATTGAACCAAGGTAATAGTCCCTTACCCAGCCGTAAGATCCCTTCTCATTCAAAAGGAATTGGGAGAAAGAAGGGGCAACTGGGTGACAGCCCTTCAAGAATACAACTTGGAATTCAAACCAGCCACTATAGTGAAAGGTCATGGGTTATACAGGATGATGACTGGAAGCAGTAACGATGAAGAACAAGCATGGGATGATGAAGATGAGTTGCATGTAATGGATGTTTGTCCTTTATTCACAGCTCCTGAATCTTGGTATAGAGACCTTGTACATTACCTGCAGTCAGGGTTGTTGCCTGAACATTGGAGTTCCAAACAAAGAAGAGCTTTGCATCTAAAGTCAGCTTCCTACCAACTCGTAGAGGGCATATTATTCAGAAGAAACTATGATGGGGTCCTCCTAAGATGCCTGGAAAGAGAAGACGCTGAGAAAGTAATGTCTGAATTGCATGATGGTCCGGCCGGCGGACATTATTCAGGATACACTACAGCCCACAAAATCCTTCGGGCCGGTTACTATTGGCCAGCACTCTTTAGGGATGCACATGCGCACGTCAGAAAATGTGATACTTGCCAGAGATGTGGTGGAAGACAGCCTAGAGCAGCAGCACCTCTAAAGCCTGTAATGATCACAGAGCCTTTCGAGCAATGGGGAATAGACGTCATTGGAGAGATAAATACAAATTCCTCCCTGCTACATAAGTATATTCTTACTGCAACTGATTATTTTACTCGCTGCATCGAAGCTATCCCCTTGCACAAGATAAACGAAGACGAAGTCATCAGTTTTCTACAAGATCATATCATGACCAGGTTTGGGGTTCCAAGTTCATTATTTTTTGATAATGCTAAGTACTTTTCTTCCATTAAGATTACTGCATTTGCTCATGAGAAAGGTATAAAATTACACTATTCTGCTAACTATTATCCGCAAGGGAATGGCCTGGCTGAATCCTCAAATAAAAACCTCATTAGAATCCTAAAAAAGACCGTCATAGAAAACCATTGAAGTTGGCACTCAGCCTTACCCAATGCCCTGTGGGCTGACAGAGTCACCCCCAAGTCTGCAATAGGAGTGTCACCCTTCACCCTTGTATACGGTAAGGAAGCTATCTTGCCCCCCAACATCATGTTCCCATCTTCCATACTAGCTCAGGAATCTAGGGGGTCAGATGATGAGGTTCTCCAAATAAGAATATACAATCTTCTAAAGGCAGAGGAGGCCCGATCCAAGGCTAGAGAACATTTCCAACAGTAGCAGGAGGTAGTGAAGAGATGGTTTGACAAACATAAAGCTGGAAAAAGGGACCTAGAAGTGGGAGACCTTGTTCTCAAATGGGATCATCCCCATGATGAGAAAGGGAAGCATAATAAGTTCCAACAGTTATGGGTAGGTCCATTTCAAATCACCGCTAAACTTGGCCCTGCTACTTATATGTTACAGGATTTACAGGGATGGGAGGAGAACCTGCCAGTTAATGGTCTGGTTCTCAAACCTTATTTTTCTTAAGTTGTTTTTGAGCTTTCTGACTAGTACATAAATAAGCTGTGTTGAGTTATGATTTCATTTGTTTTAATTTGAGTCTTTGTTTTCAATAAAGGTGGTTAACTCGTGGTTATGTGGGGAACTCCAAATTTCTGGAAATGGTAAACATTTGTTGAATAGTTAGACTGTGGGTTTCCATGTGAATTCCTTCCACCAAATAATTTCTTGAAATCTTTGTGTGCATTGAGGTCCTGTTTAAACCCTTGTAGCGTCAATCAGATCCAAAAGTCTAGAATACTATGCTGAGGCTCCATGCACTTTACACTTAAAAGTCTGACGGGAGAGGACAGGGGACCCACGAAGAAGAGCAAGATGAACAGAGTGTTAAATATAAATGATCCCATGCCAGGAAATGAATGCCAGAAGGAAGATAAGAGTCAGAATTCCTATGAAGACATCATGCTTCAAAGCTAAATCTAGATCATAAAGTACTAATTTGCCGATGATCCTCTCCGTCCGTGGGCTGAAACTTTAAGCACATCGCTCACACAAAAGGGCACTATGGGATAGAGGATCCTGAGTTAAAATTCAGTAAGAAAGGCATGCATGAAGACTCACATTAAAAGGGGACAAAACCCAAAAGCATAAAAGTTGCTAAAATGGCATGGGAATGAGGAACAAATGAACGTTTCTGTTCATCACCTGCTACAATCCTGTGGTGTCCAATGTCGTCAGCTACCTGAAAGCAAAATTAATAATGAACTCATATTTTGGCCTCAGCAGAGTTATCCGGACTCTAAAATCTTGACTTTCATCGCCAAGACTGGACTGATATCAATGATTAAGGTACACACTTCTGTTATTTAGAAATCTGTATAGTTGTAAGAGTTCAATGGATACATTTGTTTATGGAACAGTTTGCCATTCAAGAAAGAAATCACCCAGAGATCTAGGTTCACCAGGAAATCGTCAGTTGTTGCTGCCGCAACTTTTTCTCCCCAATTTTATTTTTTACTTAAACTCTGGGACCCCTCCTCATTATTTTACTAGGATTGATTGTTAAAGGCTTGACCCCTCGAACATATCGGTTCGTCTTGAAGTTGACTACCCGCTATTTTGTTTGCCTCGTTCAGTTTAGTTTGGGTCGTATGGTCTGTTTAATACCCATAGAACATGAAAATGTTGCCTTAGAAAAAAGAAATGTTTTTGGCTGTAATTGATCCTTAACGCTGTTGGTTTTCACTTTGGATCGGACCTCTTTCGGAAGATGTTGAACCCCAACTCACCCGCCATTGCGGCTCCCGGATCAAACTTCCGCCCAATTGGAGTTACATCCGACGCCCGATTCGTTTGTCTCGATCGCTTGCTCCTAAGTTTCTGATTGCCCGCCGTTGCGGCCGGGAGGATAGAGTCAGCTCCCGATTAGAGTTTCACCCGACGTCCGAATCACTACTCTTTTCTCCCACCCGCGTCACTCAGCCTTTGCATCATCCGCCGTTGCGGGTGGTAGAGAAATCTAGCCTCCGATACCCTCCTCTCCGGCGTCCGGTTGCCTTTATCGCCCGTGTTGTCACTTACCTGGTTCTTATGCTCCTCCACCGTTGCGGCTCCTGAAGCCTTTCCCCATCCGATGCAGAAGTCTGTTCCCGCCCGATCCAAGTATCGCCCGACCGCCGATTTAGTGTTGCCGCGAGTTCTCGCCCGGATGAACCAGGCTAGCCCCTTGTGAATTTATTATTATGGTTAGAAATTTTCAATGCCCAATATCTCAGTTTAGTGGATAATACACCAATGTTGTCTGCAGGGAGAATTCCACAGATCACTGAAGCAATTTAGAGCAGGGAAAAGGAAAAAACAAACAAATGACAGAGACAACGAGGAGGCAGTTTCAGCCGTTACGGTCAGAAGGTAAACTCCTATGGAAAATGATTGGAAGAACGCAACGACCAGAGAAGAAAATGAATCATCAAGGACGCTAAAAGGTCACACGCTGAGGGCAGCCCAGGAGGCAGGAGTTGTAGTTTAAATAAGGGGAATCCTGACTGAACAGGGGATTTTTCCCCTAGAAAAAATTGTAAATGTTTGCTTGTAAGAGGAACTACTTGATTTTGCAAAAGGAACTGCAATTCTACCTGGTTGGAGAAAGTGAAATGGAATGTATCAATGTGTTTCGATGAACGATGTTGTAGAGGAACTATTTCGTTTCCAGCTGCGTTTCATTTACTATGAGAATGTTTAATTTCCTGAACCTATGTTCTTATTGAATGTTCTTTGGTATTTTCATGATCTTTCCATTTGAGTAATAATGGTATTCATACAGCAATTGGCTACCTGGTTGTTAAATATTTGTGATTGTTCATGTGTCTGAAAGGAGTATCAGCTAACTGTAATCCTTCATATTGCATGTGCAAAAAATTGAATTACTCACTTAAAATTGATGGCTCGCTCCCTAGTGTTAGATTAGACAATTAGTTTCTTTCTCATTGTATATGATTTGGTTTCCTGCGGGTCTAAGACGAGAGGTAAGAACCTGCGCATCACATCGTGACCACCCCTCGCAGTCTAATCACCTTGCACTTAGTTAGGCATGTTCATTTTATCTCTTAAGTTAAAAATACAAAAACTCGGTGGACCGGGCCGCAACCGGTAAAGCTTTGTTCTTGTTACTTGACTCACGGTAGCCGGACCGCAAACCGGACGGATTCCCTATACCAAACAGTCAGCGGGCTAGTTGGGAACGCGGATTGGGGAGAATCCCTTACTGTTGCCGCCTGCGATTTTCTAGGCCTCAACACCTTCTTTCCGACTACTTTCGTTATGATTTGGAAAGCAATTTTGTGAGGTAGTCTAGACTTATAGTTCTCGACATTAAAGTGATTCAAATTAGTTTTGTCTGGGTCTAAATCTCCTAACACAGTTAACAAGTTTTTGCGTTGTTTAGTACAACTTTGGAGTACTTCCAAGGTAGACATTACACATGGTTCCTGGGCAAGATATTCAACTACATTATAAAACTTGGCAGCTCAGGAATTAGTGTTAAAAATAGTCTTCCTAAGACTACTCTTGGGTGGATGCAAAACCATGTCAAGATTATGCTTCTCGATGGTTAGGGGACCAGTAGAGGGAGATTTTCCTGAAGAAGAATTGTCTTCTTTCTTTTCTATGGGTTTGTCATAACTATGACTTTGAGTTTTCAAATTAATAGTGTCCGAGGACATCATGCGAATTTCCTCTGAAGAACTATTATTTCCCTTATTAGACATGTGGTCTATCAGCTGTTGTTGAGAGGGAAAGGATATGTGAGAACTACTAGTGCGGGATTAGTTTTTAGTAATTGATTGATTTTGTCACGATGAGGACACTCTTTCATGAAGTGGTCACCTTCGCATAGAAAACATGGATATTTCACTTTTATTTTCCCTTTATCGTTCTCATTGATGGTTGGTTTTGGATTCTCCTACTAGTTTCTAGGTTTTTTGTTTTTATCTTTACCTTTCTTTTTATTGTTGCCGGGAATTTATGTACTTTGAATGGAATTAACCTCAACGAAAACCTTGGGATTTGAAGGAGTAGGAGTGTAAGTTTGGGGTTGCTTGGCATATTTTGCTACTAGCGGAGACTAGATTGAACAAACAATCCCATCAAGAGGGGTTTCTGCTGGTGGCTTGGAAAGATCGGTGCTTGGGCAAGGAGCTTGAGGGATCAAGTCATACAACATTCTGGACTGGGAATATACCAAGTCCAGATATTGGGCTTGACTAATGGCTTGCTCTTCGGTAATGGCACCACCCATAGCCACATCTCAGGTGATTAGAGGCAACAAAGATTTAGTAAACCAATAAGCTAACAAATGAACTGGGATAGGATCCTTAATAAGTATTCTCCACCTTCTCCACTCATGGATATGATCTGATATGTGGGTGGAGGTGTTCTGATGCAGAGAAGTTAAGAGATCTGCACCCATTTCATAACAGATAGGAAGCTGAAAGTGTGTAAGAAATACAGTTACCAAAGAACCAAAATCCACAAACGAATGTTGCGAACGTTCAATGTACCACTTCACGGCGGTGACGGTGAAAGTTTGCTAGAAGACTCTTAAATGAATTGAATCATCCATTAGGGAGTTCGAAGAACACCACAAATGGAATGTAATAACATGGTTTTTTGGATCATCTCCCTACTTCCCATCGAATTTTGGAATGTCTAATGGTAACTTTATCGGAATGGGAGGCCACGAGGGGTTATGTCAAATGGGATCATTGATCAACTTGGACAAATTAGGCAAGTCCAAAGTTACTAGGAAAGATAACTGGAGATTAGGTTGTACGTACTAGTAATATTGATAGGGCATATAAGTCCTACTAGGACCGTAAGTAGACTGATAGACAGGCTATTGAAATAGTTGTTGTGATGAAGAACCACTGAAAGATCCACCCGCAGGGGGTTGATTTCTAGGATCGGGACTATTAAGACCACCAGAGCCTCCAGGAGGAGGACCTCTAAGGCCTCTAAGACCACTAGGACTGCTGAAATCACCAGGACCACCTAGGCCACCAGGAGGAGGACCACCTGACCCTCTAAGACCCCTGGGAGGTAAACCTATGAATCCTCCAGAACCACTAGGAGGAAGGCCACCAGAACCTCCAGGACCATTAGGAGGTAGGCCACCAGACCCTCCGAGACCATTAGGAGGTAGGCCACCAATCCCCCCAGGACCACTAAGACCGTTAGGACCATAAGGTGGAAATTCGCCAGGCCCTCTAGGACCATTAGGCCCCCCAGAGAGAGGACCTCTATAAGGTGGTCCTCGGGCACCCCCCATAGTATGTATAGGTATCCCTCCCATAGATGGCATGTAGGACCAGTTAGGTTGCCCCCATGGAGTGAAAGTATTACTAGGATATGGAATTCCAGCATAAGCAATTCCTATAGGGGTGGGCTGGTAATAGATATTTCCTATAGGTACTTGATTTACTGTGTAACCATACCCCCAAGAGGTTTTCTTGGTTACAGGTTGTGCCCCAAGGGCTGACATAAACTGGATGGCGGGTTAACCACATTCGTATGGGTAGGAGGGACATAGACTATATATTTATCTATACTAGAGGTCTATCCATGACTAGTTACAATTCCAGTGATAGGTAACATAGTTCATGATGGGGGTTTCCCCCTGGAACTAGAAGTTATTGATGAAACAAGAATCGAATGTTGTTCCCCAGGTGAGGAAGACTTGGGAGGATTTAGAATAGACATAATATGGGAGGTGGTGGGGTTGGTAGTTTGACCTAGATTATGCGGAGTCACAGTGCGATCTAGAATAGGTTCAATGGGTTTCATAGAATCAGCAAGTGAGTGATATCCCACGGGCCAAGGGTCAAGATTACGAGGAAAAACTGCTAAGCAAGGTGGTGGTGTACCCAATATGTTATTTATTTTCTTCTCAAGTTCTCTTGCATAGAGAATAGCTTCCTGGTATTGTCTATGTTCTTCTTCATTTGGTGAAATGTCTTCAAAATAGGTTGGATGGGTGCCAAATGAAGCAATGGCCTGTCCCATAGAGGTATCCCAAAACAGAGCATTGGGACCATAATCTGTACGGGTAGTATCATCAACATGTCCTTCTATGGGAGAATGGAACAAAATAATACCCCTACAAGGTTGTTGAACCAAGGGAGGACCGTGTGAAGGATATGGATCTCCACTTTCTGCAACCACATTTTCTCCTGCATGGGAGTTGTTAGCAGCTCCTTGTTCGATATATTCCATAGGATCTTCTCCTGAAATAGGAATAAAATTAGGTGGAAAGCCCCGTACTCTTCTGGACTATCTTAATTCAGCCAGTTTGTATAGTTCCTATCTAACCTAGGGTCTCAAAACTAGAGAAAACACACCAAAAATTTCCCTACTCAAGCTATAGGCCAAACAAGCAAACTTAAATGACAAGAGGAGTTTAGATAGCCTGGTCTCTCACCAAGATTGTCAAGAAGGTGCCACTCATGATATATGACCAGGGTATGTGCATAGTAATCTCCCCAAATGATGTTTTCGGTGTATGGATCCAAGCAAGACGACCAAAGGGCTTTTCTCAAATAGATAAGGTATCCTAGTGGGGTATCCCGATATACGCAAGGTACGTGTGAGCTCAAATTGGTAGTAGTGTTTTCTAATGCACAATCGTTCACAAGGGGCCTTCCTATATACAATCAAGTATGTGAAGTACCTTTCTATATACCTCAAGGGTACGTGAAAGGTTTTTCGATATACCGACGGTACGTGGAAGAACCGCGCAAGTCCCGAGATGTATTGTGGATGAGTAATGAAAGCTCCTACACTTAACGACGCCAGAAAACATCTCTAGCCTATCATTCAAATTGCTATGTAAATTTTAAGCCTATAGCTACCGTTAATTTTAAAGTGGACAATTAGGTGAATGCATGGAATTTTGACAGAAAAAAGTAAAACCATGCAGATATGTAGATGCAAATATTTCACTTTACCGTTCGAGGTATGCCTACTTACGGGATGGAGAGAGAGTATTTTCTTTTCATTTTGAAAACCAAAAATTCCTAAACAACTACTTTGAACAAATCAAATCCAAAGACAACAAACACATTCCAAACTCATTTTTATTTTTGAAAGCAATCAGATGGGTAAGAGTCTCTTTTCCTAAAAGAAAAACAACAAGCACTCTACATGCATATGAAATCTATTTTTTTATTTTTCTTTTAAACATAAATAGATCTAACTTAAAACTACACTATTTTTTCTTTTAATGAGATAGTACTAATACAAGAGAGACAAAAGAACAAAGGGAACCTGAAAGCTTGTGAGGCTAATCATAGATCCAGTGCCCTATGCTCAGTAAAAATAATGACCTAATCTCAACAAAAAAAATTCTTTTTAAAAGCAAAAAGAAGTCCTCTATCGAAAAAATGAAATTAAGATGATAAGAAAGTGGTTTTTCTTTCAGTCTTTATAAATGAAACGAAAAGAGATCTAACTAAAACCTAAGCTTTCAACAATTCCTTTCAGAATCACAACCAACAAGCATGAAAGCAAATGAATAATCAACAAGCCTAGCCTAGCTATTGAATTCTTCAACCAAACCAATTTTACCACAAAATTTTCAACCATGAGCATCCAGATTCAAACAAACAAGCCTGACAGTGCATGGCTGAAAGCAAACAAACTCTACTTTTTGCAAAAAATCACAAAAAACAAGTTCTGGAACAAGGCCTACCTAGCACCGCACTGGAAGGGTCTTGGACAGAGCAGTTCTAGACGAGCACTGCTTTTGTATCACTACACTTAGGAAGTGGCACCTCTTAAGGCTAACGGGGTTCAGGCGGTGGCACCGCTTATTTCCTACAGCACATGCGCAATTCCCTGATCATATCCAAAACACAAAGAGAATGATATTTCAAGTTAAAAATTGCTCAGATCAAGGTAAATACTGATGAATTGATAGTTAAACAGAGCATATAAAGTCAAGGAAGTTCAGATCTGAACAGATCTAAAAAATTCAAACCAAACTTCACTAAGTCAAATGGCAGATCTAACTGAAGAGAGTTATAGACTGGAGCCTGGATTCAGACAAGTGTTCAAGGACTAAGGAAGATCAGATCAATTGAAATTTTCTTTATTCCCCGGTGGAGTCGCCATATTTGTTGTCAGGAATATTTCACCTTCTACAAACAGTTGTTGTTCCTATAGTTTGAATGGTTTAGATCCAGAACAAATGAGTGAACGACAAAGGATGAAGACCTTCCCTGAATGTTGTAAACACCTAGAATAATTCTTTGATGACGAACCTATGTACCTGCAGAACATGTCAAACAAACAAGAACATCAAAGCTACCAGAACATTATTCACACATCCATACTAGTGACTAAGGAATCCAATAACATATACATGCGAGATCAGTACAACAGACATGTGGGACGAAAATCAGCTTTGCATTAAGAAATGAATGAAGAACTTTAGAACCATTTCCTTACTATTGACAAACTCCTCCATAAGACAAACACCTCATCCCTGCTAGCTCCAACTGGCTCTCTTGTGCTCTCCAATGTATTGGGATAGATAGTCAATTCAACAGCATAACCTTACCATTCAGTAATCTCCCTCAACTATGGGACATGAGCTTGTATTTATAGGGCTCAATGGATAGGTATAGTTGAGAGAATTGTGGGTGAGGTGGCCATAAGATCCTACCAGGAGGGATATCGACTCCAAACAACCCAGATTGATAGGGATAAAGGAGGACACGAGGCTCATGTTCTAGAAGCCTCGAGAATCTTCTCTTTTTCCATTTTTACCAAGGGTACCACTTTTGTTCCCTTATGACAGAGCGGTGAAGGGTAAGAACCGCTCCAAGAGAAAAGAACATACGTGGTGGCACCACTTTTCTATAATAGGACTCAGATGGTGCTGAACAAGGTACTGCTCATCAGCTAAAGGGAAAGCGTGGTGCTAGGTTTTTTCATGTAGAATTGACATCCAAAGCATGTTTTCCACTCCGATATTGGGATTTAGGGAAAACATAGGTGTTAAGGATCTCATCACATGTTGGTGATAGGATTTGGGTATAACAAAGGGAGATGAAGAGAAATCACAAGAAGGAATTAGTTAAATCCAAGAGGATTATTTCCATCTCCATTAGATCTCACATATACGAAGGAAATAACATTAATAAGTAGATGATCTTGAGAACGAAACTCAATGATGTAAAGATGCAAATTTCATAAAGCATCTCTCATATCAAGGAGAAACTAGCAGCTATTGAAGACAATGTCGAATAAGTAGAAGTGGATATTACAACCTTGAATAGCCTCCCAAGATCATGGGATTCATTCATTCAAGGAATATGTGAAAGAAGGAATTTGATCTCCCTTGGCATACTATGGGGAGAATGCACACAAGAAGAAGCTCATATCATAACAAGAGAAGGTGGGAGAATCCAAAGATCAACCTCTCATAGTTCAATCCAAAAAGAGATCATAGAAAGGAGGACCATCATCACAACAGAAGAAAAAAGGAATTCAAAAGATATCCTTTCAACATTCGATACTACATTTGTGATGATAAGGGACACTACTCTATAGGTTGTCCTAGAAATAGAGGATCCTTCAACAAGAAGTCAAACAAGAAAAGACATCATGCTCACACCACTAAAGATGATGAACCAGCTAATAAAAGATTCAAAAGAAAAGGAATATTCCTCGAGTGATGGGGAATATCAATTTTATCATACTCTTATCCATTTCATTATTTGGATAAGAATGAATGTATTTAGTGACACTTATAACCACTACACAGGTTCTCAGAATCAAATGATGAAGTAGAGGCTCTAGGACATAAGTATCGGGAAGGAGTCCACCCACCAAACAAATAAGGACAAGTTCCCAGAATAAGATGATGAAGTAGAAGGATCCATTTATTCTTATCAAGAAGGATTCCACCCACCAAAAAAATGAAGATAAGTATTTTAGTTGTCATTTCCTATATATCTAGTTCCCTAAATAACATTGTTTAGTTGTGTACATATCAATATTCAAGGAAATGTATTATGCATGATAGAATGTTTGCATTAATGAACAGTATACTAATAATATACATGTGATGGGTAAGTGGCCTATGGTGCTATATAACAATCCATTGCTACTTATCTAGAATGAAACCTATTGTATAACTTATTGGGATTAGTGCACAATCTCAATAATGTTATGGTACAGATGGAAGGCATCTAGAAAGATTTTTTTTATACGGGATATGGATGAATGTTGTATTGGATAAAATAGTTGCATGATTATATATTTATGCATAATAATTTGTCATTGTGAATATGTCTTATGAAATTTTTCTAACCATTCTACTGATGTAAATTTCTTGTAGGAAAAATCTAGTACAATCACCTACAAGAAAACAAGGATGGGACTTGTTCCGAAGAACAAGGGATGACAGTTCAATTAGAATATATAATCCAATAAATAGACATGAAGATGTATCTGAATCTCATAGGGTCAGAGACACTATGGTGGAAGAAATATCTTCTGAAGCATATAAGAATCATTACATGACCTAAAGAGAGTGGTAGAGCCACCTCAAGAGATGAAGACCACCTTGGGAATGAAAGATTACTATGGCGATACTTCCAACTAAAGTAAGAGACCTCGGATACACACTAGTTATGTGGAGCAGTTGAGGGACATCATTGATGCATACCCTTCTAGCTATGAATAGGTAGCCAAGGATAAATAGAAGAAACTATGATCAAAGAGTACCAGTTGATCATGGGGAATGATGTCTAGGAAAGGTTCCAAGACGTGAAGGGAATTCAGTAGTGTCTTCCATGTCAATATAAAAGATCAAGTATGAAGTAGATGGAAACATCAAGGGATACAAATCAAGGTATGTGGTTTCTCTAATAAAGAGGTAGTAGACTATGGCATGACATACTCCATTGACCAAACACACTTCTCCAGGAAGTAGAAGTGTATATCAAGCAGAGAACCACATATGCATAGAATGCTATGTACAAGATTAGAGGGAACCCATGGATAAGTAGACGAGGAGCTTGAATATCACCTAGAGTGATGAAGATATTAACCTTTGCTACAAGGTTGAAGATGGAATCCTATAGAGGACTACTAGCTTGAAATATTGTAACTTCGAAGAATATTCTATATGTATATTTTGTGGTCCCCGGTGGTCCTACCGGGAGAACCACTTGTATTATCTTGTACCCTGATGCTTCTAATCAAAAGAACTAATAAGATTCATGAGGCAGTCCCCTCTATTTGTAAAGGTGGGTCGTTAGCACCCCAGTGTGGTTACTTAAGCCTACATGTGTAACTCGAGCCTACATGATTAACTTGAACCTACATGTCAGATGAGTTAATTCAAGTGAATGGATGAATATAAATAGAGGTGTGGTGCTCCTCATTTGAGACATGCACACTCTCACTTGTGTAGCGCATTAGTGGAGAAGAGAAGTAGTTGGAGAAGGAGGAGGATCAGGCTTTGATCTCCTTGTTGGTTTTATCTTTTATCTTTTGGGGCATCTATATTGAGGAAGCTTTTGCTGGGTTTTTTTCCCTTTAGGGTTTTCCCAGGATAAATATTTGTGTTCTCCTTTTGTATGGCTGTGCTTGTCTATCTTTCAGTGATCCTGTTTATATGCTTTTGTTATGAAATCGAAATGAAATACTAATGATATAGCTTAGCATATGAAAATTTAACATGGTATCAGAGCCACCCTGAAAGAAGACATTGTGCAGCTAAAGAATCTATGGCTTATTATTTTTTGGGTCTCTATCCATGATCTATCAGCAAAAGAAGGCTAGACTGACTCTCCATTGAAGGGTGCATCTTTCTGTCGAAGCGGAATTTGATTCTGAGCATTTTCAGTTTTTGTGCGGAAAATTAGGGCTTTCTACAGAAGAAGAATTTTTGAGTGAGCCCAGAATAGGATTTTTCTCCCCATCAAAATCTAATTTTAGAGACCTAGATCAAGAAATTTGGTTGGGTGAAACTCCAGGAAAGTCAAACCCTAGTTTGACCCCGATCTGGAAAAACCCTAAATACTAAAACTACTAAGTTTTGGTACATTCTCTATATCTTGATATTGGAGAAGGCTAAGGAGTTGAAAATTGTAGAGGCCGAATATACAATCCTTATTTACACTTTATCCAAAATTCAGCCTCATATTCGCTATATTCTGGGAGATATGATCCCTCCAAGTTAGGGTTCCGTCCTCTTCAAGAATTCATCCCTAAACAGGACACCTGGGGAGAATTGTTGTAGTGTGGGATAAAGAGGTCCAAATGGAATTATTGAAGATGTTCCAGAAATATAACAGAATTTAATTTCTGTGGTCCAAATTTCCGAACCTGAAGATGCACCAGTGACATGTGGCATGCCGTACAACTTCACTGTTCTGAACAGTCCTGTAACAGGTCACCTTGGGAAAATGATCATAAATACTAATTGGTGAAACAAATTCTGATGAAACCTATGGTGTCGGATCAGGGACATGTGAGGTTACCTCCATGAGAAATTTCAGTCACATAGGAGTAGTAGTTTCGGATATATCACAGAAACAGAAACAGGCATTTCTGCATAAGAAATTGGAAAACTAGGGCTTCCTGTTCCGGGAGCTTCCCTCCACTGTTTTCAGAAAAGGAGTACATTGGAAAGCTCCATTTGAAGAGATATATATTTCTATCCAATCAAATATGAAAGATTCTAAGTTTTGAAAATTATGGTTTCTCTGACAAACCCTAGATCAGCCAGCTTCT
>LPNX010971676.1:1118383-1139545 GCA_001517045.1 Pseudotsuga menziesii | reverse complement strand
GGGGATTTGGTGTTAGTTTCCTCATATGAGGTTGCTGATATTTTATTATGTGATTCATTATCTATTTCAGAAGCTATATCAAACTATGGAGCTCAATAATTCGCTCTCAACAGTCCCAGTGCTTCTCTACCATTGATCACATGCTCATCTCCTCATAGAACTAGTAAAGAGGAATATTTTTTGCATCCGCCTGGACACCTGCTTCTAACACTTGGGGATGTTCTTACCACTCATGGTTTTCTGTTCATGGCTGAAAAATATCAGTTTCTTGAGTGTTCTTCACATTCTCTGAATTCTCAAGAACCTTTCCTCACTTTTCAGTTGACTTCAGTTGCTCTACATGTGTCCAGTCTTCATCCGACAACTGTCTATATTTCTAATTTAGTTGAGCATATAATTCTTCTTCCAAAGACGAATATTCCTCCAGACATAATGATGGAGAGGTTCACATGCCAGGCCCCAGGATACCTGTGCACAGAAGAACCAGATTGATCCTGATTCTACCTGCTTAATTAGAAGGGGGTTTTTTTCCCACGTGGTTTTTCCCCAACACCTTGTTTTTTAGCAGTTACCTTACTTTACTTGATGTAATGGGTGACCTATGGTATTAGTTACCAGGGCCCACAGTTTTTCCAAGTTAGAATTCAGGGGGGGTGTTAGGATTATTAATCCTCCCTTGTCCAAATTTGGTCATATGTCTAAATCGGGAGTCATGTCTAAATCGGGAGTCCATCTAGTCTATTTATAGTCATTAGCACCATTGGGTAAACTTGACCTAATTAGGGCACATGTTTCAGTTACTAAAGTGTGGGGAACACTAATTGAGGCTCACTGCCACTTATTGCACTTGATTGCATAAGTTTAGGAGCCTCCTATATCAATCCCTACAATTTAGGAAGCCACTGGGAGTGCCGAAACCAACCAAGGTCAGTTCACTTCAGTTAATGAATAGTCAAGCTAAGTTAGGAGTCAGTTACTTTCAGTTCAAGTCCTCCACATTCAGTTAGCGGTAGGTTTACTTGACTGCACACATGTGGGGCACATTTCTCACCTACCACAGTTAGTTAACCATTGGTCAACACTGAATGTAACACTTGAGTTGTGTTTTAGAGCTCCGATGAACTCTGGTTATGGTTTAGACAAGGACAGTTAACTACTGGGTCCTCTGATAGTGATTTAGACAAGTCTTGGTTACCTACAGTCAAGTAGAGTCTAATCAATTCGAACTTCCTCATGTGGATTCGAATTGCTTGTGGCTATTAAAGCCATTTTACTTCATTGTAATTATCATCTGAATTACCTTTTGATTAATGAAAGAATTCACAGCTGCAAGCCTTTTGCACTATTTCATTCTTCAATTGCTGAGTAAATTGTGAGATCTTCTTTGTGAGTTGTGTATTTGTCTACATATCTATATGCTAAAATTTACAATTGTGACAACCAGAGTTGTATCAAGATAAAATAGAACTTGGTGTTTCATAAAGTCTGAGACATGGTGCAGAGAGGAGCCGCAAATCTCCAATATGTTCCTATAGAGGAACAGTTTGTTGATGTGTTGACTGATCCTTTGTCTCGTGTAAAGTTTGAATAGTTTCAAGACAAGATTGGTGTAGTCTAAAATGACCTCCCTAGAAAGAGGGGATGATGATGAGAGAATGAGATGGTAATAGTATTCCATTACACAGAAGGCCAGATGATATTTGCAGTATACTGGATGTAAAATAAATAATGATGAGCCCCGGTGGTCTAGTCACTGTATAGAGAGCCTGGTCATATATTCGTGGGAAGATACCAATATGGTTAGTGACATCACCAAGGGTGGATCCCAGTATGAATCAGTCGTATCACTAAGGGTATATCCAAACATGGTTGGTGTCATCCTCACAAGGAAGGTCCCAGGAAGGTTGGTTGTATATTCAAATAGGAAGGTCCCAGGAAGGTTGGTTGTATCTTCAAATAGGAATATCCCAACAAGATATGGCCCTGCGATGATAGTAATATATTCTAGAGAGTGATCCTACATTCACTTATAGGATGGTTATGTGGACAAGAACACTCTCTTGAGAGTGTTCCTAGCACTAACAGGCTGAGGATGTTTAGTGATGATATTACTCTCTTTTGGAGAGTGATCCTACCAGATCCTACATTCACTTGTAGGATGGTGTCGTAGACAAGAACACTCTCTTGAGAGTGGTCCTAGAACTGACATGCTAAGAATGGTATATGATGATGGTACTCTCTTATGGAGAGTGATCCTACATTCACCTATAGGATTGTTTCGTGGACAAGAACACTCTCTTAAGAGTGTTCCTAGCACTGATAGGATGAGGATGGTATGTGATGTTGAGTGATCCTCTCTAAGTATGGTTCTGTGGACATGAACACTCTCTTGAGAGTGGTCCTAGCACTAATAGGTTGAGGATGATCCATGATGTTTAGTGGTCCTCTCTGAAGATGGTTCTATGGAAAAGAACACTCTCTTGAGAGTGGTCCTAGCATTGATAGGTTGAGGATGGTCTGTGATGTTGAGTGGTCCTCTCTAAGGATGACTCTGTGGACAAGAACACTCTCTTGAGAGTGGTCCTAGAACTAATATGTTGAGGATGGACTATGATGTTTAGTGGTCATGCGTTTAGTTGCGGACAAGTTCCTGCATTCAATTTAGATTATGATGTTCCACCATTTAATTATGTTGTGGGTGATTTAGCTTAGTGTTTATATACATATAGTGTAGGTGATGCTCAAGATGTTGGCATAGATGATCATGCTCGAGATGATGCCATAAATGATGCTTGATATGATGCCATAGATGATTATGCTCGAGATGATTCTAGAGATGATGATGCATGAGATGATGCCAGAGATGATGATGTTCGCTATTATACCAGATGACAGAGATGTCTGTGACGATGATGTTCCATGGATGATGATGATGTTGATGTAATTGTGAAAACTTCCTATGACATATAGATTCACCAGTCAGTTGTACAGATGTATTGTTGTAGAATACCTTCCTTGTTAAGAGGGAGTGTTAAAGAAATGTTAGTGCGGAAGATATTATATTTTGTATTATTATAGTTATTACCCCTTTCAGAGATGTTATTCCTCTGATTAGGGATGTCATCAATGTATTTGGTCATCTGTGTGATAAATAGAGAGTCTCACTCTCTATTTATGTTCTTTCGTTCACTTAATGTCCACTCCAACATGTCGACCCCACTTAACAATTACTTACTAGCTCTGACATCTCTAGGAGAGTCTAATAACCTTAGTTCCCCACAATTGTAGGGACTTTTCCCCTCTGATCGACGAGGAGGGTTAATCTTAACACAATGGTGGAGACTATTTCCCTGACTTACAATAAATCACCTAGGGCTGAATTCTCTAGGATAGTCTAATAACCCTAGGGCCCCACAACTGCGGGGACTTTAACCCTTGATCAAATAGGAGGGTTACCCATAATGACTTTACATGACTTGTTTACATTATTGACTCTCCTGATAGGTACATCGATGATCCAGATGGAGATCGGTGGCCACCCACCTATTCCACTGGCTCAAAACAATTGTCCATTGTGGCAGTTTCCTAGTTATTTTTCTACAGTTTTTCGGGTCCTAAACTTTTGGGGCCGTTTTGAGGCCCTAAACGACATTTTTTGGAGATTTGGGGCCAAACGGTTATCATCAACATCCATTTTTTTTTACCAAAAGTTGTAAATCTTAGATATACCTTTCCAACAAGTTATCGAATGTCCAAATCGAAGATCGTATGCAAAAGTTATGACCCCGGGAAGTTGACTGTTCAACTTACCACTGTGGGGCCGCAAACTTTATGACGGTTCATCTTCTAGGGTTACGTTTTGGAATTTTGGGGTTCTCACCTCATTCTTATTATAAATAGTCCCCTTTGGCCTCATTTTTTATTCATCTTGGCATGGATGAGTTTAGCAGCCACATCTCTTCTCAGAGATAGCTACCACCATTCTAGCAATTGTATTACAGTCTATTCTATTTCCGCCATTTAATAGAATATGTGTTTACTGTATCTCTTTTATATTTGCAAAATGTCTGTGATTATGATTCTGTATATGTTCTTTCATTTCGTTCACGCATAAATCCGGATCAGTGGTATCAGAGCAATCTGCTCTTTGATTGTTTCTCGGCGCATGTCCCCGACGAGGTCCAAGTATAGAGAGTTTGGTCTTGAACTAGTTTCACTTGATCATTCTCGCTGTCCCAAATGACCTCCCATGGCAGAAGAAAAGAGAGAAGACGGAGCAGGAGATCCTATCAAGTCGCTACTCGAGGAAGCCCTTGACCAACAGAGGAACGAGATGATGGATAGTTTTTCCCAAATCCTTCAGTGAATGCTGGCAATGGCAAGTGCATATTCAATGAGCAGTCAGTTCGGGGATGCAACTCCCTTTAAGGTACAAGTTAACTTTGATATTCCTTTATTTGAAGGCAATATTGATGCAAATGCCCTAGATAATTGGTTGAATGTTCTAGAAGGGTATTTCTCTGTCCACAATTTTTCTGACAGAGAAAATATCACCTTTCACTCCTTAAGGCAGTCCCCCATGTCCAAAATTGGTGGGGTACTTATTGTGAGAAAAACTCATCAGACAAGTCTGGAATGTTTGAAACAAATCCCACTTGGGCCTCTTTCATAGATGCTATCAGGGAGCAGTATTACCCTGTGGGAAACTATGATGACCAGTACACAAAATGGACCATTCTGTGTCAAGAAAGGGACCAGACGGTGTCGGAGTACACCAAAAAATTCCATACCCTGCGGACAAAGCTGAGTATCAAAGACTCCGAGCGACAACTAATCCTGAAATATCGCAGTGGTCTACATCGGTACATATGAACTAAGATGGACTTCCTCGACATCTCTTCACTTGGATATGCCTATCAGTATGCCATCAAAATCAAGAAGAAATTTCGAAAAAAGAAAAAGTGAGACTCTGGACCTGTGAATCCACCATAGAAGCAAGGCAAGGGAAACCCTGGCCCGCAGAACACCGCAAAAGAAAACGACAACCAGTCCCTGCCACAAGCAAATAAGGGAGATCGAAAGACAAAGAAGGACACTGGTAAGTGGTGCGAATTTCATAAAATCCCTTGGCACAACACTGATGAATTTTTCTCAAAGCATTCATTAGTGGCTGAGATCAAATCTTCAGAATCAGATCCTAATTCTGATTCTGAACCCAATGCCACAGCCGCACACAATGGGAGGCAGATCATTGATGCAGACCCTACTGCCACTGTTGCTACCGCACAGATTCAACTAGAGGATCCTGAAGAGGCAGAGGTAGAGGAGCGCCTATTCCACTCGCAGATGTGGGTGAAGGGGATGCCTCTACATTTTGTTGTTGACAACGGAAGCCAAAAGAACCTGATCTCAGCAGAAGTCGTCAAGAGATTGGAACTTCCTACAACACCGCACCTGCAACCTTACAACATCGGTTGGCTAAGCCAAGGAAGAGGTATCCGCATTACTCAACAATGCCTCCTACCATATGGCATCGATCCTTTCAAAGACGAGTTACTGTGTGATGTGGCCCCACTGGAAGTCTGTGATGTTCTTTTAGGACAACCATATATGTGGAAGCGTCATGAGGTATATGAGTCACGGCCTCGTAGTGTCATTGTCACTGTGGGAGGACAACTCTACCGAATCCCAGAGACAGTTGCACCTAAAAAATTCTCCCAAGGTAGGAAGATAAGCTCCCACATCAGAAAATTATTCCTCTTCACAACTGCGTCTGAAGGAGAACATAAGATCACACTCCACACCCTCTGCACAGGGTGTCTCTGCTCATCAGACACAAGAAGAAGACAGAGTCATTGTTTCCTCATCTATCCGAGTACCTCTACAATGCAAGGCCACGCATTCAAGGTGCTCCTCCAGAAGCAAATTATCCATACAACAATTACAGCCTTCTCAGGATGTCAAAGAAAGGAAGCCTCTTCACTTCAGCAAATGTTGCACCAGGATATCAACTCAACACACAGTTCGAGATATGATACGGGATTCGACGCAATGGAGACCATTGCTTCCTAAGGAGGGAGGATTGATCCATATGGAGATTGGTGGCCACCCACCTATTCCACTGGCTCAAAACAATTGTCCATTGTGGCAGTTTCGTAGTTATTTTTCTACAGTTTTTTGGGTCCTAAACTTTCGAGGCTATTTTGAGGCCCTAAACGACATTTTTTGTAGATTTGGGGCCAAATTGTTGCCATTGGGTTTACATTTGGATGACCAAAAGTTGTAAATATTAGATGTACTTTTCCAACGAGTTATCAAACACCCAAATCGGAGATCGTATGCAAAAGTTATGACCCCGGGAAGTTGATTGTTCAACTTACCACCGTGGGGCCGCAAACTTTATGACGGTTCATCTTCTAAGGTTACGTTTTGTACTTTTGGGGTTCTCACCTCATTCTTATTATAAATAGGCCCCTTTGGCCTCATTTTGTATTCAGCTTGGCATGGATGAGCATAGCAGCCACATCTCTTCTCAGAGATAGCTACCACCATTCTAGCAATTGTATTATAGTCTGTTCTATTTCCGCCATTTAATAGAATATGTGTTTATTGTATCTCTGTTATATTTGCAAAATGTATGTGATTATGATTCTGTATATGTTCTTTCATTTCGTTCACACATAAATCCGAATCAATCAAGGCATGACATGACTCAAATACATTACAGACACTTCACAGAATAAACATCGGGGTACAATACATAAGATAAAGTGAATACATTCTCAAGTTACAAATACATCAACACTCCCTCTTAACTAGGAAGGTATTCTCTCGACACAATTTTTCAGCACTGGTCTTCTTCTCTGTATCAACTTGATCATATCGTCATCTTCATCTTTAAGTCATCTTCATCTTGGATCTGGATCATCATCACTGGATCTGGATCATCACTCAATCTGGATCTTCACTGCTGGATCATCATCACTGGATCTGGATCATCATCAAAACTGGATCATCACTAGATCATCATCAAAGCTGGATCATCAATGGATCATCATTATCATTGCTTCTACCATCTCAATCAACTGGTGCTATCTCTTCATTCTTCTCGTCACAGGATGTTCGATAGATCCAGCCCTTTTTCATGCTAGTTGTAGGCCTAGCCTCCATGTAGGTCTTCTTCAGCACTTATATCTAACCCTAAGTTAGAATGGCCCACCTAGCACTTACATCTGACCTCATCTTGTTAGAAAGGAACGCCCAACACTCACATCTAACCTCATCTTGTCAAAAAGGCCTAGCACTCACATCTGACCATGTGTAAACACATCGCGCCAGAATGGCTTAGCACTTATATGACCATGTGTGAACACATAGCATCAAAATGGCTCTGCACTTACATCCGACCATGTGAGAACACACCGCATTGAAATGGCTCTGCACTTACATCTGACCATGTGTAAACACATTGCGCTAGAATGGATCTTAGTCCCAGATTGAGGATTCCTAGTAACTGACCAGGTGCCTCCATTCTCCTGGAGAATGGCATCTCATCACCAAATTGAGTATTCCTGGTAACTGACCAGGTGCCTCCATTCCAAGAATGGCATTCAGAACTTATATCTGATCATGTAGGAACCAATCCTATAGTGACATCAGAATGGCTTAGCACTCACATCTGACATGGAAGGAACCATCATCTCACCATGACAGAATGGTTCGGCCCTTACATCTGACCATGGAAGGAACCAATCCTCTCACCATGTCAGAATGGCTCACAGACTCATCACTTCTCCTTGGAGGGAACCTCGATCTGGAGAACACCAAGCTTCTCCCTGAAGTACTCAAACTTCACTTTCACCATTTCTATCATAGAATCACATCAGGGCTGATTACGTTCAAGGATAACCTACAAGCTTCGCCACGACCGATTACATCCAAGGACAACCTACATGTCTATTTACAAATGAACAACCTACGAGCTTCGCCAAGATTTATGCTCAGACAACCTATCTCACCGACTATGCAAGAACTCCCTCTTTCAAGAGATATCGATCTGGATCACATACTGGAGCTTCACTGCTCCTCTCTGCATCATACAAAAAATGCAAGTCAGATCAAGTAAATCAAATAGTAGTTTTCAAAAGAAACATACTACCTCCCAAATAGCAAGTCGCAACATCTTTTGCCTCAGCTATACTCATCACCATACAAGACTCCATCCTGCCAAACCAAGAGATCACACTTGATCCCATACTGAAGTACCACCTCAAAGTACTCTTCCTATCAATGGCACTACCTGCCTAATACGAATCCTCATAACCCTCTAGGTTAATCTTCTAATTTGCCTCATACTTGATCCCATAATCAATTGTACCCTTTAGGTACCTCATTGCATTCTTTGCAACCATCAAGTGAACATGTCTCAATGTGTTCATAGCAAAGTAAATATATGGTCTCGTATTTGTTAGGTACATCAAGGAATAAATCATCTAATGATACATCGTGGCATCAATCGACTCTAATGAAGCATCACTCAATAGCTTCAGGTTCGATGCCATAGGTGTGGCCATGGCCTTACATTCCATCATCCTGAATATCTTCAGGATCTCTATTGCATACTTCTCTTGTCCACACCTCCATGCCTATAACATAGTGCATAATCCCCAAGTCCTTTATATCAAACTCAGCAACAAGTCTTCTTCTTGCAAATTTAATGAGTTCCTATTTTATGTCAGGAACAAGTCATCAACATTTAACAGGAGCATCACTGGTCTTCCTCCTTCAACCTTGAAGCAAAGGTTGGAATCCTCTTTACTCTCAGTAAATCCTAGAGTCATCAGTAATCTTTCCATCCTATCGTACCATGTCAAACCTCAGGATCTTCTACAGTCACTCCCTTTGAAGCAGAGCATCATTCTCCCTCTGTCTTTCATACTCTATGCACTGAAACATTCTATACCGAAGTGACAAGTAGCTTCCTCTGCAACTAATATTCTATGTGTCCATCTAGGATCATTAAATACCAAGATCCTCTATACACTTTCATCTTCAACCTTGTAGCAAAGGTTCAGGTATTCATCAAGCTCCTCATGTATGTGTTATCCCATGAGTGTCTTCTGAGCTCGTACAAGGCCTTCTTTCATTTTCACACATGATTCTTCCTGTCATGTGTATTTCTAGTGGCTTCAAATGTCTCTTCATAGTCTATGCCTCATGCTATGAATCTTGCCTTGTATCCCATGATGTTTCCATCTACTGCATGATGGAACTATGAACTTCTCTTCAGGTCTCTATACTGCATCCTAAACATCATTCTTCTTGAACTGGTACACTCCTTCCCTTTATTCTTAGCAACTTCTTGGAAGGTTCTTTATAAATGATGTCGCTCAACAGTGTTACATAAATGCACTGTGTCTGAGATCGCTTCTTTGAAAGTATCGTCATATTATTCTTCATCTTGGATTCTTTATTGAACTGTCGTCACTTGTTCTTCAAAACAAGTCTCGTCCTTCTTTGCTTGTAGGTGATTGTACGCGATCTTTCCTACAATTCAAATGCATTTGTATGGTTAGACACATTTCATAAGCCATATTCATAATGGCAAATTCTCATGCATAAATATATGTTCATGCAACTATTTTAGCCAATACAACATTCATCCATATCTCACGGAAACTTTCTCGATGCCTTCCATCTCTACCAGGACAACATTGAGATTGTGCACTAATCCAATATGTCAGCAAAGAGGTTCCATTCTAGATAAGTAGCAATGGAGAGTTGTATAGCACCATGAGCTACTTACCTGTCACATGAATATTAGTAGTATATTGTTATTAATGCAAACATTCTATCATGCATAATACATCAACTGAATTAAACAAATGCATAACAAAAACAATATCATGAAATGAAAATTGAATACTTATCTTTATTTGTTTCGTGGGTAGACTCCTTCTTGATCCTTCAGCTTCATCATATTCTTCATTCATAATAGCATCTTTTCTTATCCAAATGCTAAGATTGATAAGAGGTTCTTCAAGAGTTGATATTCCTCATCACTTGAAGGATCTTCTTTGGATGGTGAGATCTTGATCTTCAGTTGCTCCCATCTTCTTTTCTCTTATTATGAGTCAAGCTTCTTCTTGTGTGTGCTCTTCCCAGAGTCTACTGAAAGTAATCACTTCCTTCTGGCACACATTCCTCAAATGAATGAATCCCATGATCCTGGGAGGTCATTCCAGGTGGTTATCACAACTTATGCATTCTCCACTTCTTCTTCTACCGCTTCAAGTTGTTCTTTGATTTGAGAGACCCTTGTAAAGTATGATTGTATGGTCTCTGCATTCTGGATGTTCACATTCTTCAACTGGTTTCTTAAGGTCATATTTCGATTTATGTTCTTCCCTTCAAATATCTTGGTCAAGGAATCAAACATCTTCGATGTCTTTAGCAAAGAAACTTGTGGTACAAGTTGATCCGTGATTGAATCAGAAATGATCTTCTTGGCCTTGACCAATTTCTTCTTGTGTAAGGATTTGAGTCTCATCTCCCTCTAGAACTAGAACCTCTCTACTTATGTAGGTGTCTAATTCATTTCCTTCAAGAACTAGTGACATCCCATACTTTTATGCTTGGAATTTTTCAGCCTCACCAAGCTTGTCATCAAGCTGATGTGCTAGATCACTTTGAAGTGAGAACCGCAAATGAAAATAGCAAAAGATTAGATCTTACCGATTTGACGTGTCCGTCCTGGTTCCGTAGCTGGTTGATCTAGGGTTTTTTAGAGAAACCCTAATTTCGAAAACTTGGAATATTTCAGATCAAATTGGCTAGAAAGATAGACCTCTTCAAGGTGAGCTATCCAATGTACTCCTTTTTTGAAAACAGTGGAGGGAAGCTCCCAGAACATGAAGCCCTAGTTTTCCAATTTCTTCTGTATAAATGACTTATACTGTTTCTGAGGTATCTCCAAAATTAATACTCCTCTATGTTTGAAACATCGTACTAAGGTAGCCTCTCATGTCCATGCTCCAACACCATAGGTTTCAGCAGAATTGGTTTCACCAATTGGGAATTATGAGCGTTGTCCCAAGGTGACATGTTTCAAGACTGTTCAGCATAGCGAAGTTGTAGGGAATTCCACGTGTCACTGTTACATATTATGGGTCTGAAACTATGACCATAGATAGAACAGTGTGTTCCCTTTCTGGAACATCTTCAGAAATTTCATTTGGACCTTTTTTGGCCCGAGATATAGAAATTCGCCCCAGGTGTCCTGTTTAGGTATGAATCCTGGAAGAGGCTGGAACCCTAACTTGGAGGGATCATATATCCTAGAATATAGTGAATCTGAGGTGTAACTTTGGATACAGTGTAAATCAGGATTTTATCTTTAGCATGTGATAGTTTCAGCTCCTGATCCTTCTCCAGTCCCTAGATATAGTGAATGTACCAAAACGTATTAGTTTTAGTATTTTAGGGTTTTTTTGGCCTGGGGTCAAACTAGGATTTGACTTTCCTGGAGTTATACCCAACCAAAAATATCAACCCAGGTCTCTAAAATTCGATTTTGAGGAGGAGAGAAATCCTATGCTAGGCTCACTCAAAAATTCCTCTTCTGTAAGAAGCCTAAATTTCCCGCACCAAAAACTGAAAAATGTCTGGAATCGAATTCTGCTTTGACAAAAAGATGTGCCCTTCAATGGAGAGTCAGCATAGCATACTTTTGATGATGGATTATGGAGAGAGACCCAAAAAGTAAGAATCCCTAGCTTCTGCAACTGCATAATGTCTTCTTCTCAGGTTAGCTCTAATACCATGTTATATTTTTATCATTCAAGCTAGCATTATCTTAGGATCTTATTTAAGAGAATAACATGCACAGCAATAAACACAAGAGACAAGAGACACAAAGAATTTTCCTCGGGGAAACCATAAAGGAGAAAACCCCACAACTTCCTCAGAGATAGAATGAGCACCAATGGCAGCAGTAAAACCTGAAAACATAAAGATGATCTCCAATAGCTTATTCTCTCTCTCTCACTTGAGAGAGCTTCTCCTCTCTCACTTATGCACCCCAGTGAGTGAGTGTGTGTGTGATAAATAGAGAGTGTCACTCTCTATTTATATTCCTTCATTCACTTAATGTCCACTCCAACATGTTGTCCCCACTTAACAATTACTTACTAGGGCCGACATCTCTAGGAGAGTCTAATAACCCTAGTGCCCCACAACTGTGGGGAATTTGCCCCTCCGATCAACAAGGAGGGTTAAACTTAACACAATGGTGGGGAATTTTTCCCCGACTTACAATAACTCACCTAGGGCCGACTTCTCTAGGATAGTCTAATAACCCTAGGGCCCCACAACTATGGGGACTTTAACCCTTGATCAAATAGGAGGGTTACCCACAATGACTTTACATGACTTGTCTACATTATTGAATCTCCCGATAGGAACATCATGGCATGACATGACTCAAATACATTACAAAAACTTCCCAGAATAAACATCGGGGTACAATATATAAGAAATTTAAGTGAATACATTCCGAAGTTACAAATACATCAACAACTAGTATAGTGATCGAGAAAGATTACATTAGAGATTTTGTTCTAGATAGAGAATATTCTGAAGCATTAAAGCTTCATGAGGTTTATAGTCAGTTATATCCAAGACATGGTACATATCCATTGATGAGAA
This sequence comes from Pseudotsuga menziesii, assembly GCA_001517045.1. Classification (NCBI taxonomy): domain Eukaryota; kingdom Viridiplantae; phylum Streptophyta; class Pinopsida; order Pinales; family Pinaceae; genus Pseudotsuga; species Pseudotsuga menziesii. The sequence continues at coordinate 1,126,840 of LPNX010971676.1, read as the reverse complement.
TAATTTCCAACATTCTTACTAAGGCTACATCTAGTACAAGCTTGGTATAATTCAAAAAGACTCATCCAATTGAAGAGGTGGTATCGATGTGTCTTCACGGGAAACAACAGATAAAGTCCCCAAACTAGTTAAGGCATAGTGCATGACTCAAATTCTTGGGGTTGTGATATCTTGTTGAAAAAAGATCCACATGAGTAGAGACACGATCAAAATCTTGGAGATTATCAGGTACTCAAGAAGAGTTATAGTCAAGGATGGAAAAGAATAGTTAACCCTCTTGGAGAGGTAGTTGGGGTATTGCAGTATAAAGAGAAGAATACAAAATCACTGAGAAAGTGATCAGACCTTGAAAAACATAATAGAGAATGGCAATTTCACGTGGAACTTCTCTAGATAGTAGAAGATTTTAGAAGACAACAAATATTGAAGATTGAAAGAAAATATGAGATTTTTTTTAGGCGTGATATTACACATTTGACATGTGTTGTTGTAAATGATGGATATAAAATCCATGGTTTCTAGTTTAGAGAAACTTAAGGCTGGATCGGATACAAATGATGCTACTAGGTATAAGTAGTCAATTGGTCTCTTAAGGTACGTACCATATGATTGTGTACCTTTTAGGTACATTAGAATAGGTTCTTTATTGCAATTGATACATGGTAGACCTATTGTGTCATCCATATAATGTTTTATCCTAATATAATTGATTTATATTGTGTCCTAGAACTATAGAAGCAAGATGCATGTCAGATAGTACTACAGAAGCAAATATGTTTTGCGGAATAGTACTATCAGCTGAGAAACATGGTAGCTAAGAAAGTTAATTGCAATGGTTGGAGAGAGTAACCATACTTATGATTACTGGAGAGCATGACCATAGTATGATGGTTGGAGAGAGTGACCATACTTATTATGAATAGAGAGCGTGAACATACTTTGCATGTGCATCTAGTCGAGTATGTGTATCCAACCAAGTGTCAGTATCCAACCAAGTATGTGTATCCAATCGAGTTGTGTATACAATTGGAGATGTGTCATGATAAAACACATTGAGATGAAGTTTTAATTCATCAGAGACATATTCATGTAAGGTAAAAATTTCAGTACATAGCTATTGATGATCAAATTGCAAATGTGTTGGAAAGCTATTTTTAGTGACGAATTTCAAATACTTATGAGATAATCTTGGTATGGAAGAAAATGCATGTTATAGCAGAGAATATATCCTTCGTTGAGAGGGAGTGTTGATTGTACATCATAAGAGTCATTCTCCATACTTTTGTTGTATCAATTCCTATCTATATACTCATGTGTTGAGGTGGGATGATAGTAATGTAGTCTTGTGTTGTAACGAGACAGGTCTTGTGTTGTATCAATACTATAGACTTGTGTTGTATCAATTTAATTATTCTCATAGACTGTACCCTATGATATAGCTCTCCAATTATGGATATGATATTGTGTTGTATCAATATCGAAGTCTTGTGTTGTATCAAGACTATATAATTGTGTTGTATCAAGTCTAGACTTGTGTCGTATCAACTCATGTGGATATACTATGTGATATATCACTAGTCATGGTCACTTATTTCTATAAGTCTCATTTAGGTATTATCTGAATTACTTTACCATATGACACGTGGTAATATGATATGATCATTAGTATCTAATAAATTCTTCAGAGTATCATATGATAAGGTGCATAAATAATTAATACACATGTGGACTGTTAACCCAAAAAATCCCTCGATTAGCTCTACATGACCTACACCACACAAATACATCTATTTCACTACCTTCATTGACCCCCACACCCTTGTAAAGGCTCAAAAACACCAAAAAGGGCTTAAAACCCCATAAAAAAGAGCCTAAATAGCTCTCAAAAGGGCTAAAACCTCCAAAAAGGGGCTAAAACCCCTAAAAGGAGCTTAAAAACCCTAAAGGAGCTAAAGAATGGCCGAAAAGGTCCTAAAGCCCAAAAAAGGGGCTAAAGCCTTGATCAAGCGCTTAAAACCCTAAAAACTTAAAAAAGGATATAAATACAAGGGTGGGGGGTCACTCTCAAAACATTCCTCATTTTCCTACCATTACTTTGCCCATGTGAGTGCCTTGAGACCCATTTCTCTCAAGCCATTCACCCCTCTTTCTCACTTGCTCCATTATCTAAATCCCATTCCATAGAGAGGTAGCTTCCTGCTAGGGCATGGTGGCCCATTTCATCAAAACCAGAAGGTATAATGTGTGTTTCTTATTAGTAACTTAGTTTTTGCTAACATTTTCATTGAAGGGTTGTTATTTGTTCACTTCTATAACAGGTTTATTGCAAGGTTTTGTATGGTTCACTAACCCTTTCCTGGAGGTTTTTCCTTCACCAAAGAAACCCTGTCCTTCCATCCTATAAATGGAAGGTTGCCATTTCTGCACGTAGCAAGGGCCAAATCCCTACTACATTTTGGTGACCATACCAGGTCGATCTCGAAGGATCCCTGGGTTTTTACAGTTTATTTTCATAATTTTGTTAACGTAGTTTAGATTTTTTTATTTCTAGTTTAGATCTTTGTTTTTGTCAGTTACATTTCCAGTCGAGCCCCCTTAAGGCTGACTCGAGCCCATTCACCCACAGTACCTATTACTGTCAGTCATTCCCAGCTCTGCTTTTAAAACATTTTCAGTTTACGGGCCAGATCGCTCATATCGAGCATAAAAGCTCGACCTAGTTTCTCATTTGGGCCCGAAAAGAGTGACTTCACTCCCAGGAGCCCGGTCGCTCCTATTATTGGTTTTTGAACGACCCAATTGCCTATTTTGGACAAACAACAACGACCCTTTCACTACATTTTCCCCAAAAAGTGCAACCTATCTTTCAAGGTTCTATTTTTTGTTGTTTGGACTGTCAATGCGACTCAGCCGCCACTGTCCAGCAGCCTGCCTCTTTCTGCAATTAATTTTGTAGGGTTTTTTTTTTACTAGGGGAATCGACAACTGGGTTTGGGCTGGTACTCATGTGGCATGGGGTCCAGGGATCCATTCCTGCTACCACTATAAACCTAGGTGCCCCACACCCGCCGCAAGACATGGGACACAGTTAAACCCGGGTGGGATTGATCTCGTGACCTCCAATTTACAAACAACTTCATTACAACGAAGCCTCCAATGAGCCACACCCATGCGAGCTAAGTAATTTTGTGGGTTAATGATTGATTTGTTTAGCTATTAATGCATATAAACCTATTTTAGGACTTAGCTCAAATACTATAACTTAATTTTTCAGTTTTTCCACTTAAATAATTGGAAATTAACCTCTTGCTGAAACCATTCCTCCTCTACTCAGTCATCATCCTCCGGGGTATTCTGGGATAATATGAAGGGTCAAGCTCGTATAGTAATAGGAACTTATACTTTTTATTGCTTAAGACCACTAAAAATGGGTGACTTCAAAGGTAGAGGAGGTGGTAGTCCCAGGGGCCTCATGGCGTTCACGTCCTCCCTGTTGACTGACCTTGCGCTCGAAGAGTGACCTAAGGATATATGGGTGGGATTATTCCCACTGTGTTGAGAGCCCAGCACTCTTTCCTATTCAAAGATGAATACAAGCGTAAGATAGTCACCTAGCAGGTTTGCAATAGTTCAGGTTCATTACTTGCATGTTTAATTTTTTCTGTTTCAAAAGTTCATTGGTTTTTTCATAACAGGTTTCCCATTCTGTAATCTCTGCAACAAATCAAAAACTTCTGTGAAGTATCCATAAACCATAATTGTAGTCACCAAACTATTAATAGAAAATAATTTAAAAAATTAACAAATCTTTCATACACTAAACACGCACACAACCAAACTCAGTTCATGACACTGAATGAACCCATTAAAATATATCAATCTACATTAATTCAAAAATCTTTGTATTCTTTAAGGACATAAGTCCCTGACTGCCTTAACCGTGGGAAGTACTTGGGATTAGCCATAAAAGTAATTATGAGGAGTACCACAAGAACCCCAAAATAGTTTGCCATTGAGAGGAATTTCCAAGTGAAACGAGCAACGACCCCCTCTGATTGACTAGATCTCCTGTGAGGAAAAATCCAAGCATTGTCTCCTGGCAGTCTCTGTGGCCGAATGAACACCTGAAATCCAATAGGAAGCCACTGAAATTGGAGTCCAGAACGTCATTACCAAATTACATCATTTGATCTACCAACCAGACACAATTGATACCCCATTCTCTTCTTCACAACTAAGAGGCAATACACCACAGTTCGGGCCTTTAAACCAGCACCTTCGAGACCATTCTCGACGACCCTCTACATCGTCAAAAGGACACATAGCCTCTGACTCAGACTCAGATTCATATCAATCTAAGCCAAACTTACACACCGTACCATCAAGCCCCATGGTTGGTGAAAACCTGGATCCATTTTTCGGAATGTTCATTGGTAGTGGACCCATGTCCATTCCTCAAGTCACCGCCAACACCCTTGCAGGTGGTCCTGGTACTTCCATGCAAACTATCCTAACTCAGTTTCCCCCACCTATACCTACTAATCAAACTGTCCCTCCTGTCATACCTGGGGGCAGTGGCCCATCCACTCACACTGTCCCACCTATCATACCTGGGGGCAGTGGCCCTTCCACTCACACTGTCCCACTTACCATACCTGGGGGCATTGGCTCATCCACAACTATGCCACAAGTACCCCCAATCATGCAGGGACGTCATGTTCTCATGAACCCTACTACCATTGCAAGTCCTTCCCATATTAACCTTGGGTCAAACCTCCCTTTCATGGCGCACCTCAACTTTCTTGACTTGGCCAGTTTAACTAATGACCCTATCTGTCATCAATCCTTTTGGCCTCCCATGCCAACCAAGCTCCCCTCAGACATCCCTAAGTTTAAAGGGAAGGCATGGGAGTGCCCCCAAAACCATATAATTATGTTTCACCTATGGTTCTCATCAAACAACATCGTAGATGATTCAATCAGACTTAGACTTTTCCAATGCACCCTCACAGGTTCTACAGCCAAGTGGTACAATGAGCTGCCACAAGCCAAGTACCAAGACTTTAATTCCTTGTCCTTTATGTTACTGCAGTATTTCCAACTCCCTGTTAGATATGATGAAGGGGTGGAAATCTTGCTATATTTCCACTAGAACACTGCAACCCACATAACCGACCACATCCACGAGTGGTGGAAACATCACAACTTGTGCAAGATCAAGCTTGATGACAGGATCTTCCTTGACTGGTTCTTAAAAACATTGTTGCCACCCATAGCCAAGGACGTCTCCTCTGAACGTCCCCAAACAAAGGAAGAGGCCATCTTGAAGGCCCAATAGTTTGACCTCATTTACGCACAGTTTGGATACCTCTACACCATCATTCCAGATGTTCCCCGTGTAGGCACCTCCTACCAAGACATGCAGGGGGAATCCCATGCTGCATATGGCATCATAGGCTTCATTTCCCACCAAACACAACATCACGTAACACCACCCACGATGCCACCTCACCCAAGAAGCACCCTTAGTGTTTCCTACCCAAACTAAGCTCCTAACTATTCAAGAATGATGTCTCAATCCGGAGGTACAACCTCCTATGCACAACCTGTGCCATAGCAGCAGGCCCATGCACCTACTTGGATGACACAACAATATTCAGGACAGATGACTGGATTTGTGGAAACCCCATCCCCCAAGTTTACTATGCACCACCAATGCAATCTACTTAAGCCCCCACCCCTGCTCTGCCAGCACCTTTGGGAAAAGTGTTTGCTAAGCAGAATCATCCTAACCAACATGCCTCCAATAACCAATGAGGGAAATCCAGAAACAACCGACCTAGGAATTGAGGCAACAACCAACCACAAGGAGGTGGTCAACAACCAAATCCTCCCAACAACATCGGGGCAAACCTGCCAACTCAAAATCCATAGCAACCAAACCCACCTAGACGCAACACTCCGTTACACACAAATCAACCATGCAAAGTATGTGACATCTACAGGAACTATACATTTGATTGCCCCTTCATGGATCGCGCCAAGCAGGCCATTCAAAATGAAGTCCAGCATGGTACCAATATGGCAGTTCCATCTCAACCCAACCTGGCACCACTAGGCCCTCCACCTATGGTTCTCTAAAACCCTGTTGCGCCTACAACATTCTCCCAAAATTCTAAAAAAATTTGGGACCCTCCTTTACTTCGAGTTATCCATTTTCCTTGCTTAGTTTCATGCTTTTGAGTTTTGCTTATGGATTTATGGCTCCTTCCTGAATTTTGAATGCTATAAATTGACTGGTTTTTCATAGTTAAGATGCTTAAAGACTTCCATTGAAATTGAGTCCCTATCATTTTGCAAAACTTTTTGAAATTTCGTTGCAAAGTTTTCATGTCGGGCGTTTTTCTCTTTGATTTTCCCGACCGTTGCGGGCGTCTTTCGTTTTCTATTTCTCTTTCCCTCCCCACCGTTGCGGGTGGCCTTCAGATCCTCCTAACCGTCTATCACGCCGCTGTAGCGGAGGCTTTTTCAATTCGTAGTTGGCTGGGTCGAGCCCGCCGTTGCGGGTGGCTTTCAGGACCGCATGGGTTTATCCCTACCGTCGTTGCGGGAAATCTCCGACTCTTGATTTTCTTTTCCGTAGCGGATGATCTCTATATCCGTCCCCGCCATTGTGGACCGTGTCGCATGATGAAACAATTGATCGTCGCCTCTGTTGCGGGCGGTGTCATGATGGGAGCGGTCCGCCGTTGCGGAGGTTTCCAAGCTCCAAGCTTCCGATATAGTTTCCGCCGACGCCCGAGGTATGTTTTGAGCCATATTCGCCGTTGCGGGTGATAGAGTGGTAGGAGGGGTCCACCGTTGCGGGGGGTATGAAGCTCGTGCCGCCCGACATAACTTTCGAAGCCGCCCCGATTGATGTGACTCCTCGCACGTGTGGTTTTGTTTATATATGTTGGGCGACAAACGGGGGTTTTTGTTGTTTTCGAAGGCGTTGTCGCGGTGAGTTGAAATTTCGAGTTTAGAAGCGCGTGAGAGCTAGCTGTTGGTGTACCTGTGGCCAGGTGGCAGGAGAAGAAGTCTAGCCATCATCTTCTCACCTCGTTAGGTGGATCGCCAGGTAGGATCTTGACTCTTATCATCATTTTTTTTTTTTTAGATTTCTTTTACGCGGTGGGGGTTTTAAGAATTGGACCCGTCGTCCCGTTGCACTAGCACGGGGAGTTTTCTCTACCTTGGTTGGGTTTTCTTCGGTCATCTACGTGGTGGTTCGCGCCGTTGTGTTAGGGTTCCCGGGTCGAGTAGCTTTGGCAGTTAGAGGAGGGGGGTTTTCGCCTTTATTTTTAGAGCCCGCTTTTCGGTTTTCTCTGTCGTTTCAATCCCATTTTGAGCACGGAGGGGAAGCAGGGTGCAGGTGGTCGTCGTGCTGCCTGCACCCGGTTCAGTAGTAATGGGATCCGTCAATGAAGGGGTTTTGAGGCGCAGATGGTCGTTACGCCATCTGCGCCAGACTTGATTGGGCGGACGAAATAATAGGAGCTGCGTTGTTGTTTTCTGTCTAGGGGTCGGTTTGCACTAGCCACAGTCGCCGCGGTTTTTCTGACTCTCTGTTTACAGTCCGGGGTTGTGCGTCGTCTCGGTGGGAATTAGGGATGGCGCGACCTAGTTTTGCTATTGAGCGCTGAAAACCTTGGTAGGGTAAAAAGGAAGGGTAGCGTGAGTCGGTTTTGATCAAGATGCCTGGTCCAGAGATGGGCTCGTTTCCCATCGAGGTGGGTGAAGAAGGTTATCAGCATAATATATTTGCTCCGCTGATTAGTCGCTTGCATTCCATGGGCCGTAGGTCTGAAGTATCGACTGGTTAAGCCTGGGGCTTTTATTTTTTCTCTCTGTGTGATAAGCAGTGAAATAATGGTTGTATGATGCATCTACATAGATTTTGCTCATGTCGCTTCTATATATCAATTTCATAAGAATGACAAGCCTCGTAATGGCGTATTTTCTTGCCAACCTCAATATGACTGATAATTTAATGCATGTGGGATAAATCATAAAACAACTCATTCATAAGACCTGGTGAAGATGTGCTACAAATAAAAATTTATCATGCTCATAACACATTGCACAGCACTTCATATTTGTGAATTGTTCAGTATGAAAGCTGAAGGTTGATTGTATGCACTGATATAATTCTAATATACCTAAAAGAGAGTAAATTGTTGCACAAAGTTCATAAATTTGAATTACTCAATACCATGATGCTATACATTGCAGGAAGATCTTAAAATGTCTAAGAGACAGAAAAAGAAGGCCCCAACAGTAGAGGAGGTGCCAGCACCAGATACAGAAGCAAGAATTGAATACATTTATGAGGACACCCAATGTGTTACAGGGGTGGAGCCGGAATACAAATGGGGAGATATTTACAGGCTGATTTCCCGCAGGGAAGTCTCGGAT
>LPNX010971676.1:967395-1116949 GCA_001517045.1 Pseudotsuga menziesii | reverse complement strand
GGACGGATTCCCTATACCAAACAGTCAGCGGGCTAGTTGGGAACGCTGATTGGGGAGAATCCCTTACTGTTGCCGCCTGCGAATTCCCAGGCCTCAACAAACCCCTTACCACTCCAAGGACTGGTAGCAACCGCACTAGCTCCCCAACCCAGTCCCATCACCCCTATTGCACCTCCTTCAGTAGAAATGAGTGTTCGCCACCTGCTATCCATGACAACCGAAGATGTCAATTTACAAACCAGGAGAAATCAGTACGAAGCCAACACCGAACCCACTGACCCATCAATGGTATCCATGTCCAAAGCAACCAATAAACCTCTTCACTTACCGCTTTTTCCCCACGCCCTCCCTTACAACGGGTTTCCAACAATGCCATGGCTAGAGTTGTTGTGAGCTACAGCATTGTTGATGACTTGGCCCAAACACCTACGGCCATGTTCTCTCTTGAGGTACTTAAAAATTTTCCAACTTAGCGAAAGGCCTTAATAGCTGCCCTCGGTGTTGTATACCCCTCTTCCTCCAAGTTGATCACGTTCGACACAGATAATGGAGAACCCCGGATGCCATCAACTATTTCCTTCCAAATTTTGGTATCAATTCAGAATCTGGTCATACACCAATGCATCATTGATGAGGGGGAATCCACATGTGTTATGTCAACCTTAGTCTGGCAGAAACTTGGGTCCCCAATCCTGCAACTATCCACCACTAATCCGCGAGCTTATGATGGCCATCCCACTAAATCCCAAGGTATCCTCCTGCATGTCCCAATAACATTAGCTGAAAAAATAGTATTGATCGACATAGAAGTTGTCAATGCATAGCTGGACTATAACCTTCTCCTGGGAATAATTTATATGTATGCCATGAGAATCGTAGCATCCACTATTTTCCGTCTCATGATGTTCCCTCATGACAGGAAAAATATGACGGTTGACCAATTAACTTATCACTATCCGCAAGGGATAACCGCACCAGCCAACATTATCCTTATGATCAATACTACTTTTGATGACACACCCACCTCCTCATTATTGAATATAGGCCCTAGGTTGTTTTTTGACACCCCTATGACAGCCTCCTTCCCCTTCATGTCACCATCGCCGACACCAAACGATACTGTGGATTTGTGCATGCTCTCACCTAGCACTGCTACACCTAAACATCAACCACATCTGCAGCCCCAACAGCAACTGCAACATCATCCACAACTACAACATCATGCGTAGCCACAACCACAACTGCATCCCCAAATGCAATCACCAAGGAGTTACTTCTGATCCTCCCTAGTCCATACAATTCCCTTCCTATTTTCCCCACCTGGTGTCAAGAGTAATCCAGTAATGGCTACCTTAAACTTACCCAACTTCACATTGGGGATTCCCTTGTGGTACCTCGATCCACCAGCCCAACCTCCGATTCCCCAGGTCGTGTTAACCCCTGTTCAACCCATTGCAAACAAATTACGTCCCCCACCTTGTCCATAAAATCCAACCACTGCATCGGCACCTATTTTTCCCCACCCAAAAAGGGATAGGGGAAAAAACGCAAAAGCAACAACTGAACCCAGGCAGATCCCGCCATGTGCCATGTGCGATGAACAGGGCCAGGAAACCCAAAATTGTCCCAAAATTCCCATGATCCACACACATTTATATTCCATAGATACAATAGAAAACCTCCCCGTGGTTGAGCTCCCAAGTGGACCAACAAAGAAAAACAATTCATTGAGAATGAACTATGCTTGTGCCATTTGCGGATTGTATGGACATTATTCTCACCACTTCCAGGACTTGTCCAAGTTTAGAACAGCTCTAGCTAACCTTCAACAGCATGCCCTTGAAACCAAGACCACTCTCATCAAATAAATCCACCCCCTACCTCCTTCCTCAGATATCATGTCCATCTACATGGTGTCCAGTTCCACAGACCCACTTATCCCTACAGTCATTGATAGCTCCTCCAACATGTCCCATCATTTCTTCTGCAACGATGAAGAGATACTTGAAGCCTTAACTACTCCTGAATACCCTTGGGAAGACAAGAACCATCGCTTGTTCTTCATCCCTGAAGGACCTATGTCGCTGTCGGATCATTTTTCAGTTGAGATAAAGGATTTCATTCATGGGAAAGTTGACTGGTTCAAAAATCCCATTCCAGCACCCGATTCTTTCGAAGAAGGAAACATGGCCAATATCTTTCCAACCATTAAGATCAACATCTCAACCAAACCTAAGATCGTTAAGGAGATCATGCTGGGTCCATCCTTCTCCCCTAAAGAAATCACTTCCTACAAAGCACTCTTCCAAGAATTTCGTGACATCGTCGCCTGGTCCTACACCGAAATGCCCAGGTTGGATCCATCCATTGTTGAGCACCACATCAACACATGTCCTGATGTGGTCCCCATACGCCAAAAAGCAAAGTCCAATCCATCCCTCCAAAGTTGCCATGGTCAAAGCTGAAATTGAGAAGCTGTGCACAGTCGGCTTCATTCACCCCATTGCTTACACAACCTAGATTTCAAATCCCGTTCCTGGAAATAAAAAATAGGGTACCATCCATGTTTGTACAGACTTTCACGATATGAATTGGGCATGTCCCAAAGACAACTTCCCAACACACTTCATCGATCATATCATCAATGCTTGCGTCGGACATGAAGTCTTTTCCTTCATGGACTGATTTTTCAGATATAACCAAATTCAGATCTGGAAAGAAGATCATTACAAGACTGCATTTACAACCCCTTGGGGCACATTCACATATCGATTAATGCCCTTTGGTCTAAAGAATGTTGGAGCCACCTTCCAGTGCACCATGACGTATTGTTTCCATGACCTCATCCACATCATATTGGTCTATCTAGACGACCTTACCACTCGATCATGGAAACGAGCACAACACATATACAACTTGCGGCAATTATTTTTGTGATGTCGCAAGTACAAAATTCGCTTGAATCCCCTAAAGTGCATTTTTTGTGTCCCAACATGCCATCTACTCAGGTTCATCGTATCCCACAAAGGGATAACGGTTGCCCCTCTCAAAATTCAAGCCATCCTAGATCTCCCTACACCTAATACTCTACGCCAACTACAGAGCCTCCAAAACAAGGCCAATTTCCTTCGTTGCTTTGTACCAGAGTATGAAAAAAAATCCTACGGATTCATACGCCTGCTCCACACCAAAATCCCCTTTGTTTGGGATCAACAAGCACAGGAATCATTTGATGCACTCAAACAAGCCTTGGATTCCGCACCATTACTTTCGGCACCAAACTTCACCCGAGACTTCATTCTTTATGTGTTGGCCTCAGAAAATTCCATTGTTGGAGTCTTGGTCTAGGAAGATGACACTCGTCAAGAGCACATAATTTATTACATTTCCCAGAAGCTTACAGGTCACCCACTACGATATTCACCCAAGGAGAAACTGGCCCTCATCGTTGTTTTCTCGGCCCAAATGTTGTGCCACTACATCATTGCAAACCATACCCAAGTAGTGGTCGATTCCAACCCAATGCGATACCTCTTAATTTTTCGCCTTCTACAAGGTCGCTTGGCTAATTGGGTATTCATCCTCCAAGAATTCGACTTGGAGTTTGTTTCCCTAAAAAGCACAAAGACAATAGCGCTAGCCACGCTCATGACATATCTACCCCCACTAACCACATCACTACCACCCAAGGATGACCTCCCCGGTGATTTCCTATTCATCATATCCATGAAAGATACATGGTATGGGGGCATCCTTCTATATTTACACACATATAAGTTCGCAACCCACTTAAACTGCGAAGACAGGATGCATCCGACATCAAGCTACTCATCATCTCCTTATTGGATATATTTTATATCTTCGGGGCATTGATACCATCTTACGTCATTGCCTTACCCATAGTGGAGCCTTCGGTGGCCACCTCTCAGGTCTAGAAACTGCCCAGAAGATTCTACATGTCGGCTACTTTTGGCCTTACATGTTCGTTGATTGCATAGAGGCAGTCAAACACTGTCATAGTTGTCAGCTATTTTCCCCAAAGGCAAGAACCCCCCCTGCACCATTACACCCTATATTCATAGTCGGTCCCTTCTGCAAATGAGCAATCGACTTCATGGAAATCAACCCTACCTCATCCAACAGTCATAAATATATCATTATGGTGGTTGATTACTTCACTAAGTGGGTCGAAGACATGCCCACATTTGATTGCAAAATTGAAACAGTGGCATGTTTCTTCATTAACTATGTCATTTCTCGATTTGTTGTTCCCAAACAATTGGTCTAAGACCATGGTAAGCACTTTGAAGATGTTGTTTATACTGAGCTTTCAACCATGTTGAAATTCGAACACTAGTACTCATCTTCCTACTACCCCCAAGGAAATGGCCAAGTTGAAGCAGTCAACAAAATCATCAAAACAATGGTCCAAAGGATGGTAGGAAACCATAAAACCAACTGGAACCACATGTTGTTTTCCACCCTATGGTCTTATCACACATTCACAAAAACTGAAACCAATTTCACCCCTTTCCATTTAGTACACGACGTTGAATCAGTGCTCCCTATAGAGTTCCAGATCCCATCACTTCGCCTTGCTGTGGAACTCCTTCCTGATACTTCACCTTTGGAATAACGACTCCTCTAACTTGAAAAAACCACTGAGGATAGTCAGGATGCCCTCCAATCCATTGAAGCAGTGAAAACATGGTCGAAATCGTATTACAACTCCCATGTCCACCATCGCACCTTTAGCGAAGGTGATATGGTTCTGGTTTATGACCAAGCCAATGATAAGCTAGGTAAATGAAAGTTTGAGCCAATGTGGTATGGCCCATATGTTGTCCACTATTTCCTCAAAAAAGGGCCATACATTCTTGTTGACTCTGATGGACAACTCTTGGAGAACCTCCATAATGGGCTCTACCTCACGATATTTTAGGCTTAACATCACCAATGAGTTGCTTGTAGCATAGTCTTGTACTTTTTTGTTTTACACATTTTTTAAAAGTGAGTCTTACATATTGTTTCCTTGACTGCTCCAGATGGATCCTACCTCATGTCGATACATTGGATTTGCTGACGGAGCAAACAGATGGTCTCCAAACCTCGCCTCGGCTGCATGGGTCATCTACTCCCCGTCGCATGAGTTGATCCATATCGATGGAATATGTGTGGGAATTGCAACCAACAACCAGGATGAATATGATGGTGTCACTGGCCTCTTGGTCACTACCCTCTAGTTGGGTATCCACCATCTTGATGTCTTCTTAGACTCTTAGCTGCTTGTCTCTCAGTTGAACAACTATTACCAGGTACATGATCCCTACCTCTTTAGAAGATTCATGCGCACTAAATAGATGGTTAGAACATTTGAATCCATCACATTCACACATGTTCCCAGGAACCTCAATAGTGTAGCAGATCAAATGGCTAATGACATTCTAAACTGGAATATTCATCATAGCATATAGGAAGCATACAAATAAAACTCCATCATGCATCATCACATATAAATATGCATACACATGTAAAAACACATCATCTAGGTGTTTCATTCACATCATCATAAAAGACTCACATATAAAACCATAAAAAGTGCATCCACTTGCATCGAAAATATACATATATAAATCACATGTCCAAAATATGTCTAGTACAAAATGAGAAGCTACATATGATTTCTTAGTTGAATATACAACGCGATACAAAAATCCTAAGTGCACCAATGCACTAGGGGCAACCCCACTAGCTGCTAGTCCAACCCAGACTCATCCTCATCATCTGGCTTGGTTTCATCATCCTCCTCGTAGGACTCATCGTCCTCTGCAAGAGCATCCCCTCATGCCGCCCTACGAACATACTCACAGGCCACGGCTATCCTCCTCATCAAAGGAGTCCACTCTGGAGGCACACTGTGATAAGAAGCAATCAGCTCATTGTCTAAGAAGTGCCATCCTACATCATAAATCCCCTCAACAATTCGCTCCAAATGTAGAATAATAGTATCCAACTCCTACCGTCTCCTATGAGGGTTCCCCATAGGGACCTCCGGCTCCGCAATCGCGACCACCCGCCTCTGATAACTAGATGGCGGACGAGGACCAATATCTGCATACACAAATAAAGACACCATCATTCTATGCATATAATCGTACAACTATCAACCATCTAAACTACTCTATGTATAAATATGATCACAACAAACATCATATACATACCAGCTGGTCCCTAGGCCTGGACTGGAGGTCGGGGCATCTTAGGGTCTCCATGATAGTTCATCCCCGCATAAGGGTAGTCCTCAACTCACACCGGGAGCTTCTGCCACTACTCCAGCAACTCCAGAGTGAAGAAGTAGCCCACTCTACCACCTCCCTCACACACCACCATCTGACACCATCTACGCATCTGTAGCTCCCGTAGACCACTATCCCACACTGGATGATGTGGATGCAGAGTCGGTACTTTCTCAAAAAACAAAGCACATAAAAAAGAGCCAAAACAAAACTCTCCACCAGATTCCCTTACATGGTTTAGCTAACACCAAACTACAAGAAATTACATCCGAGCCCATCCACAGTAAGCTCCCCTTATGGCACGTGCGACCATCTGTAGTTGTCCTCCTGAGATCTTGTGGTTCCCTATTGAACCCAAGACATGCAGCACCATTGCTGCAATAGCCCATGTTGACAGCTCCTCAATATCACACATCAAAATGTGTGAACCATGCACATACGCGGTAGCGTAATAGTTCCTATAACACAAGTCCTCCAGCATCTCCCCATGAGACAATACCGGCACCAAGTCGCCAACGAATCCCAACATCGGGAGCCCAGTCAAAAAATACACATCCAGCAGCATAACCTCAATACATTGCCCCTATATAATGATATCCTCCTCCTCGATATCCTAGAAGCTCACCAGCATCTGTAGCAATAGACGTAAGCTCTTCATTAGGGGAATCTGCATGAACTTCAGCAGTCCACAACGGGCCAGTGCACCCCACACGTTTTCATCCCATAACGCCTCTTCTCAGAGATCTTTGCAATCTCTCTCACACCACACAGTATCAGGCATTCTGCACAAGCATAAAACAACTGTCAGGCACATCTTTTAGTAAAAAATATACCCCAAGACTAGGTCACACCTGTCAAACCAAAAAGGGAGACCAGATCGCTCAAAAAGGCCTCACAAAAGCGACTGAGTCACACTTTTTGGCCAAGCAGAAGCGACTCCATATCGCTCTTTTCTATCCGACAGGAATGACCCAGTCATACCTGTACAGGTGAAATAAGTGACCTAGTCTCTCCTTTACCCACGAAAAGCGTAACCTGGCTCGTGGAATCCCTAGCAGGCTCACAGAGGGTCCTCGAGTGAGCAAATCCAGAAAGTAAACCACTGAAAAATATATATTTTGCAATAACTCTTACCTGTAAGCCGCAGATCGAAAAACCTCCGGTAAAAATAGGAGAAATCAGCAAAATAAGATTGGGGCCTTCTCTCCAACTTAGCAATGAACAGTGACAATGACGCCTGCCACATGGTCCCCACCCATTTATAGGCCCCATTTGACCTATTTTCTTTTTTTTCACATAACTAGGCCATATGGAGTCCATTTGGGATGTCGTTCACACCACTGGTTTCAAAATTATGTCCTCTATATTTCAATGAGACCATAGTCTCATGTTTAATAAGTAATGTTTGGGGGCATTTCCGAGAAGTTACCTAGGTTTATGTGCCCTTCACATATAACTGTATAATCCATCCACCGAATCTTATGTGGGTTCCTTGACCACTTCCTGGAGGTCGGATCATGTTGGCATGCATTTGGAAATATAACTGCCCCCATACCTATGCCTACACCACCGCAACTTATTCCAGATTCCGGACCATCTCCTGGAAGGCACATCATTTTGCACACATTTGGCACATAACTGTCTACATGCATCATGCAACATCATGTCACCCGCTCATTTTATTATTCAGCATATAACAGTCCAATCCATCCACCCCAAGTTGGTACAGGTTGGTCATAGAAAACTCTCCTGACCTCTGTTTGAGAGCCAACTCATTATGCGTGCCTCTGCCACACCGATTCATGTGCCTTTGTTGCAATTCATCCCGTGCATGTATTGGTATGTTCAAGAGCCACCTGCTCCATCCATATTGCATGGATGAACTTTGGATCATTGTCCATTGTCTCGAAAGGGGGGAACCATTAGTACCCCCTCGATCGGTTGACCATAACGGAGTTTTTATTAAGCCCTTTTCTGACTCCTAGAAGAATGAAAAGATCGTCAAGCGCATTTGATTCCTCTCCCGCTCGTTAAAGTATCAGAAAGGGCGTCTACATAGCTTCGTTTATCTCCTTTTGTGAACCATCTAGACTACCATATGAAAAGGACCACCTTGGCATATTCAAGCCAAGACCATTCCCCTCTGCATCCTTTTATGCTTTCTCAAGTAGAGGAGCCGAACTTTATGAAAAATCTCACGATGGGTTGTCTTTAAGCTCTTTTCCAGCCTTCTCATAAAGAAAATATCGTCAAGCAAACTTGGTTTTGTTCATGCTCATAAAATTATTTGAATGATCATCCAGTCAATAGAGGTTTAACCTTTTCTGTCTTGATTGGACTACCAATGGTAAAGAAGTATCTCATCCTCTAAAGGATGGGCGAGCTCTCCTATGTACACTTTTATCCTTTTTCAGGAACAGGAGACTATCAATGAAAAATGCCCCCCAATAGAGTCTTCTTCATGCTTTCATACTCTCTAAAACTGAAAGCACCATCGAGCATTTACCTTCTTGGGCTTGTTTAAAAATCCACGAGATCGTACCATAACAGTGCCTCTAGACACCACCTCACATGTTACAGTTCGGCAGCATTCCCCATTTGGATCACCTTTGTTCAGAGTATTATGCGATGATTCTTCCTTGGATCCCATCAATACCAAAAAGTATCTACCTCCCCCAAGTATTTCCCATCTGTAGTTACATTCTCGGTATTATAGCTATGATTCCCCTCCTACGACTCAGTTTGATTTTTTTCCTGGTCTACCCTACCGTCATACTTTGAACAAAGGAAGTTTGAGTCCCATGTGATTCCCTTCCCCTGTTCCCCATTTTAGTGTGTCAATCCCCATATTCTCTCACACCTTTGGTTATCTCCCTCACGCTTCTAGTCAAGGAAACACCATCGCCTTGGTCAGTTGCAGGTCTCCCTCTTTCAACGACAACACATATATTCCATAGGATAGACCCAAAGGTCCCTGTATCCTAGCTTCATTAACCACATTTATTAGTTCCTTGGACCACTTAAGAGGAGTCCTAAGTGCCTCTCTGAATGGTTGTGTCTCATGTGCTCCACTCCGGCTACATTATCGCACCATTGAGTTTCGTATAGGGTATTGGTCCATGCAGTATTTCGTCATCTGACTCTAGCACATTGATGATTCTATTGAGGGACCCAAACAGGTTCATGTCCCTTGTGATTTTTGGGTTGCATTGGAGACAGTGTTCAAGATCCCCAGAGAAGTGCTTCGATACAAATTCATGACTGATGCAGCATATTGTACCATAGAGACTCTGACTCTCCGTCACTGAGTCCCTACAGTCATGTACCATTTTAGATCCAGCAAACCATCATTTTTGAAAATATAGCATTCCATGAGAATTCCATGCGTCCAATGTAGAAGTTCTTCATATTAGTGTTGTATTTCAGCCTCTTACTGAGGAAACCACTATGTAACAACGGTTGTACTTGATCGTCCCTTGCATTTTAGAGCATAGATCACATTATTATTTTGACATCGTTATGAGCATGGGGATTCCTGCCTCATCCATAGACATGTCGCACACTATTTGTATCTCACCCATTGATGGGAACCATATTAATATGAAAACAAAAGGCCACCATGTCCCAGCCCAAGAAGCACCACCTCTCCCCAGAAAGTCCTATGATGTCCATCGGCCATACGCTGAGCTCCTGCCCTCACACATCAAGGGGAAATATGTTAACCCAAAAAATCCCATGATTAGATATGCATGACCTACACCACATAAAGACATCTATTTCACTACCCTCATTGACCCCCACACCCTTGTAAAGGCTCAAAAACACCAAAAAGGGCTTAAAACCCCATAAAAGAGCCTAAATAGCTCTCAAAAGGGCTAAAACCTCCAAAAATGGGCTAAAACCCCTAAAAGGAGCTTAAAATCCCTAAAGGAGCTAAATAATGGCCAAAAAGGGGCTAAAGCCTTGACTAAGGGATTCAAACCCTAAAAACCTTGAAAAGGCTATAAATACAAGGGTGGGGGGTCACTCTCAAAACATTCCTCATTTTCCTATTGTTACTATGTCTGTGTGAGTGCCTTGAGACCCATTTCTCTCAAGCCATTCACCCATATTTCTCACTTTCTCCATTAGCTAAATCCCAATCCATAAAGAGGTAGCTTCCTGCTAGGGCATGGTGGCCCATTTCATCAAAACCAGAAGGTATAAGGTGTGTTTCTTATTAGTAGCTTAGTTTTTTGCTAACATTTTCATTGTAGGGTTGTTATTTGTTCACTTCTGCAACAGGTTTATTGCAGGGTTTTGTATGGTTCACTAACCCTTTCCTGCAAGTTTTTCCTTCACCAAAGAAATCCTATCTTTCCATCCTATAGACGAAAGGTAGCCGTTTCTGCACGTCGCAAGGGCCAAATCCCTACTACATGGACCATGCAATAAATAATTAATGATAATGAGATAAGCATAGAGAGATAGAAATTATTTGAAATGCCTCTGCATGCATCTAAGTGAAATCGAATTGTAAATTCCTTAGTTATATCTTTAGTTGTAATAAAGCAAGTTTCAGTTAATGAAGGAACCCCTCTTTGATTCAGTGTTTGTGTATGGATGGCACTAAGTGTGAAGCACTAAACTACAATATATTAGCCTCTTAACTTAGTGTTCATGCATTCAAATAATGATTGAGTTTATTTCATTCGGGTCACATTCATTTTAGTTAGTTCACATTTAGTTCAATCTATGAGCATTCATTTAAAGCAAATTGTGGAAAGGAAGGTGCATATCTTATGCGTGATGAAGAATCCTAAGTGTCATATCAGCACTAGTGCTAGGGAGGGAACTAATGTTTGCATGGAGGGAGTTCTAGTTTATTCTCCTTGTTGGAGCAATAATACATCCTTAGTACATATTTTTTACCTTAGGCTAACTTCATTTTCCTTCATGCAATGATATCCTATGGTTTAGACTTAGGATATTTGATTCAGCAAGATATCTAGTTATTTTTGCATGTTCACACCTATAGCAATGCTCCAGCTCAGTCAACTAGCACATTTGTTCCCTCATTAATGACAGGAGCACTCCCATTCCTATTTTGTGGAGTTTGAAATGACTAGGGGCACTAGTAGTGTATTTGGTCCATTTTGGCTCTCCTAGGAGCATTTATTGCCACCTTGAGCCTCCCACTCACCTCTATATTCTCATTCACGCATGCCTTGGACTCTTTAATGCCCCAGCACACTTCACCAATGTTCACACTTTGGTTCGTGACTTTTTAGGATGAGTTGGAGCTCCTATGGTCCACCTAGGGGGATTTAGGTCAAATCTCACCATGACACATGTACAACTCCAATTGGCTTCCTGAGCCTCATGAATTTTTTCCAAAGTATTATAAATGTGTACTATAACATATACAAGATGTACAATAATAATATGATCAGTTATTAACACCATTCACATGTGTTATTCCATCTATTTTCTGTCTCTTTTGTTGTTCTCTTGCACATTTTGTCAAATAATTTGAGTGTGAATCAAATTATCACATAGTATTAGAGCTAGTTGGAGTTGCAAACAAATCTTGTGAGGTTTGAATTGTTGTTTAGAGCATATTTCTAGAAAACTTGAGTATTTTCCTTACATGTTTAACTGCATTGTTTTGTCACAGGTTGTGAAACAAGGATGGAGAAAACTCAAGCATTGCTTAATCCATTCAATTATTTTGAATGGAAGGCCGATATGGTCATCCAGTTGAGGTCCAAGGGAATCTACCGGGTCACCATGGGAACTGAACATGAGCCAAATTCTGTTGTGGAGAAAGCTAAGCATTTTAACAGACTTGATGAGTCCTTCGGTATGCTCTGTCTCACCACTTCAAGGGAACTTCTCTTTCATATAGAAATTGCTGGCACACTGAATGAATTTTGGCTCAAGTTTGAGTCACTATTTGGGAAAACAGATGAAATGAGAGGCCATCAGCTTGAGAATGAGCTAATATCCTTGATCCCAACTCACTATGAGACCATTGAATACTTCTTTACCAAGTTTAAAGCGCTAGTACTTAAGAGAAAACAATGTGGCATAGAGAATAAAGAGTATCATCTTATCTTGTCCATCTTTTCTAAGTTAGGGCCTTATTATTCGGTGTATGTTTCAACATTCCACTCATGCATGCACACAACTAGACATTGGAAGATGCCTGTGCTAGAAGATTTCATGGAGTCTTTGACTCAGGAGAAGGACAATATCATACAAATGGGTATTGTTCGGGTACACATGGTACTCCCAAAAGACCAAACACCAAGAGCAGCCACTCACACAAACAAATCATAGATCAATACACCAATGTTTGTCACATGGTTAAAACCCTCGAGAGGGAAACAGTCCACGACCCCAGCCAAATAGTTACATGAGCTTCTCATAATCGATCAACTAGCCAAGGACCCTCCATGCTCTTTAAATAGAGATCATGGACCAATCCAGTGTTAAGCCATGGATCAATGGTAGGTATTATCTAAGAGAAGTTGAACCATTGGATCACTATATGTCTAGAAAATATCGTGACCATCGGATTAGAATATTTACAAATGCATACTGATGCATACTAAAGAAACACACTTTACCAAATGGATATATTACACAAGTTGATCTTAACTAAATCCTAAGTGTCTAAATATCCTAACATCCCCCCTTAAGAACAACTTGGGATAGGATTGAAGGATTTACAAAAGTGACACTATTAGGAGAAGGAAGGAGGCATTAGAGCCTATCCCCCCTTAAGGACACATTCCTAAACTCCTAACATAGATCAAAGTTTAGAAAACTTCGCTTCTGTAAGAGATTTGGTGAAGGTGTCTGCAACTTGATCATCTATAGGGTAGTAGAGCATTTCAAGAACACGATCATGAACAAGATTTTTGATGAAGTGCATGTGTAGCTCAATGTGTTTGCTACATTGATGTACAACTAGATATTTGGAAATCTTGATGGCACTTCGATTGTCGCACCAAAGTGGAGTAGCTTGCTACTACTTGAATCCAAACTCTGAAAGGATCTGTCGAAGCCATAAATATTCCTGACTAGCATTAATTGCAGCTCGATATTCTACTTCTGCTGAAGAAAGAGAAAGAGCTTGTTGTTTCTTACAAGCCCAAGTGACAGGTCCAGATCCCATACTGAAAACATAACCTCCAGTATACTTTCGATCATCGGGATCGCCAGCCCAATCTGAATCAGTGAAACCAACCAACAAAGGTTTCCCCCCTGTACTATAATGAATCCCAAACTGAATTGTACCTCGAATATATCAAAGTATTATTTTTGTTGCTTTCCAGTGACTTTCATGAGGTGTTTTCATATAATGAGCAACATGACCAACGGCAAAGGAAAGGTCAGGACGGGAATGATTCAAGTATAAGAGACTACCAATAAGTTGTTGATACAAGGTGGCATCTACTTTAGGGGAAGTACAAGTGGCAGAAATTTTGACTCCAGACTGGAAGGGAGAAGGGGTAGTTTACAATCTTCCATGTGAAAGCAACGAAGAAGGTCACAAGCATACTTAGACTGGGAAAGAAATATTCCTTCTTTCCTAATTCTAACATTTCAAAATTTTACTTAAGACTGGATTTCACATGGGTTAAAAGTTTAGGGTCACTACCAGTAAGGATAAGATCATCAACATAAAGAACAAGTATGATGAGATGGTTTCCTACTTTCTTGGTATAGACATTGGGGTCAGAATGGCATCTAGAAAAATCAGTGTCAAGGAGAAAGCTATCCATTTTGGCATACCAAGATCTAGGAGCTTGCTTAAGGCCATATAAGGATTTCTTAAGGCAACAGACAAGGATAGAGTTATTATGAACATATCCAGGAGGTTGTTCCATGTAAATTTCCTCCTGTAAAGCACCATGTAAGAAGGTAGACTTGACATCCATTTGATGGACTTCCTAGTTATGTAAGGTTGCAAGGGAAAGAACAAGGCGAATAAAGTTCATTTTTGCGACAAGGACAAAGGTTTCATTGTAGTCAATCCCTTCAACTTGGGAAAAACCTTTGGAAACTAACCTTGCCTTAACTCTTTCAACACTTCCATATTATGCATACTTAGTTCTATAGATCCATTTACATCTGACAAGTTTTCTTCCTTTTCGAAGAGGAAGAAGATCCCAAATATCGTTCACCATTAAGGAACGATATTCTTCATCCATAGTTGTATCCCAATCTAAATTTCTTGAAGCTTCTGCAAAAGTTTATAGATCATGATTCTTGGAAACTTGAGCCAAAAGAGAAGAGGCTCGCTGAAACTGAGAATGTGTTTGACATTGATCTCTAGGATCACCGACAATATCACCAGCTACTTCACACGTTGAACAGACCCATCGAGGAAGCATTGGTGCTGGTACAACTGGAGGAATGTGAGCAGACAGAGGTGGATTTTCATCCTCACTATCATCATCAAAAACTGGAATTGGAAACATTTCAAGGAAGTTGGAATAAGAAGAAGAAGGCACAATCGTTGAATCAGACTCGTAGGCCAAAGATGGCACACCTGCCAAGTTAGGCTCGCAGGCCAAGATATTTTCATCAAATTTACATCTCTTCTAATTATTATATCATGAGAATGTGGCTGAAGAATTCTATAACCTTTTACATCTTCAGAATATCCAACACATATGCACTTTTCACTTTTAGGCTACAATGCTTTCTGTTTTTCATCCAGAATATGAGCCCATGCTTCAAAACCAAACACACAGAAGTGACTTACATCTAGTTTAATTTTACTCCATGCTTCTTTCGGTGTTATACCTTGTAAAACTTTAGTGGGTGTGCGATTAACTATGTAATTTGCACAATTTATGGCCACAGCCCAATATTGAAGACTTAGGCCCTTATATTGGATCATACAATTAGCCATTTCTTTTAAAGTGCGGTTCTTCCATTCAGCTACACCATTTTCTTGTGGTGTATATGGAACAGTGTGTTGTTGTTGGATTCCTTGTTCAATGCAGAAAGTAGTGAAATTTTTGTTAACATATTATACTCCATTGTCAGATCTTAACTTAATAATTTGATGACCAGATTGTCTTTCAACAAGGGCCTTGTAGGCCAAGAACATGTTAAATACTTCGCTCTTAAGTTTTAGGAAGTAAACCCAAGTGCGTCTGGAGTAGTCGTCAATGAAAGCTACGAAATATTTGAAACCAGAAAAGGAAGAAGATGGAAGAGGATCACACAAGTCACTATGCACAAGCTCCAAGGGAACCGAGGCATGCCAAGATGTACGTTTGTCAAAACTGTCCTGGTGATGTTTTTCGAGTACACAACCGAAACAAACACCATCCTTGCAAGATACCATCAGAAGACCAGTCACCATATTGTCTTTACATAGTTGTTGCAATGAGCGATAATTTAAGTGACCAAATCTCTCATGCCAAAGTTTGCTCAAGTTATCACCATGAGCAACAAAAACTGAAGGAAAAGGTGATGACCCAAAGTTGTTAAATTTGTACAACCTGGTAATATCATCAACAGTTCCAGTAGCAAGCACATTTTGAGGATTTTTAAAATCCTTGATCACAACTTGGTGAGGTGTAAACGTCATAGTTTTTTCTTCACCCAAATGAGTAATTTCATAGACTGATAACAAATTGCAGGAAATTTTTGGAACACATAGTACATCACTGAAGTGACCATTTTCTACCGAAACTGTTCCAGATCCTACAACACTTAGAGATCTATCATCACCAACAAATATTTTTTTGGTTTTACATTCATGCATAGTAGAAAAGATGGCTTGATCCTTAGCCATATGATAATATGCTCCAGAATCAATGAGCCATTCATTTGAAGTAGAAGAAGAAGATGCAGTATAAGAGTAACCAGAACCACAAAGTGCATTTCCATGAGAGGTAGATTTTGAAGACGAATCTAAGTTGATGTGGTTCTTCTTCATTGCTGCTTCCAAGGCTGCCATCTTCTTGAAACACTTAGATTCATCATGATTATCTTTCCCACAAAAATTGCATTGACACTCAGTCTTCTTTCCTTTTGGCTTGGATCCTTTGTC
Source organism: Pseudotsuga menziesii (assembly GCA_001517045.1). Lineage (NCBI taxonomy): Eukaryota > Viridiplantae > Streptophyta > Pinopsida > Pinales > Pinaceae > Pseudotsuga > Pseudotsuga menziesii. Next base: position 1,100,593 of record LPNX010971676.1, on the reverse strand, counting down.
ATTTTTTAAAGAAGGAGCTGGCCGAGAGGGTTTAGGACCCTTATTTGGCTTATTATTGCAAAAATTTTGTTTCTTGGAAGGCTTGGACTTTTCTTTATGTTGGGACAATAAGGCTTTCCCATATATATGCATTGTTAATTATTCCAAGGTGAATGAGCTTATCTTGCTCTCTAATTAAGGAATCACAAAAGGATTCAAGACTAGGCTCTTGATAGCTAGCTACAGTCAAGGATTCTTTCATGGAGTAAAATGTAGATATAAAAATAGAATATGCAGGTCCAAGTTTGGAAAGAATATGATAAATACATTTTTTGTCTTCTTTCTTAATCTTGCATTCTTCACATAAGAGTCTAATAGTTTTATACTTAGATAAATAGTCTTGAATGCATGAAAAATCACTTGGATTCAAAGAAATCAACTCATTCTCAAATTGATGACCTCGAATTTCATTGTGTTTACCAAACATAGATTCCAACTTTTCCCAAGCTGTATCAGCTTCATCAATTCCAGATATGTGGAATCGCAAATCAGTAGAGATTGACATCCCAATCAATCCATGAGCTTCATCACATCTATTTGCCCATTTTATTTTCTTATCATCATTAGTGGGTTCTGTTTCTTTCCCTAAGGTAATTCTGAAAAGTCCCCTACTTCTTAGAACATCCTCCATATGATATTTCTATGAGAAATAGTTAGAACTGGTAAGTATAATATCACAAGGGGTGGCCATACTTGAAAATAATGGTTGAAAGAACAGAAACTAACTGCTTCTATGCAAAGAGCTTGAAAAATTAGGCTGTTTTAAGAAAAACGGCACTAAAATCTGATTCCAAATGATGAAGTTATGCTTGATCAAATAAAATGTTGAAGGTGTCCCCAATAGTTACATGGAGGATATTAACTTGACCAACTAAAAAAAAAAAAAACCCTCTTCCCAAGATCAACCTTTGACAATCACTTTACAATAAAGTTGTTTTTAAGTGAATCACTTTTCTAGAATAAGTGATGTTCACTTTTACAATAATGTTACTTTAAATAGTGCAGCAGTAAATTAAAAGACTTAAGTGACTCACTTCTTATTTTATTTTATTTAAGTGAGATGCACTTTTACAATAAAGTAACTTGAAAATAGAAATTGTATGCACTAAAAAGTAGCTTAATAAGACTTGAACTCAAGACCTATTATGGAATAAAGCAACTTTAAACCAAGTGAGCTAAGTTTAAAAGGTATGTAAAAGAATGGAAAGAGGAAGGGGGCGCATTTTTTTTGTTTTTACTCTTCTCTCCCGTTCTCCGTGCTTACCTTTTTTATCTGCAAATCACACACAAAAAAAACAAAAAACAAAAACAAAAACAAAAAAAATTCCACACTATGGGGTTAGATCTTGGTTAGCTTACCTGGAAAGTCTACATTTTCAAGTTTTCTCATTGTTTCTGATTCATCATGATCGCATAAGGTGCACGGCAAAGAGCATACGTAGCCGAGAAGACAAGAAAAAAACTTTCCCTTTCTGTTTCTAATTCGCCGTGATCACGCAAGGTGCATGGAAAAGAGCATATGCAGCCAGGGTAGGCAACAGTACGAGACTAAAACAATAAATATCTAATAATAAAACTGATAACATATGAGAGATTTTAAAAAAATAAAACAAATCCGTCACTATAACATTATACCTTCAAATTTGCTGAAATGGGTGTTTCTGGATCAAACGGAAACAGTTTTCAACGAAACTAAAACTATTTCCCAATGGAAATGGTGCTCCGGACGCAATGGAATAGCTCCCATGGGACACAAATGCATAGAAACTCTAGAACCAGAAACCCTTTCAAAGTTTCGGCAACACCGGTTCCAGATCTTAATCACAAATGGAAGCGGCTCTTCATAAACACTCTGATACCATGTTCGGGTACACAGGGTAGTCCCAAAAGACTGAACACCAAGAGAAGCCACTCACACAAATAGATCACAGATCAATACACTAATGTTTTTCACATGGTTAAAACCCTCAAGAGGGAAACAGTCCATGGCCCCAGCCAAATAGCTACTTGGGGCAATTTATTATGCAAAAGAAAGAAAGTTACATGAGCTTCTCATAATCAATCAACTAGCCAAGGACCCTCCATGCTCTTTAAATAAATATCATGGACCAATCAGGTGTTAAGCCACAAATCAATGGTAGGTATGATCTAAGAGAATTTGAACCGTCGGATCACTGTATGACTAGAACATATCATGACCGTCGGATTAGAATATTTACAAATGCATACTAAAGAAACACACTTTACCTAACGGATATATTACACAAGTTGATCTTAACTAACTCCTCAATGTCTAAATATCCTAACAAGTACCATCATCAAATACAAATATCAATCCCTTGTTTCAGGTGTATCAAATCAATCCCAGAGCAAGAAGAAATATTCGAAGCAAAAGGAGAAAGAGAAGAAGGAATCAAGTTCAGAAAGCTCCAGATCTACTGATGGGAGATCGAGATCCAGGAGGAGGAGAAACAAGAGAGAAATACCCACATGTGTTTATTTCATAGGTTCACATATTGATAAATATTGATTCAGAAATAATATGGACATCATGACCAAGATCCTTGAAGAGAACCATATTGCTCTTCCAGAATTTGCAAAAAGATGGGAGCGCAAGCAAGAAAATGGTAAGGTTGAGAATTCATTGGGTGCATGGGTAAAACCCATTTATTTTTTCTTTGTTTTTGATATATATGTTTTTAATTCACCTTTTTATATATCAGAACCTAAATCCTCCCTCCCTTCCTTGAAAAAAACCTCAGTCAATTCATCAAAGCTTCCTCCCAAAACTAGTCATTTTTCACTAGCTTTTGATGTACCTTCTGAAATCCCTTTCCCAATCCAATCAGGGCTTTCCAATTCTGATTCTGAATATGATCTATAGGATTATATACATCCTATTACATTCATTGACTCATTTCCCCAACCATTTCATGACCAAAAGACCCAACAATACTCAAGTTCACTAGTTGAAAATTCATAAAATTGCCTAGTTTCCAATGCTATGTCTCTTGTATATGTTGTGGATATGTCTTGTATGTATTTCATTAGTGGGAAATCAATATCATTGGCCTTCATGGGACTTTTTTTCCATATCTATGAACTTTATTTCACCACCCATGGTTCAAATCTCAAGTCTTCAGACCTTCCAGGTCCGCTCAATTGCAATTGTGATCTAGTTTCTAGGCTCTTCTCTTCCTATGGATCCATTCGCTCAAGGAGACACCATACCTATGATATTTTCTGTTGTTTAAGACATATATTATGATATTTCATAGCCTAATGATCTTTGTTACATAGTTATGAAGGTGCTTCATCAAATTGAGAGAAAGATTCATGGTTTTATTCATGATATGGAGGCTACACATAATGCAGATTTTGTTGAATCTTTTGATGTTATTTGGGAAAGAGTTTGCAGAGATATATTATCCATGGTTGATTATGCTATTATATTAGATTATGCTTGCAGAAAAATAAATTCTTATGATTCTCATCCATCATCAAATTATTTCAATCAAAGGGCCTCTCGAAATGATCTTTGTTTACATCACTTTGATGCATTGATGCATGATCTTGGCATTCGCAACATCTTCACCAAGTCCATCACCAAGAAGTTGTTATTTCAGATCATTAAAGTGAAGAAGAGGACCTGCTAAAGACTTTTGATCTCTACCATGTAACGTCCCCGACCCTTCGACCAGCAAAGAGGACGCTACCATACCATTAGTTATCCGGGCAACTAGCCCCATGAACATACACACATAAAAACTGAAATGCTTTGAAATAAAACATCCATACATTGTTACCATATAGTGGAAGCAAAACCATACATTCAAGCATTTAGAATGTTCATCATTTTCATTAAAGAACACAATACAATTTGCAGAGATGAGATATTCATGAATACTTATCTTATGAAGAATTCGTTCCGCAACCAACTATGTCACTGCAACGTTCCACCCAACCATAGGCCAGTATTCTCCTTAATCTCTCAGCAACACTGCCACCCCTGAGTTGGGCATGATTCCCCAAGGAATAAGGAACTAAGCAGGATCACACATAGCCAAAGATACACAAATCAGCCAAGCCAACATAGTTGGGTTTATCAGGCCATCAAGGAGCTAGGAAAAGCTGAATGCTACATCGATGGGCTCACTGAAGAGCTAAGGACACCTACACCAGAACTAGCCTGACTTCTAGGACACCCACACACACCCAACACAAGGACTTAGTCCCTTCTCTACTACACAGTCCCTCGGGCCCTGACTTCCCTTCCAGTGCTATTCAGGAATTGTGGAGAAGAAATCCAACCCTCTATCTCTGTCTATATGGCTCCCAAGCATACCATGTTTATCAAGCATACCAAGCCTTCATTCCCACCCCAACACAGTCCAAAGACCAACCACTGCATACACACAGCAAAACAAGCAATTCATAGCTATGACTGGGAAATTCGATTCCTGAGTCGTTCTTGGCCCTATCATGGCCAAAACGACCCAATAAGAACCCACAGCAACCCAAAATTAAAATGAACCCACGGCAAACCAAAATCATGGGAAAACAACAACGATTTCTCAGTTGCGTGAGGAAGGATAAACAACCCGCATGGAGGTGAATTCCAAGCCTGTGCGTGAGTATAAAATGTCCAAGAACCTCATTCGTAAATGGGAACCCATAACAACCCAAAACGTGAATGGCACATACACAAGAAAATCATGAATGCCAGAAAACCGCTCTCCCAGCTTTCTGCGTGAGGAAACAATGAAGAAATGGAGTCGTGGTGCTTTCCCTTCCCATGTGAGGGTGAAAGAGTCTGCTGGTGGAGTGTGCATGTGGGAAAGGACTGATAGTCCTGCCACACACCACTACCTAGCAATAACTGCCCAACTAACATCAGAGGTTTTAATGTGGTAGTTGACTTATTGAGACAAGGGAAGGTGAGTAAGTCAAAAGGGTGGGTGACAACTAAATGGGTTTAACAGCTAACACTTGAATTTTCCCCATTGTCTCAAGGTTTAATAATTTCCCTCCCTATCCTTAGGAAAATCATACCCTTTTCATTATGGTTACATTGACATAGCTAGTTGGGGTTCATTTTAATTAAAATGCATAATTACATGATGCCAGAATTAATATGTGTCGGATAGCACGATATATCATCGGCAATGATTTCAATCGCCAAAACATAAAACAACCAAATCGATCATGGGGATTTTTCCTTTAGCTCCACACCATGATTAAATTCAACATAAATATCATATACATTTAATGCAAACGGGGTCAAAACCGGGGTGTTACATTCCCCTCCCCCTTCAATAGCACTGTCCTTAGTGCTTTACAATATTGAACAAAATGCTACACTGGTATCGCCTCAGTGTTACGCAAAATTGAACAAAAATGGATGGGCCAATCGCATGGCATCCTCTAGCTCCCACGTAGCCTCTTTAGGCCCGTAGTGCTCCCATTGCACCTTTACCTTCCCTATGGCTCGGTTCCAGAGCATTGTGACCTTCCTGTCGAGGAAGTGCATTGGCTCGATTTGGAACTCTCCCTCGGGTTCCACCTGAATCACATCCCAATTAATCACATGGTTAGGATCATGTACATATTTCTTAAGCAAAGAAACATGAAAAACATTATGAGCTCTAGTTCTAGAAGGCAATGCAATTCTATATGCAACTGGCCCTATTCTTTCAAGCACTTCAAATGGCCCACAATATCTTGGTGAAATCTTGGCACAACTTCCAAGCTTCAAGGAACTCTTCTTTTCCCTCACTCTAAGGTAAACATGATCCCCATCACTGAACTCTCTATTCACCCTATGCTTATCTGCATAGCTTTTCTGTCTGTATTGTGCTGCTTTCATATTCTGCCTGATCTTTACAACTTCTTTCTCCATCTCCTTGAGCAATTCTGGACCAAGCACAACCCTATTCACTGGATTATCCCAAGTCACTAGTGTTTAACACCTTCTTCCATACAAATCTTCATATGGACTCATCCCCAAGGATTCCTGCTGTCCATTTTTATAAGCAAACTCTACCAAGTGTAAGTAATCTTCCCACTTGGTTGGTTTGTCCATCACGTACATGCGAATTATATCTTCAAGCACCTTATTAACTCTCTATGTCTACCCATCTCTCTGAGGATGGTATGTAGTGCTGAAGTTTAGCTTTGTACCGAAATCTGCAAACAACCCCTTCCAAAAATTGGAAGTGAACTTGACCTCTCTGTCAAAGACTATTGCCTTAGGCAATCCATGCAATTTGAAAATCTCCTCCATGAATATCTTTGCAATGTCATCAGTCTTATGTGTAGACTTCACCAGTATAAAATGCGCTACCTTTGTCAACTTTTCCACCACAACCATGATGGAATCATGTTGTCTCCAATTCATCGATGGTCCTATAATAAAATCCATGGAAATAACTTCCCATTTCCATTCTGGAACTGGAAAAGGTTGCAACAAACCTGCGGGATGTTGATGCTCAACCTTTACCTGCTGACATTTCATGCACCTGGAAATATATTCAGCCATGTCCTTTTTCATTCCTGGCCAAAAATGTTGTTTTATGGCGGTAACAATTGTCTTATGGTATCCTGGGTGACCAGAATACTGAGCTTGATGGATTTCATCCATAACAACTCTCCTCAACTCTGCTACATTTGGAATATAAATTATGCCTTTATAAGTAAGAATCCCATCTTCTTCTAATTTATATCCCTCATACCTCTTCTCAAGACTTTGCTGCTGCAATTTGTCTTTTACCAGCTCATACAATTCATCTCCAGCAGTACGTTTAACAATATACTGCCTCAAATATGATTGGAAAATACTAAGAGATTCCACATGCATTTCCTGCATATTCCTACTGAGTGCATCAGCTACCTTACTCTCTTTTCCCTTTATGTGCTTGATTTCAAAATCAAATTCACATAAAAACTCTAGCCATCTCGCTTTCCTAGCATTCAGAGTAGGCTAATCAAATAGATACTTCAAGCCACAATGGTCTATCCTTAGTTCAAATCTTCTTCCCATCAAATAATGCCTCCACATCTTGAGGGCATGTACTATGGCTGCAAGCTCTAGATCATGAGTGGCATAGTTCTTCTCATTCTCCTTCAGCTTTCTTGACTCGTAACATATCACATGGTTGTCTTGCATAAGGACTCTTCCAATCCCTTGTCCGCATGCATCAGTACACACCACAAAATATTTCTTTGGATCTACAACTTTCAATACCAGTTCACTGGTGAGAAGATTCTTCAATTGTTGGAAGCTTTCCTCACACCTTGATGTCCATTCAAACTTTATCCCCTTCTTTTGCAAAGAAGTGATGGCATGTGCAACTTTGGAGAATCCTTCAATGAATCTCCGGTAGTATCCTACAAGTCCCATAAAAGATCTTACATGGCTTCAATCTTTTCAGGGTCCACAGATATACCCTCTTTTGAGATAATGTGACCCAAATACTGAATTCTATCTCTATAGAAGTCACACTTGCTCAGCTTTTCATACAGTTGATGCTCCCTGAGCAATTGCAATGTTAATCTCAAATGATCTTCATGCTCTTCCTCATTCTTATAATAAATAAGAATGTCATCAAGGAAAACAAGAACAGACTTGTCCAAATACCTGTTGAAGACACTTCATAAGGAACATAAATGTAGTTGGTGCATTGGTAAGACCAAACGGTACCACTACAAACTCATAATGTACATACCTTGTTCCTGAAGGTTGTCTTATGAATGTCTTCATCCTTGATTCTCACCTGATGGTAACCAGACCTCAAGTCAATCTTGGAAAATACCTTTTCTCCTCTCATTTGATCAAAGAGGTCATCAATCCTAGGAAAAGGATATTTATTCTTCATAGTAACTTTGTTCAGCTGTCTGTAATCAATACACAACCTAAGTGTACCATCTTTATTCTTTACAAATAGAACTGGTGCTCCCCAAGGAGACACACGCGGCCTGATTACAGACAACAACTCTTGTAGTTGTGATTACTTCTTTTCCAACAACTCTTGCAGTTGCATATCCAGTTCTATCATCTCTGGTGTACTCATCCTATAGGGTGCCTTGGACACTTGTGTTGCTCCTAGAACAAGTTCAATTGTGAAATCAATGTCCCTCTTTAGAGGAATCCCTATATCTCATCAAGAAACACATCCTTGAATTTCTGTAACATATGATAGTCCTCCAACCTAGGATTTTCATCCTCTGTTGCCTCCAAATTATGAGCTGCATACAACTGGAAACCTTTCCTACAGAATTTCTTCAACTGCATTGTTGAAACCTGCCTTACTGAAATCACCTTTGGAATACCTTTTACCACTACTGGGTTCCCTTATTCATCCATGCATTCAAAATTCTTATTTTAACAATCAAGCTTTACCCTGTGAGCTTCTAACCAATCCATTCCAATGAGAACATCATAGGAACCAAGTGGTAGAACATTCAAATCTACACAAGTGTCCAATCCATTCATGACCAATGGACATTTCTCTACCACTTCACTAACATTTCTCTTAGTTCCAGTGGTTAGCTGAACTAACTAAGATTTTCTATGCTTTACTTTCTTAAAAGCACAAATCTCCACTACTCTAGGGGTAATGTAACTGTGAGTAGAACCAAGGTCAATCAAAATAGAAATAGATTGCTCAAAAATATTACCTACAACTTCAACCATAGTTAAGTGGTGATCTGCCTGGCAGTCCTCCAGTGCTGTATAAATCCTAGGGACGGCCCTTGCTACTTGACCCACTGTTTCTACTTCTTGAATGTTGTAAGATGGCCTTGCACTCTCATTCTCAAGTGGACAAATTCTCCACATGTGGGGTCCTCCACATTTCCAACATTGGAGTGGTCCTCTATTATGTTGTGGGTCTTTAGGATTTTCTCATATCACTCCAACTGGCTTACTCGCAGCTTGGGATGGTTGCTTCTGTTGATTCCTGAAGTTAGAAGGTTTGAAACCTTTCTTTCTTTGGTCAAACTTCTCATTCTTCTTTTCCTTCCATGCCTTATGGTAATCAGGTTTACCTTTACTTTGCTCATAGCAATACTTAGCCTTCCTTATTGCTTCTTCAAGAGTTCTAGGTTCATAAAACTCAATTATGTCTTTGTAAGACTGAGGCAATCCACTCAGAAAATGTTGGACCTTCACCTTTTCATATTTGATATACCTGACATACCTCAACAATTCCAAGAACTTATTTGCATACTCTTCCATGGTCTGCTGTCCTAATCTCAGCTCATGGAACTCCTTAATCTGGTCATCATAATACCTGTCAGAGAGGTAATTCTACTTGAAATACTTCTTGCATTGTTTCCACTTAAGTCTCCTTTCACTGACCCTCTTTACTTGCTTGAAGTGTTCCCACCAAATGCATGCTCTTCCATTCATATTGAATATGGAAACCCTTGCCTTCATGTTTCCTGAATAATCCTAAACTTGGAAGTACTCCTTTATCCCAAGGAGCCAAGCTTCAGCCTCTTATCCAGTCTTTACCTCACCGTCAAATGTAGGAGGTTTAGCCTTCTTAAATTTATCCTGAGAGCGATCCCTATGGTGCTTCATCCTCTTTCTTTTATGAGAAGAAGAGCTTGAATCCCCACTGGATTCTTCTGAGTCAGATGATCTACTAGAATTCCTTCTTCTTCTCATAGTACTGATCTTACTTCCTTCTAGTTTTATTGTACCCTCTCCAGAGTCTATATTTCTTTGCAAGTCTGTCAAACTTTGCAACATAGAAGCATTCAACTGATGCTACTCTTCCTGGGATTTAATTAAGCTTCTCATGGTGGCTGCAATATCTGGTGGTGTCTCTTGGAATATCCTTCCATTAGACTCTATGTCATCATTTCCAACTCAGACATTTTCTCCCATGGCATCTTGCTCACGCTCGTAGGAATCCCGAGCATCATATCCGTCATGGGTTCTCATGGATGAACCACAACTTACTTTACCAAACTGCACTACCTAGAATACTTCCCTTGAAGGTGACTATGATTCTGCAAATGTGTTAGTAACACAACTGTTAGCTGCATAACATTTACACAAATCAGAATTACTTACCTTCTCTTGGAAAAATCATAAAATGACAACTTTTCCCAAAACAAAGAATTTTCTTCCTCAGAGAATTACTATCTCAGGGGGACAATGAGGGTCAAGGGGGGATTTCCCCCTCTTTTCTTTTAAATATTTGATTTTCGCGCAATCTGGTGCATAATATTTCTTCCATTTTCTCCTTTTCGGCCCTGTAAATCCACTGAAAAACTACTACAAAACTGCTGAAAATCCCACTAAAAAACTGTTGAAAATCCCACCAAAAAATTGTTGAATTCGCTGAAAAAATCCCACTGAAAACTCAAAATTATTATTATTATTATTATTTTTAATTTTTTTTTCCATATTGGATCTCTTCCCAACTAGCCATCCGATGTATCGGATGACTAGTTGACAACGTTTCCGATACCTCAGCGAACCGATCTGCATCTGTCTTTTGATGCACATCGAATCATTCTTCCTCTATTTTCTTCCTACATTTTGGATCGATCTTCCTCTAGCTTCCGATACACATCGACTGACCAATCCTCTAATTTCCTCCGACGTTTCGGACCGATCTTCCTCTAGTTTCTGACACATCGGTTGACTGATCCTCTATTTTCTTCCAATGTTTCGGATCGATCTTCCTGTAGCTTCTGACACATCAGCTGACCGATCCTCTATTTTCTTTCGACGTTTCGAACCGATATTCCTCTAGCTTCCGACACATCGGCTAACCGATCCTCTATTTTCTTTCAACGTTTCCTATGCTTAGAAAAATTTCCTAAAAATTTTCTTCTTATCTTCTTCTTTCTTCCACCACCGCATCGGTTGCTCAATAATCTATCCTTTTCTGACACTTTGGCTTCCTTTAGATGAGCCTTGCCGACACCTCGGCTCCACCTGGCCAAGACCTTCAACTCCTCCTAGCTAAGAGCTTTGGCTCTGCTTCAACAAACACCTTCCGACAATTTGACACTTAAAAAAATTTTGGAAAATTTTCAGGTTTCTCTCTTCGATATCCTTGTCGGTTGTGTCTCGGCTCAACCTAGCCGAGACCGTCGGCTCCTCTCAGCCGAGACCCTCGGCTCCTCTCAGCTGAGACCACCGACAAATTTCAAACTTGGATAATTTTTGAAATTTTCTTTTCGCATGTTCCTTGTCAGGTGGACTTCTGCCTAGGTTATCCGGTGTATTGGATGAGCTTTCGGCTAAGTCATCCGACGTATCGAATGCGATTCAACCTAAGCCATCTGATAATTTTCATACTTAGAAATTTTTTGAAATTTTCTTGTCATCTTCTCTAATTTTCTCATTTTTTTCCCTATTGGGCAGAGGGTAACTTGCCTCTATCACTGATTCTTCATGGCCCATTAAGGCCCATGCTGTAACATGTGCTCTGATACCACACTGTAACGTCCCCGACCCTTTGACCGACGAAGAGGACGCTACCATACCATTAGCTATCTGGGAAACTAACCCCATGAACATACACACATAAAAACTGAAATGCTTTGAAATAAAACATGCATACATTGTTACCATACATTCAAGCATTTAGCATGTTCATCATTTTCATTGAAGAACAAAATACAATTTGCAGACATGAGATATTCAAGAATACTTATCTTATGAAGAATTCATTACGCAACCAACTATGTTGTTGCAACGTTCCACCCAACCATAGGCCAGTGTGCTCCTTAATCTCTCAGCAACACTGCCACCGCCGAGCTGGGCATGATTCCCCAAGGAATAAGGAACTAAGCAGGATCACACATAGCCAAAGATACACAAATCAGCCAAGCCAACACAGTTGGGTTTATCAGGCCATCAAGGAGCTAGAAAAAGCTAAATGCTAAGTTGGTGGGCTCACTGAAGAGCTAAGGACACCTACACCAGAACTAGCCTGAATTCTAGGACACCCACACACACCCAACATAAGGAATCAGTCCCTTCTCTCCTACACAGTCCCTCGGGCCCTGACTTCCCTTCCAGTGCTATTCAGGGGTTGTGGAGAAGAAATCCATCCCTTTAGCTCTGCCTATGTGGCTCCCAAACACACCAGGTTTATCAAGAATACCAATCCTTCATTCCCACTCCAACACAGTCCAAAGACCAACCACTGCATACACACAGCAAAACAAGCAATTCACAGCTATGACTGGAAAATTCAATTCCTGAGTCATTCTTGGCCCTATCGTGGCCAAAACGACCCAATAAGAACCCATACCAACCCAAAACAAAAATGAACCCACAGTAAACCAAAATCGTGGGAAAACAATAGCGATATCTCAGCTGTGTGAGGTAGGAGAAACAACTTGCGTGGAGGTGAATTCCAAGCCTGCGCGTGAGTATAAAATGTCTAGGAACCTCATTCATAAATGGGAACCCAAAACAACCCAAAACATGAATGTCACATACACAGGAAAATCGTGAATGCTAGAAAGCCGCTCTCCCAGCTCTATGCATGAGGAAACAATGAAGAAATGGAGTCGTGGTGCTTTCCCTGCCCACGTGAGCGTGAAAGAGTCTGCTGGTGGAGTGTGCATGTGGGAAAGGACTGACAGTCCTGCCACACACCACTGCCCAACTAACATCAAAGGTTTTAATGTGGTAGTTGACTGATTGAGACAAGCGAAAGTGAGTAAGTCAAAAGGGTGGGTGACAACTAAATGGGTTTAACAGCTGACACTTGGATTTTCCCCATTGGCTCAAGGTTTAATAATTTCCCTCCCTATCCTTAGGAAAATCATGCCCTTTTCATTATGGTTGCATTGACATAGCTGGTTGGGGTTCATTTTAATTAAAATGCATAATTACATGATGCCAAAATTAATATGTGTCAGTTAGCATGATATATCATTGGCAACGATTTCAATCGCCGAAACATAAAACAACCAAATCGATGGTTGGGATTTTTCCTTTAGCTCCACACCACGATTAAATTCAATATATACATCATATACATTTAATGCAAACGGGGTCAAAACCAGGGTGTTACATGTCATATCCATTTTTGAGGGGATGTTTTGTCCCATGATGTTTTCCACCTTACCTCGGTTACATGGATTAATAAACATTGTTGTAAAATATGACTTGTGCCTTAGTTGCCAAGGCCTTAATAAATCATTTTTTGATTAAAATTTTCTAAGTTTAGATTAAGGGGGTGTGTTGGAGCAGTAATACATCCTTAGTACATATTTTTTACCTTAGGCTAACTTCATTTTCCTTCATGCAATGATATCCTATGGTTTAGACTTAGGAGAGTTGATTCAGCAAGATATCTAGTTATTTTGGCTCGTTCACACCTGCAGCAGTGCTCCAGCTATATCAACCAAAACATGTGCACCCTCATTAATGGTAGGATCACTCCCATTCCTCTGTTTGTGTATTTTTTGTTGACTAGGGGCGCTAGTAGTGTATTTTTGTCTATTTTGGCTCTCCTATGAGCATTTATTGCCACCTTGAGCCTCCCACTCACCTCTATCTTCTCACCCACACATGCCTTGGACTCTTTAATGCCCCATCACATTTCACCAACATTCACACCTTGGTTAGTGACTATTTAGGTTGAGTTGGAACTCCATTGGTCCACCTAGGGGGGATTAAGGTCAAATCTCACCATGACACATGTACAAATCCAATTGGATTCCTGATCCTCAAAAAAAAATTCCAATGTATTATAAATGTGTACTATAACATCTACAATATGTACAATAATAATATGATCAGTTATTAGCACCATTCACATGTGTTATTCCAGCTATTTTTTGTCTCTTTTGTTGTTCTTTTGCACATTTTTTCAAATAATTTGAGTGTGAATATTTCTCTAGATCCTAGATCTCACTGTGAAGCAAATTCTCACACTCCTCCTTGTGTATGCTCTATGTGATGCTCCCATTAGTTTACTTGAGCCTTCCATTCGCCACCTTCTGCATGCTACGTATTTTGAATTGTTATTAAAGTCTTGGGAACTTGCCAACTTAATTACAGTATTGTATTTGATCTCTCTTATCTACTGTTGAGGTGATATCTCTTGTGGAAAAATATTATATGTATTGTAAACCATTCTCTCAAATCTATTTGTCATACTCAAAGAATTTTTGTGTTTTTCATCCTCCGTGTTTGGAGGGTTTTCCCAGGGTATATCTTGTCTCTTATGGATGAATTATTTATGTGACTGGTTTATTTATGATATTCATATGTGCAGTAATTTATTGATCAAAGTTTTAAAGTTCAAGCATCTTCATATTTCACTCAAACATTGACATTTTTGTTTAGTATTCCCTTCCAAGATTATTCTTTATTGAAGCTACACCACGTGTTCTTCCAAATCACGTTTGGATTCAAAAATGTTGCTAAATAATTCTTTGTTCTAGGGTTTGATTATTTTTTAGACATTTGAGTTGTTGTTGGTACTGATACATTTTGTAGCCTTCATAGATGGTTGTTGTTTCCCACCATCTAGTCATGTTAATTTGAAAGCTTGGGTGTTCAAGCCAGAATATTTTGAAACAAAACGATCAATTTTTAGGCATGCCATCTCACTCTCGGTCAAAACATATAAGCTAATGGTCAGAGCCAAATCTAGGAAGAATGGAAGCTTCGAACTAACCTATTCTCTTAGGTCCTCTAGCCATGTGATACAAATTCCTTGTAATCAGATGAAATCCATTGCAAGATGAAAGAACAATCACCTGTTTGCATAAAAAATAGAAGCCACCTTTCTTTGAACATTTATGAAATCCACACAGGTTGAGGAAGCCTCTGTTGAAGGTTGTCTTGCATATTAGAGAAGCCACAAACCTGTTAAATATGTTATCGATTGGGATAGAAAGGGAGTCACCAAATCAAAATGGATCAGAGAAAAATTTCTACCCCTAGTGGCCATCAGGATAGATTCATCAATTTTGATTGAAAGAATCGTGATTAGTTGAATGTGAGTCAAATTTCTAGACATTATTTTGTGTGTGCAATATTGACTACTGGATTTCATGTGCAGAAACATTTTTTGAAAGCAATCAGTGATCTCACTAAGAATCCAACATGTTCGTTTGTATATTTGATAGTGAATAGTAAACCACCATATTATAGAAAAATATGTTTCCAACAACATCTATGTTACATATTGACGTCGTCTCATGACACCCTTCACTCACTCAGACCGATATCTTTCGATCTACCTTGAGGAAGGTCAATAGATGCATCAATCTTTCTTATGTAGTGTATCCAAATCTAAACAAGATTTTTTCATCGATTTTGATCTATAAGTTTGATGTTCCTCTCAGTGTTTGGTGCTTCTTAGCTCATTATGACCACACATCTTTTCACCATGTGATCTGTTGGACATGTATATGGCTAGACAATTCACTGTGGAAACCCATTATCAACTAGAACTATATTTGTATCTAAACATAGTTTAATATATGTATCATATTGATGTTATTGCAAAGGGTAATACATCACAGTAAAATAATCGTACCCATTGTATCAAAGATAGTGAGTTTGATTCACTACATAAGGAGAAAGTTTGGTCCTCAATTGGTTTACAGCTAGTATCAGTCATTTTAATATTTCTAGTGGAATCAATTTCTATTAATCTGTCATAGTAATCTAGGGACTGAAAACACAGTCTCATCAAATATTAATAACAATAAGGCATGAAAATGGTGTAATAGTGCTACAAAATGAGTAGTCGTTCTGTATATTCACATAAATAATGACTAATACAATACAATGATCATGTTGCAAGCATGAATGACAAAGCAATTCAAATTCCCAAGGAGGTCATTTGAATTGAATGAGTGAGTCTATCTTATCTAAAAGTAAGCCACGGTCAACACTCAAGTTAACCACTGATCAAAACCCTAATTGACTCAACTAAGCCCTAACTGAAGTCGGAGTGCAATAAATGACTGAGTCTAACTAAAAGTAGCTCAGACACATGTCATTGCAAGCCAACCAATAAGTGGTAGTGCTTCAATGACTCCAATGAACTTTGATGAGGTTAACTGAAGTGTAACTGAACATCAGAAGTGGTTGGAGGCGCCCTTGTTGACTCCAGTTCATTAAATAATCAATTTAATGAAGGAAGGAGCCTTCGCTATTCTTTTTAACTGATTGTAACCATCAATTAGCAATATGGGGCATTAATGACACTCAGATCACCCCCAGAGTGCTCCAGTTAGCCTCCCCAAATGCAGGAGAAGGCTAAGTTAGCGTCCTTGACTGAAGCTAGGCATGGGTGTGATCTAGCTGATGTCATCTAGTGCTCCTCTGATGTCAATTAAGTCAATAAAACTTAGGATATTGGTTTAACTAGGCCAAATTGACCAAATTGAGTGTGTATGGTGGTAAATGCCTCCAACACCCCCCCTTAAGCTATACTCAGGAGGATTAGAAAACATAAAATGCATAAAAATTCTAGGTCCCCAGCAACTAAGGCCATAGGTCACCCTGTACAATAAAGTAATTTCTTAATATAACCAAGGAAACGGGGAAAACCTCATGGGAAAAATACCCCCCCTCAAACTAAGCAATAAATGAAGAAATTGGTTCGTCTATGCAGCAGCATATTGAGACTATGCATGTAAACCTTTGAATCCAAACTAAATGAATATGTCTGGAGGAATCTTCCACTTTGGAAGAAGAACAATGCACTCAACTGAATCAGAAATATAAACAGTTGCATGGTGAAAATTGGACCCATGTAGAGTAGCTGAAATCATCTGAAGAGAGAGAAAAGGTTCTTGAGGATTCATGTCGAACACTCAAGAAAATTATATGTTTCAGCCTTGAACAGCAAACCATGAGTGGTAAAATCAGCCCCAAATCTTAAGAGCAAGTGTCCAAGCGGATGCAGAATGTCTTCCTCTTTACTTGTTCTGTGAGGAGAAGAGCATGTGACCAAAGGTAGAGAAGCCCTGGGACTATGGAGATTGAATGCTTGAGCTCCATAATATGATATAGCTTCTGTAATAGCTAATGAATCACATAATAAAATATCAGCAACCTCATATGAGGAAACTAACACCAAATCCCCATCAGCGGTTTTGAAGAGAAAGTGTAGTACTTGATTTTTCACACTGGAATTGGTGAGAGTAGCTACAAGCATGACTGAAATCTCTTGGAATTTAAAATATGAACCGAATAATATCATATCATAAAGTAAATCAGATCTAAATGAGTTCACAATAGATCCAAAACTGTGAAATGAAATCAAATCCCCTGCAGCAGTTTCGAAGGAGACTTGCGGTACTTGTTTCATCACACCGTTGATGAGAACAGCTACAAGCAGTACTGAAAGCTTATGAACCTAAAATATTGAACCAATAAATATCATATAATATCCAAATAATATCATATCAGATCCAATAAGGTTCATATCAGATCCAAAAGTATGGTCAACCGAGACGGTGGATGCACAGTTGTCTTTTTCTTCAAAATTCTGAATTTTTGTGCATGCAATCCTGCAGGATTTTGTTAGAAGATCTATATCATGGGGAGCGAATGTGTCACTATTATAATCTGATATTTCTTCCAAAATATCCAATTTTTTTAGAGGGAGAAAAATCAAATTTCTCTTCACTTTCGGAAGCAATTACTGGTAAATTTTGCACAGAATTTAAAGGAAAATCAACGGTGAATGTTTGCATGGAAGTGCAGAAGTATTTTTCTTCAATATCAGAGATTAGAATGTCTTCTTATGTTTCAGAAATATGAGGAGATGAGATATCAAATATCTCATGAACTTCTGGAGCATCAGGAGAAGGAGTCATTGCATGGAGACTTTCTTCAATTCAAATTGAATGTGTAGAAGATTATGCTTCATCTTCATCTTGAACAAATTCATCAAAGAGAGTAGAGGCAAAGACTTTTGATTAAAGAAATATTGTGGTTCTGGATGTGATCTCCAAAGTGCTATTATGATCCTCATTGTGCTTGCCAAAGGTTCTGTCCAATTTTGTCCAGAGATCCTTTGGGTATTCAGCAGAACCAATAAGGTAGCGCAAGCTAGGAGAAAGGGCCAAACATATTGCTCCAAAATATCTATCACCGTCATTTAGCCAATCATTATCATTCTCATAAGACTCTTTTTCAAGTCCAATAGACACCTCATAGAGACTTCGTCTCTTCAGACATGCAATCATCTTCAACTTTCATTCCGAATAGCTTGTGAATGGGGTGAGAAGAGGGACTGATGAGTCCATTCGAAGTTGTACCTATTAAATGTTGATGTATTTGTAACTTCAGAATGTATTCATCTATGTATCTTATGTATTGTAACCCAATTTTTATCCGGGATGTATCTATAATGTAATTGAGTCATGTTGTCATGCCCCGATGTTCCAATCGAGAGAATCAATAATGTAAACAAGTCATGTCAATTCATAGTGAGTAACCCTCCGATTGTCTAAGGGTTAAAGTCCCTGCAATTTCGGGGCACTAGGGTTATTAGACTCTCCTAGTAGAGGTCGGCCCTGGTAGGGTTTTAGTCATGTCGGGATTAGTATAAATAGAGAACTGGAGTCTCTATTTATCACACAACTCATCCACACTCAAGTGTAGCGCATAATTGAGGAAGGAGAAGACACTGGGGCTAGATAAGAAGAAGATTACTACTGTCGAGAGATCACTTACTGTTTTGGGGCTTTTGTTGTTTTGGTGCTGATTCTATCTCTGAGGAATTTGCGGGGTTTTCTCCATTTATGGTTTCCCCGAGGATAAACACTGTGTTCATTGTCTCTTGTGTTTGATTGTTGTGCTTGTTATTATCTCAGTAAAGATCCTAATATAATGCTAGCTTAATGATGAAATTCTAACATGGTATCAGAGCTAACCTGAGAAGAAGACACTGTGCAGCTGCGGGAACTAGGGATTCCTAGTTTGTGGATCTTCCTCCAGAAATTTTCAGCAAAAGTAAGGGGGAATAACTCTCCTCCCTAGGGCGCATCTTTCTGTCGAAGCAAAATCCAATTCTAAGGTTTTTCAGTTTTGGACCCAACACTACTGCCGAAAATTAAGGATTTTCACAGAAGAGGAATTTTTCGGTGAGCCCAATATTGGATTGATCTCCTCCCCAAAATCGAAGTTAGGGATAAATTTCAAGGCATTTGGGTGAACAGATCTTCGGAAAAGCAAAACCCTAATTTTCTACTGAACCAGCACTGCAGGATTTCAGCTCAAGTTTCAGATCCGACATCTTGAACCTGGTAAGATCTAAATATTTTGTATTTCCATTTGAGGTTCTCGATGTCTCATCATACCAAGCTTGATGAAAATATTGAGGGAGCTTATAACTTCCGAGCTTGGAAGTATAGGATCTCCCTGGTCCTGGAAGAGAATCAATTAGACTCCTATATCAATGAGGAGGTTCTGGTTCCAGAGGGACATGAGGCTAAGGCCTTGCATAAGAAGAAGTTGGTTATGGCAAAGAGAATCATTGCTGATTCCATCAAGGATCATATCATACAACAGGTGTCCTCCCTTAAGACACCTAAAGCTATGTTTGATGCCCTAACCAAATTGTTTGAAGGGAAGAACATTAATAGGAAGATGACCTTGAGAAACCAATTGAAGAATGTGAAGATCCAGAATGTTGAGACTATTCAGTCTTACTTTACAAGGGTTTATCAGATCAAAGAGCAGCTAGAAGTAGTAGATGAAGAAGTGGAAAATGCAGAGATTGTGATGACCACCTTGAATGGTCTCCCTAGATCATGGGACTCTTTCATTCAAGGAATCTGTGCCAGAAAGAAGTTCGTCAAGTTCAGCAGGATATGGGAATAATTCTCTCAAGAAGAAGCTAGGATAGCAGCTCGAGAAGAGAAGATGGGTAGTGAAGATCAAGCCCTCACAGTTCACTCCAAGAAAAACAGGAGGAGAAATTATCACTCCAAAGGTAAGACTTCACACTCTAGGAAAGATCTAAATACCATTAGATGTTACACATGTGATGAGAAAGGTCACATATCCAAATTCTTCCCTAACAAAATAAATCTAAGGAAGAAGGGAAACAAGAGAAGACATCATGCCCATGCTGCAGAGGATGATGAACCTTCCACAAAGAGAATCAGACAAGAGAGTGATGACTCTTCAAGTGAGGATGAATATGTTCTAATCTCCGCTCTCACGGGAACTGTTTCACATGGAAGCAATGATTGGCTTATAGACATTGGTGCTTCCAAGCACAGGACAGGATTCAAAGAATCATTTGTAAAGCTATCTGAACATGAGTCACCTCACAAGGTGAAACTTGGGGATGACTAACAGTATCCAATAAAAGGTAGTGGTGAATCCTTCTATAAAATAGACTCTGGAAATTATTTGAAGATGAAGAATGTATTATTTTTTCCAGGATTAAAGAAGAACCTCCTCTCCATATCTGCATTGGATGCAAAAGGAATGAGGGTTGCTTTTGTAGATGGCCAAGTTCTTATGTGGCCAAAAGGAAAGACTTTTGATGATGCAATTGTGATCGGAGAACAAGAAGGAGGCCTATACAAATTGAAGGGCCAACCAGATCAAGCTTTGGTCCATGACACAGTAGAACCAAATGAACTGTGGCATAGAAGGATTGCACATGTGCATTACAGAGAAATACCACTTGCAAGCAAAGCTATTGAAGTTCTTCCAGAAATACAAGCAAAACATGAAGGGGTCTACAAAGGATGTGCGAAAGGAAAGAATACAAAGAAGAAATTTCCAAGTAGCGAAAGTAAAGCAAAAGGAATCTTGGAAATCATCCACTCTGATGTATGCGGACCAATGTCATCAAGCTCACTAAGCGGGTATGTGTACTATTTTTCTTTTATTGATGACTTTTCTAGGAAGACATGGGTTTACTTCATGAAGAATAAAGATGAAGTGTTTAGCAAGTTAAAGGAATTCAAACCCTTGATCGAGAACCAAACTGAAAAGAAGATCAAGACTTTTTTATCAGACAATGGCGGAGAATTCACTTCAAATGAGTTCAAGGAACTATGTAAGGACTCAGGGATTAAGAGGGAGTTGTCCACTCCTTATAATCCACAACAGAATGGGGTTGCAAAGAGGAAGAATAGAACCATCATGGAAGCTGCAAGAGCTATGCTCCATGATCAAGATCTTCCTATGCACCTTTGGGCAGAAGCAGCCAGAACAGTAGTGTATGTACAGAACCGTACTCCACACAGAGTACTCGAGAACAAGACTCCTGAAGAAGTCTTCTCCGGCAAGAAACCAGAAGTTAGCCATCTCAGAATATTCGGTTGTCCTGTGTACATACACATTCCAAAAGAGAAGAGAACAAAATTAGATCCTTCAGGAAAGAAGGGTATATTTGTGGGATACTCTGAAAGCTCGAAGGCTTACAGAATATACTTCCCAGGATTCAAAAATATTGACATCAGCAGGGATGTAACATTTGACGAAGATTTAGCCTACATCAAATACAGAAAGAAACCTGCTAAAGAACCTGAAGAAGTAGAAGCTCCCAGAATTCATGATACAATAATGAATGAAGAAACTCAAGAAGAAGATCGAGAATTTGAAGAACCACAAAGACCTGTATATCCACCACACGAGAAGAATCCTCACAAGAGGAAATTTGCTTGGGTATGAGAGATTATCCAAGGTGTGGAAAGATATGGGGTTCCAGAAGAGAATCTCAGAGAAAGAAAGAGGACTGGATCATGTTCTAGTTACGTAGCTTTACTATGTGACTTCATTGATAAAGAACCTTCCGAGTATGAAGAAGCGGCAGAACGGAAAGAATGGAAGGATGTGATGATCGAAGAGTATCAATCGATCATGAAGAATGATGTTTGGGATGTTGTCCCAAGACCAGAAGGGAAGTCAATAGTAACTTCCAAATGGATCTGAGAGATCAAGCATGCTGCAGACGGTAGCATTGAAAAGTATAAGGCAATATTTGTGGCTCGGGGTTTCTCCCAGAAAGAAGGAATAGACTATGAAGAAACCTTTGCACCTATATCCAGATACACTTCCATCAGATCGGTACTTGCTCTGGCTACAGTGATGAAATGGAAGCTACACCAAATGGATGTCAAGACTGCCTTCTTAAATGGTGTAGTAGAAGAGGAAGTGTATGTAGAACAGCCACTCAGTTTTGAGACACATGATAGGGAGTCTCATGAGTGTAGACTGAAGAAATCCCTGTATGGTTTGAAACAGGAACCCAGGACATGGTATGGCAGAATTGACATCTTTCTATCTAGTTTGGGATTTACCAAGAGTAAAGTAGATTCCAACCTTTACTACAAGGTGGAAGGTGGAAACCCAGTGATACTTCTACTATATGTAGATGATATGTTTGTGACAGGTATGAATGGGTTGATTGTTGATACGAAGAGAAAGCTTGCTGCTGAGTTCAAGATGAAGGACTTGGGAATGATGCACTATTTCCTAGGTATGGAGGTGTGGCAGACTATATATGGAATCTTTCTTGGACAAGGAAAGTATGCAGTAGAGATCCTGAAGAGATTTGGGATGATGGATTGCAAGGAATTAACCACACCTATGGCATCAAACCTGAAGCTATTGAGTGATGCTTCATCAGAGACAATTGATGTCACGATGTATCATCAGATGATTGGGTCCTTGATATACCTGACGAACATGAGACCAGATATTTGCTTTGCTGTGAACACCTTGAGCCAATACTTGACAGATCCGAGACATGTTCACTTGACTGCTGCAAAACATATTCTGAGGTACCTGAAGGGTACTGTTGATTATGGGCTCAAGTATAAGGCTGATCAAAGGATTAACCTGGAGGGTTATTTGATTCAGATTGGGCACGCAGTGCCATCGATAGGAAGAGCACTTTAGGGTGTTTCTTCAGTATGGGATCAGGTGTGATCTCATGGTTTAGTAGGAAGCAATCCTGTGTGGCACTGAGTACAGCTGAAGCAGAGTATGTTGTAGCATGTTCAGCTAGTTGTGAGGTAGTATGGCTGAGGAAGCTACTGTCTGATTTGTTTGATCTCCAGTTAGATGCTACTTGTATATACTGTGACAACTAGAGTTGTGTAAAGTTGTCAGAGAATCCAGTATTCCATGACAAGTCGAAGCATATTGAGATCAAGTATCACTATATCAATGATATGGTGCATAGAGGAGCAGTGAAGCTCCAGTATGTTGCGACGGACGAACAGATAGCTGATGTGTTGACTAAGCCATTGGCTAAGGTGAAGTTTGAGTACTTCAGGGAGAAGCTTGGTGTTCTCCAGATCGAGGTTCCTCCCAAGAGGAAGTGATGTGTTCGTGTTGTGCCATTCTGACATGGTGAGAGGATTGGTTCCTTCCATGATTAGATGTAAGTGCTGTGCCATTCCGACATGGTGAGAGGATTGGTTCGTTCCATGGTCGGATGTAAGAGCTGTGACATGGTGAGAGGATTGGTTCCTTCCATTGTCAAGTATATGTGGATGCCACATCCAGCATGAAAAATGGCTGACTCTATGGAGGCTCATCTAGTATGAAAAAGGATTAGCTCTGAGTAGCTGCCACATCTAGTATGAAAAAGGACCAGCTCTGTGATGCCCTACCTAGTATGAAAAAGGACTAGCTCTGGGAAGGCTCATATAGTATGAAAAAGGACTAGCTCTGAGTAGCTACCACATCTAGTATGAAAAAGGACCAGCTCTGTGATGCCTCACCTGGTATGAAAAAGGACCATCTCTGTGATTCCCTACCTAGTATGAAAAAGGACTAGCTCTGGGAAGGCTCATCTAGTATGAAAAAGGACTAGCTCTGAGTAGCTGCCTCATCTAGTATGAAAAAGGACCAGCTTTGAGATGATACATCTAGTATGAAAAAGGAATGGCTCTGTAGAGGTTCCTATGATGAGAAGAATCAAGATATAGCACCTGTGATGATGCCCAATGATGATCCAGATCAAGTGATGATGATCCAGATCCAGTGATGATGATCCAACAGTGATGATCCAGATCAAGAGATGATCCAGATCTGATGACTTGAAGATGAAGATGACTTGAAGACGAAGATGACTTGAAGACTCAAAGGACCTAAGATGCAGATGACGAGATGATCCAGTTGATACAGAGAAGAAGACCAGTGCTGAAAATTGTGTCGAAAGAATACCTTCTTAGTTAAGAGGGAGTGTTGATGTATTTGTAACTTCAGAATGTATTCATCTATGTATCTTATGTATTATAACCCGATGTTTATCCGGGATGTATCTATAATGTAATTGAGTCATGTTGTCATGCCCCGATGTTCCAATCAGGAGAATCAATAATGTAAACAATTCATGTCAAGTCATAGTGAGTAACCCTCTGATTGTCTAAGGGTTAAAGTCCCCGCAGTTTCGGGGCACTAGGGTTATTAGACTCTCCTAGTAGAGGTCGGCCCTAGTAGGGTTTTAGTCATGTCGGGATTAGTATAAATAGAGAACTGGAGTCTCTATTTATCGCTCAACTCATCCACACTCAAGTGTAGCACATAATTGAGGAAGGAGAAGACACTAGGGCTAGATCAGAAGAAGATTACTGCTGTCGGGAGATCACTTACTGTTTTGGGGCTTTTACTGTTTTGGTGTTGATTCTATCTCTAATGAAGTTGCGGGGTTTTCTCCATTTATGGTTTCCCCAAGGATAAACAATGTGTTCATTGTCTCTTGTGTTTGATTGATGTGCTTGTTATTCTCTTAGTAAAGATCCTAATATAATGATAGCTTAATGATGAAATTCTAACATTAAAACCTACAAATCACAACAAAAGGGGCACCATAAGGTTGGACAACCTGCACATTTTAGGCTTTCATCACACCCAGCATAGTCAATCAAGCAAGCTTGATCAACAATTTCCTTACTTGGGGTATTAAGTAGTAAGCCTTGGCTTTTGGTGCAGTGCTGGATTTTTGAGCTATTGCTCAATTTTCATGCAAGATCTATCAAAAACCTTGTTTTTGAGAGATCTGAGCTTCGTCCCACCATAAGATATGATTCCATATTAATATGTCATAGTAATCTAGGGACTGAAAACACAGTCTCATCAAATATTAATAACAATAAGGCATGAAAATGGTGTAATAGTGCTACAAAATGAGTAGCCGCTCTATATATTCACATAAAGAATGAGTAATACAATACAATGATCATGCTGCAAGCATGAATGACAAAGCAATTTGAATTCCCAAGGAGGTCATTTGAATTGAATGAGTGAGTCTAGCTTAACTGAATGTAAGCCACAGTCAACACTCAAGTTAACCACTGATCAAAACCCTAATTGACTCAACTAAGCCCTAACTGAAGTCAGAGTGCAATAAATGACTGATTCTAACTAAAAGTAGCTCAGACACATGTCACTGCAATCCAACCAACAAGTTTTAGTGCTTCAATGACTCCAATGATCCCCGATGAGGTTAACTAAAGTGTAATTGAACATCAGAAGTGGTTGGAGGCACCCCTGTTGACTCCAGTTCATTAAATAATCAATTTAATGAAGGAAGGTTCCTTCACTACTCTTTTTAACTGATTGTAACCATCAGTTAGAAATATGGGGCATTAATGACACCTAGGTCACCCCCGGAGTGCTCCAGTTAGCCTCCCCAAATGTAGGAGAAGGATAAGTTAGCCTCCTTGACTGAAGGTAGGCGTGGGTGTGATCTAGCTAATGTCATCTAGTGCTCCTCTGATGTCAATTAAGTCAATAAAACTTAGGATAGTGTTTTAACTAGGCCAAATTGACCAAATTGAGTGTGTATGGTGGTAAATTTCTCCAACAATTCCATCTTCATGTCAATTTATTATTTCCAATAGAAGCAATTTCATCTTTATAAAATAAGAGGGAGAAAAAAATGATCAAAACTAAGAAATATTCCTACTATATTGTTTCCATTGCAGCATGTTTGTTGTGTTGAGAGGTTCTTTCTACATTCTAGTATGAGGGAGAAGTGTAATTATGTGCTCAATGTGGAGTTGACACATGTACCTTTCATAAAATAATAAAATATTAATTAAACAAAATTTTACAATGTCGATGCTAACCTAAAATTTAAAACCAGTATATACATACATATATATATATATATATATATATATATATTAAAAAAATTATTTGAAATGTATTATTTACATAGGGAAAATTCACTTTGTTGTTATTCACATTTTTCACC
The DNA here is from genome assembly GCA_001517045.1 of Pseudotsuga menziesii. Lineage (NCBI taxonomy): Eukaryota > Viridiplantae > Streptophyta > Pinopsida > Pinales > Pinaceae > Pseudotsuga > Pseudotsuga menziesii. Next base: position 1,074,362 of record LPNX010971676.1, on the reverse strand, counting down.
AATTAACATTGTTGCTTTGTTTGTATTCAACTTCGCAATCATGTAAATTTCCTAATGTTTTGTTTTGTTTTTTATTTGAAATATAAATTATATATGATACTTAGAAAGTTTTAAAGGAGTTAATTAATCTAAAACACATGCATAGACATAATCAAGGTCATCTAGTCTTTACAGTTTAATTTAAGATGGATCTACTCATTGTAATTTTTTTATAATTCCACAAATGGATTTAGCACACTCCAAACCCCAAACTATATCTCAGTTATGAAATATTAGTCTCCAAATATCCAAGATATATGAATCATATTAAGGTTAATTTAATATATACCACCATAGATCCATCATAACTCTGGATCTATCATGCACCGAGAAGGATCAAATCCCTCAATTTGCAACCCTCTCCTCAAGTTTTTCATTCTAAAAAAGGCTTGCACCTCAAGGGATTTGATCCCTCTCAGCGCATGATAGATCCATAGTTAATATAGATCTATGTTGGTTTAGTCGAAGATCTACCGAGATGGAAAGCTGTAAGATGATGCATCACGCAACTTGTGTCCTTCAATTTATGAAAGGAGATGTAGTCATCAATGAAAATACATTAGATTCTGACAATGGTGATGATTTCAATTACATAGTGAAATATTTCACATTTTAAGAGGCTCACAAATTTAATACATGAAAGGATTCAATGGAAGATATATAGGTTTTCAATAGTCCAAGAGGATTAAATATACCTCATTGGGGTCATGATACATGCATGTGGGGATTTTTGTCCAATAGTTCAAGGGAGATGCATGATATGTAAGTCCAATATCATACCTTTACAAGGGTTATGAGACATTTTAAGTGATAATGATGTCCAATGATGCTGGGAACTTGGATTACAGTTGGGATACTATACCTTAGATGGACTAGGGAACAACTTGAAAGAGTCTTACTAAACCGAGAATTGTTTTCAACATATGCATCTTCGTAAGAATGTTTGGTTATCTTTCTTGTTCATTCAACCAGTGTTTCTTTCTATGAATTTTGTAATGTAAGCCTTAAGAGAGGGTGTTAGAATGTAAGCCTCACATATGTAATAAATATGCATTCCATAAATGACTAGTTTAGTATATTATTAATAGAATTTGTTGGATGGTGGTTGAAATAATATCTCAACCACTTCCTATCTAAATAGGAGTTGTTAGAGGATGATTGAGATACTATCTCAATCTCTTCTTCTAAACTGGGAATAATTTAGAGCTAATAACAAATCGTAAACTCTATATATTAGAGTTGTAGCTTATTGTAATCTTAAACTATATATTACTAAGGAATTGGCAAAGAGGCCAAGTTTATAGTATTTGGTGTTCTTTCATAATTCTCGTCCAGTGGAAGCACCACTATGGAGACATAGATTGCATCCAACCCTCTTATCCAATCATGAAACTGTTAGAAAACAGGACTGCAGAGCAATAACAATTATACAGTTAAATCATTAAATAAGATGTAAAACACATTAAACACATTACAAAGAGACACAGATATAACATGGTTCACCCAAACAATGGGCTACGTCCACATAGAAATTCCATTCCTATTATTACCATCTAGAAATATTAAGGGATACAACCTGCAGCAATACCGTTGCACTTCCTCTTCACACTCTCACACAATCACAGAGATTGCTACAATACAATACAATACCCTACCCAACCGTATTACAACGCTTTTCTTTTATAGGGGAAATACCATGGGAAAATACTACGGTTAACCCAATGCCATGGGTCTACAAAACTATTGGCCAACAAACATCCCAAAAAAAATTCTTGGGGGCTGCCCCAAAACTCTCCTTCTCGAGGAAGCTGCCCCTAAACCCCCTTTTTCGGGGCGCTGCCCCGAACCCCAAAGTGGGGTAATGAGTGTAAAGTAAACCTAGGATACAAACACAGCTGAATAATATCTCTGGATCTGGTAGATCAAGCTCCACAACCAACAGAAACGAGCATTGTCATGCCTAGACAATTCTAAAGCAATAGAAATATATCCAAAGAAATCAATAGAATATTTGGGAGCATCCTTACCTCTCAATGGGACATCCGAGGCATTATTTTCAATTCAATAGAGTAGCAATTGAACCTACTTAACACCACACCAAATAAATATCCCTATTAATATTGAGATAGCTACTTTTTTTTGTTGAGGATGGATGGGAGAAATAACTTGAATCAAGATAGCTACTTTTGTGGTTTAGGTTGTGTGGGATGACTAGCTAGAATAGGACCCCTACCTAAGATATTTGGAATTTGGATGTCACATTGTTGGTATATTTCACTGAAGGGACTTGTCTACAGCCTATCTATCCTTAACTATAGGGAGGGGGAATCCTGCTGACAAAATATATGCAATAATGGAAAATTTCCTAAAATTTCTACACTTTTTCAAAGAAGAGAGAGAGAGGGAAGGGAGTAACCATATTAATACAAAAACCAAAATCCACCATGTCCCAGCCCAGGAAGCACCACCTCTCCTCAAAAAATCCTATGATGTCTGTCAGCCATACGATGAGCTCCTGCCCTCACACATCAGGGGGGAATCTGTTAACCCAAAAAATCCACTGATTATCTCTACATGACCTACACCACACAAAGACATCTATTTCACTACCCTCATTGACCCCCACACCCTTGTAAAGGCTCAAAAACACCAAAAAGGGCTTTAAAACCCATAAAAGAGCCTAAATAGCTCTCAAAAGGGCTAAAACCTCCAAAAGGGGGCTAAAACCCCTAAAAGGAGCTTAAAACCCCTATAGGAGCTAAAGAATGGCCAAAAAGAGCCTAAATTCCAAAAAAGGGGCTAAATCCTTGACCAAGGGCTTAAAAACCTAAAAACTCAGAAAAGGCTATAAATACAAGGGTGGGGGATCACTCTCAATACATTCCTCATTTGCCTACCATTACTCTGCCCGTGTGAGTTCCTTGAGACCCATTTCTCTCAAGCCATTCACCCCTCTTACTCACTTTCTCCATCGGCTAAATCCCATTCCATAGAGAGGTAGCTTCGTGCTAGGGCATGGTGTCCCATTTCATCAAAACCAGAAGGTATAATGTGTGTTTCTTATTAGTAGCTTAGTTTTTTGCTAACATTTTCATTGTAGGGTTGTTATTTGTTCACTTCTGCAACAGGTTTATTGTAGGGTTTTGTATGGTTCACTAACCCTTTCCTGTAGGTTTTTTATTCACCAAAGAAACCCTATCCTTTCGTCCTATAGACGGAAGGTAGTCGTTTCTTCACGTCGCAAGGGCCAAAGCCCTACTACATGGACCATGCAATAAATAATTAATGATAATGAGATAAGCATAGAGATATGGAAATGATTTGAAATGCCTCTGCATGCATCTAAGTGAACTCAAATTGTAAAGTCCTCAGTTATATCCTTAGTTGTAATAAAGCAATTTTCAGTTAATTAAGGAACCCCTCTTTGATTCAGTGTTTGTGTATGGATGGCACTAAGTGTGAAGCACTAAAATACAATGTATTAGCCTCGTAACTTAGTGGTCATGCAGTTAGAAAATGATTGAGTTTATTTCATTCGGTTCACATTCATTTCAGTTAGTTCACATTCAGTTCAATCTGTGAACATTCAGTTAAAGCTAATTATGGAAAGAAAGGTGCATATCTTGTGCATGACAAAGAATCCTAAGTGTCATATTGGCACTAGTGCTAAGGATGGCACTAATGTTCGCATGGAGGGAGTTCTAGTTGATGCTCCTTTTTGGATTAATAATACATCCTTAGTCCATATTTTTTACCTTAGGCTAACTTCATTTTCCTTCATGCAATGATATCCTATGGTTTAGACTTAGGTGATTCAATTCAGCAAGATATCTAGTTATTTTTGCATGTTCACACCTATAGCAGTGCTCCAGCTTAGTCAACTAGCACATGTGTTTCCTCATTAATGATAGGAGAACTCCCATTCCTCTTTTGTAGAGTTTGGGTTGGCTAGGGGCGCTAGTAGTGTATTTGGTCCATTTTAGCTCTCCTATGAGCATTTATTGCCACCTTGAGCCTCCCACTCACCTCTATATTATCACCGCACATAATTTGGACTCTTTAATGCCCCAGTACACTTCACCAATGTTCACACTTTGGTTCGTGACTGTTTAGGATGAGTTGGAGCTCCATTGGTCCACCAAGGGGGGATTTAGGTCAAATATCACCATGACACATGTACAACTCCAATTGGATTCCTAAGATTCATGAATTTTTTCCAATGTATTATAAATGTGTATGATAACATATACAAGATGTAAAATAATAATATGATCAGTTATTAGCACCATTCACATGTGTTATTCCAGTTATTTTCTGTCTCTTTTGTTGTTCTCTTGCACATTTTATAAAATAATTTGAGTGTGAGTATTTCTCTAGCTCCTATATCTCACTATGAAGAAAATTATCACATGGTATCAAAGCTAGTTGGATCTACAAACAAATCTTGTGAGGCTTGAGTTGTTGTTTAGGGCATATTTCCAGAAAACTTGAGTATTTTCCTTGCAGGTTTAACTGCATTTTTTGTCATAGGTTGCACAATAAAGATGGAGAAAACTCGAGCATTGCTTAATCCATTCAATTATTTTGAATGGAAGTTCGATATGGTCATCCAGTTGAGGTCCAAGGGCCTCTACCAGGTCACCATGGGAACTGGATGAGGTATTCGGTATGCTCTGTCTCAGCACTTCAAGGGAACTTCTCTTTCATATATAAATTATTTGCACACCTAATAAAGTTTGGATTAATTTTGAATCACTATTCAAGAAAATAGATGAAATGAGAGGCCATCAGCTTGAGAACGAGCTAATCTCCTTGATCCCAGCTTACTATGAGACCATTGAAGACTTCTTTACCAAGTTTAAAGCGCTAGTACTTAAGATAAAGCAATGTGGCATAGAGAATAAATAGTATCATCTTATCTTGTCCATCCTTTCTAAGTTAGGTCCTGATTATTCGGTGTGTGTTTCAACATTCCACTCAAGCATGCTCACAACTATAAATTGGAAGGTGCCTGCGCTAGCAAATTTCGTGGAGTCTTTGACTCAAGATAAGTACAATATCATACAAATGGGTACCATCATCAAATACAAATATCAATCTCTTGTTTCTGGTATATCAAATCAATCCCAGAGCAAGAAGAAACATTCGAAACAAAAGGAGAAAAAGAATAAGGAATCAAGTTCAGAAAGCTCCAGTTCTACTAATGGGAGATCGAGATCCATGAGGAGGAGAAACAAGAGAGAAATACCCACATGTGGCTATTTAATAGGTTCACATATTCATAAATCTTGAATCAGAAATAATATGTACATCGTGACCAAGATCCTTGAAGAGAACCATATTGTTCTTCCAGAATTTGCAAAAAGATGGGAGCGCAAGCAAGAAAATGGTAAGGTTGAGCATGCATTGGGTGCATGGGTAAACCCCATTTATTTTTTCTCTATTTCTGATATATATGTTTTTAATTCACCTTCTTATATATCATAACCTGAAGCCTCCATCCCTTCCTTGAAAAAAACCCCAGTTAGTTCATCAAAGCTTCCTCCCAAAACTAGTCATTTTTTACTAGCTTTTGATGTGCCTTCTAAAATCCCTTTCCCAATCCAATCAGAGATTTCCAATTATGATTCTGAATATGATATATAGGATGATATACATCCTATTATATTCATTGACTCATTTCCCTGACCATTTCATGACCAAAAGACCCAACAATCCTCAATTTCACTAATTGGAAATTCAGAAAATTGCCTAGTTTCCAATGCTATGTCTCTTGTATATGTTGTGGCTATCTCTTGTATGTATTTAATTAGTGGGAAAGCCATATAGTTTGCCTTAATGGGAATTTTTTTCCATATCTATGTACTTTATTTCACCACCCATGGTTCAAATCTCAAGTCTTCGGACCTTCCAGGTCCGCTCAATTGCAATTATGATCTAGTTTCTAGGCTCTTCTCTTCCTATGGATCCTATTAGGTCATGTTCTTGTTTTCTATCTTTTAATACTTTTGTTTATGATTTGAAGTTTGTTTTTATTCTTTACTCCTAGAAAATTTGGTTGCTTGGGATATTCTGAATTTTTTCCCTTTAAGCTTTCATGTTATTTGTTTTCTTAGCTTTATTTTTGAAAATTTTAGTTTGATTTCATAATCAGAGGACTTATAGAAAACTTATATGGATTAAAAGGTATAAAGAATATCATAAAAGTTTAATTAGGACTTCTAAACCAAGTTTAAACCTTTATCATTAACCTAATTTTTGCAAATCATTAACCTAGACTTTCTTGTAGTGCAAGCCAAGAACAAATGCACACAGGCGCTACAAGAAAGTCGTGCAAGCTAAAAATCATCATTTCTGGTTTAGTTTTCTTCGAGATTCTCACACATAAGATGTCAATCATACTGTATGATGGATTTGATACATGTCTCTTGTAGATTAATCACTGTGACAGGTGTGAATATAATCGTGAAGGCGAATCATGGTGGTTTCTTGCAGGGGTGATGCAATAATGATAGCAGACCATAATGAGACAAAGGTGTGTTGAATTTCGTTTTCCCTGAAGTGCACGAAGAGCAGGTGAAGGTCGTGGAAAAAAATCAGCACTTGGTAATCAAAATTTTGAAATAGAATGAAAATTAGGGCTTTTAGGAGCAATTGTCTGGAGTGGTAAAAGCGGTCAGAGAAGATTGGAGCATGCAATTCGACACCTGACATTCGAGAGAACAAGATTCCAACAGTTGGATTAGTCGTTTTAACAGGTAGTCTGCGAACCATTACCAAGGTTCATAAACTTGGGATTTTTCTAAACAAATGACTAATGAAAGAATTGATGACAGAGTATTAGTTTTTAAACCTAATTCATGCTAAATGATGAATTCTTAGTCAATGGGTTTAAAGTATTTATCAGTTAAACAGGAGAATTCATATTAGGGTCTTTTGGGTTCCCCTATACAGTATTGTCTATCAATTTATCAAAACTTGAAGATAGTCAGGTTGTGTTTTATTGATAGAAGTTGTTTGACAATATTTCAAAATGAAAATGAGTGGTAAGACTAATAGGGCAGAACCCTCAGACTTAAGCTGGGTCAAAAACTTTCCAGATTGTGCACAATTGTTTACAGACGCAGGATGGTTAGTGCTCTTTGAAAATATTGAAGGTTATCATTCAGAGGTTTCTTACAAGTTTGCTCAATGTTTAGACAAGGATGTAGTGTCTTTTGACACTTTGAAGTTCAAACTAACCAGGGAGTTACTAGCAGAAGTAACAGGAATTCTGGATGAGGGAGAATTCTGGTTCAAAAAGGTGCCCTTCAATTTTGATGCTTAGAGATATCTACTTCCAAGTGTAGTAGAAGAATGGGGTAAGGGTGTTCCTATTCAAAATTTTAAACCTGAGTGGATTGAGCCTATCAAAATCTTACAAAGCTATGTCACCTATGAGGGGAGATTTTCCTTTGTGTTTAAGTATCATTTTAAATTCCTTCAACATCTCAGTCATGAATCCAAAATGAACCTTCATTTATTCTTTTTGAAAAGTTTACAGAAGATGTCAAGTAGGGTGAAAGAACATCAGGATCATACAAAAAAATCATTTTTTCACCATGGGCTCATAAAACTGATCATAAGTATTGTATTGCATAAAAGAGAGAAGACATGGTAACACTTCTTATTTTGGTTAGGTTTCAAAACTGAGAAAGAGGATCAGTCTTAGAAGAAATAGTTAGATAAGGGTCAAATTTTGATCAAGAAACTCAAAAATAAGGTCATGGTCAAAGATGAAGAAGTTGATAAACCAGGAGAAGCTTCGAATCAGAAAAATGAAAACATTGAACTTATACAGCGAGTTAATTTTGAGGAAGGAAGAGTTTCAAAGTTAGAGATAAAGGAAGTTGAGCCAGTGGAAGAGGTTTTAGTTGCAGAATCAAATCAAGGTGTAGAAGAAGATGTTAAGGAGTAGAAGCAGAGCCCTATTAAAGTACTTTCTAAAGAGGATGAAAAATACTTATCTGATGAGGCTAGGGATCCTACTACTAATGAATCTAGGGTTTGTTCTAAGCAAGAAATACACACTCATTTTGAAGAGGAGACAGTGTCATGAAAGAAAAGAATGAAGGTTGTTCAATTTGCTTCAATAACTCATCAAGGAAAGGTTCTAAAAATGTCAGGAGAAGTTGGAGCAATCTGGAGACCCAAGACAAGGTCGAAGAACAAGCTTAGGTTAAACATGAAAAATCTATTAAATCCCAAATTGGCTGAGAAAAAGGTTACCGTAATAGAAGATTCATCATCTCAGGAGAAATTGGGAGATAGTGAAGATGACAACAAAGAAGTTATAAAGGGTAAAAAATCAATAGTTTCAAAAGAAAATCCAATCTTCACCGATGCTAAGATCTCAGACATCTTCATGGAGGTTCGAAATAAAATGATTCAAGAACAGCAGCAAAATGAAATAAAGAATTCTTGTATGGAGAAAAAAGAGGTAATTGAAGAAGTTCGGTGCAATGTTGAAGCTGAAGAACATCCAGAGATTTCTGTGACCTTTACAAAGCTTATGAAGGAGGATGAACAAATATACAAGAAGCTGAAAATCGCATGGGCACCCAAAGGGATGCAATCAATATCAGAAAGTAAATGTATTGATTCTCAAAAGGAAAATATGCAAAGGAGCATTAGGCAATACAAGCATCAAATTGAATATATGCATGAAACTAATGATGGATTAGTTACTGCAAATAGGAGACTTAGAGAAGACTTGGAAGAAGTGAAAAGGCACTACCAGGAATTGATTGCAGTTTCTAAAGAAGCTCTTAAAAGAAAAAGACAGACAGAAAATAAATTTACAGAACTAAGGCAAACTATCTAGGAGCTGACTCAACAGAACGAGGAGTTAACAAAGAAAGTTGCAGACTTGGAAGCAAACCACCTGAAAGCTAGAAGGAAAGCTCAAGCATTAGAGGGGATTGCTCTTCTAGCTGAAGCAGCAAAAGATTTATAAAATTACTTTGACAAGAGCAGTTATTAGTTAGTTTGAAAAGTAATTTCATTTTTGTATAATGATAAATTTTATTTTGAACAATTCGATAGATAACTTAAAAAGTAGTTAGGGTTCAATTATGCAACCATTTTTGAAGGGACAGGATAAATGTAAGTTGGAAAAAGAACCAAGGGTTTGATTTTTGCTGACAAGGGGAGGCTATCAGGCTTTGTTTATGAGCTAAATGTAAAGAATCTTATGTGTTTTTGATGACTGAACTATGAAATATATGCACTATATGCCCTTTAGATTATTGACTAGTTTCATTTCTAATTTGTGTTAATTACTCAGTTGGTATATTCATTTCCTATTTAATGTTTTTTATGCTTGAAATGCTTGCTAACTATGGGTGAAACTCAGTACTGTGTTTATTGTCTTTGGATTATGGTTTATATGTTATGCATCTCAGTCATTCAAATGCTCATGATTTAGTGTTTGCTTTGGTCTTATGAATGTTTTCCCTCTTGTCTTCAAACTATGCAACCAAAACCCTAGAATACCTATTTTACTTTATTGTATTTATTGAGATTGTGTTGCCTTGTTCTTTCATAATCTGAGAACAAATTCTGGCACAAAAAAATCCATTCGCTCAAGGAGACGCCATACCTATGATATTTTCTGTTGGGTATGACATATATCCTGATATTTCAGAGCCTAATTTTCTTTGCTACAGAGTTATGAAGGTGCTGTTAGAACAATCAACCCATGTTTATCTACCTTAGACATTAATTAATCCATTTTTGTCTTATTTTCCTAGTTTCCAATATTCCACTCTATGCAAGTTGTCTTCCACATGTCCTAGAAGTCAAACTTGCTAAAAATGAGTCATTGAGTGCTTTGGAAACCTCCTGGAAACCGCATTTAGTAGTTCTACTTTATTCTAGATCCTCCCAAGCACATATCTACTTTTTCTGCTAAGTTGCCTGCTTTATTGATATTTGAGGCAAAAGGGAAAGTAAGACTAGGTGTAGTTGACTTGTTTTTTTCCCTCGTCATCCTCCATTCTTTTCTCCTAATAAAAGCATGTATGATTTGTCTTTCCATCACCTATTATCTTTCCTACTTGACTTTGCCAATTCGTGAGCCTCTAGGTAGATTTGGAAAGTGCTTTATGCACCTATGGGGGATTTGACTAGATTTAGTAAGCCTGCTTTTGACTATTTCGAATGGCATCCGTATGCATTCAAATATCTCATGTAATTATATATTTCAGCATCCTATGACTTCATAAGGTTGTCTATTGTACACTTATTCAATACAGATTAGTGTTATGCTCCAATTTCAGTCTCCTTTGTGTGTAAATTTGCATGTTTGATTAGCAATTTTGTGAGTGCAATTGTTCTATCACTTGGGTTCAATTTCCACATGGTATTAGAGCCTTTGTAGATTGATTTCTCTTCTTCCATATTGCTATTGCAGGTTCGACATCTTGACTGGGAGCATTCTGCTGGTTGACGGGCACAGTTCAGAGCTATGGATCAATCTCAAAAGATCATCTTGACTCCATTTAATTTCTTTGAATGGAAAGCAGAGATAGAGATACTATTGAGAGTGAAGTTTCTATACATGGTGACTATGGCAACTGAGACAGATCCCAATGCAGTTGTAGAGAAAATTAAATGGCACAACAGGAGGGATGATGCCTATTGTCTTCTGTGTCTGAGCATATCCAAAGACCTCCTCTTCCATCTTGCTGGATTGAAATCACCTAATGAAGTATGGGAGAAGATAGTATAAATTTTTGGTAAGATATATGAGATGAGAGGACATCAAATCAAGAATGAATTGATCTCTTTGAGTCCCAATAGCTTCGAATCCCTACAACTCTACTTTTCCAAGTTTAAAGCCCGTGTTTCGTAGCTAAAGCTGTGTGGAATTGAAAAGAAGGAAGAGCAGCTAGTTTTGGCCATACTCTCGAAGCTTGGACCTAACTATTCAGTGTTTTTTTTTACCTTCCATGCCACCAAGTTGACAGCTCAAGCCTAGAATATTCCTAAGCTTGTAGAGTTCATGGAATCCCTCACACAAGAACAAGATAAACTCGTGATGATGGGCACCACCAACCCTTCCAAAGAACAAGCTTTGGTTGATGGATATTTGAGGGTGGATTCAAAATGCAAGAAGAAATCTAAAAATCCACCTGAGCAAAAGAGAGACAAGAACAAGTCTCAAGAGGAGCCCCAAGGCTCCAAGAAGAACTTCCAGAAGAAGAAGAACAAAGGAGAAATGAGCAAGTGCACATACTATAGTAAGGGCTATCATCCTGAAAGCTTCTACATGAAGAAGCAAATTGACATGTTGACCCAACTCCTAGAGAAGAATAACATCTCCCTTCCTGATTGCTCAAAGAAGAGGGAAGGAGGATCAAATTCAGAGGACAGAGAGAGAGTGCATGCATTGGTTGTTGGCACATCAAGCTCACCTAGCTTCATCATAGACTCTGGAGCTTCAAGACATATGCTTTCCACCAAGGAGGCATTATCCTCTCTTGACATGTCAAAATTTCCACCAATAGTGCTGGGAGATGACTCTCTCACTGACAGTTTAGGCAAAGGAAGGATTGATCTTGACCATGGTAAGTTCAGTAATGCATTGTATGTTCCAGGTCTTGCATCTAACCTCTTGTCAGTGTATCAGATGACCCACACAGGGTCTCCAAAGAAGTTCATATTCTCCCTTGATTATGTTGAGATCATAGATATATCGAATGGTAAATTCATTGCAAAAGGAGTTGTACATCACACTTCGAAGGTATACATGTTTTCACATTTTCTGCCCTACTCAAACCCCTCTTCTCTTCTAATTCATGCTAATGAGGCAAGCAAGCTTTGGCATGAAATATTTGGCCATATTAACTATAAGTATCTTTATGATCTAAGTGAAAAATAAATTGTCATAGGGTTACCAAATATTATATTTTCCAAGGGATTCTATCAAGATTGTATCCTAGGAAAACACCCAAAGCATAAATTTGAGAGAGCTAGTCATGAGAGAACCTCTGCACCTCTTGAGTTGATCCACAGTGATGTTGCTGGTCCATTTCCTCATATGTCAATGAGTCAAGTCAAATATGCATTGACCTTCATAGATGACTTTTCCAGGTATTGTTGGGTTTACTTCCTGAAGCATAAGTCTGAAGTTTTTGGCCTCTTCAAAGTCTTTAAGGCTTTGGTTGAAAACTAGTCTGGGAGGAAACTCAAGATCCTCAGATCTAACAATGGTGGTGAGTATGTCAAGTCTAATTTCATTCAATATTGTGAATATGCAGGTATTCAGATGTAGCATTCAATCCCTTACACACCACAGCAAAATGGTGTTGCTAAGAGAAAGAACAGATCACTGAAGGAGATGGCAACCTGTATGATGGAGGCTAAGACTTTGCCACCAAAGTTTTGGGCTGAGGATATAAACTATGCATCCTATATCTAGAATAGGGTGCCTCATTAATATCTTGATGGTATGACTCATTTCTAATCTTGGAGTGGGCACAAGCCAGATGTGACCCATTTCAGGATTTTTGGCTCAAAGGCTTGGGCCAGAATACCAACTGAAAAGAGAAAGGCTTTGCAGGCCCAAAGCCAAGAGTGTCCATTTGTTGGGTAATCTAAAGATTTAAAAGGGTACAATATGATCAATTTGAGCACAAACAAATCATTCATTGAAAGGAGTGTTCAGTTCCAAGAAGATCCTTTAGCAGCAATTGAAGTTAGAGAGTCTTCTTCACCACCAGAACCATTGAATGTAAGTGAAGAGATAAATGAGTTTGTTGATTCTGATATGTCTGATAATAATGATTTAATTGCATATCCTAACATTCCTACAAGACCAAAATGGGAAGCAAAGACCATTCATGCAGCTGGGGAACTAGCTGGAAATCCTAGTGATCCTAGGAGGACTAGATCTCAGTTTGAGAGTGCCCTGTGTATGAAAGACCCTTTGTTTGCAGAGAAATGCTACCTGATGGTTGAATCAGACCCACATAAATATGAATATGCAACACATGATCCAATATGGAAAACAGCCATGAAAAAAGAATTCAGCTCACTCCAAAAGAACAACACTTGGGAACTAGTTGATATTCCCCCAAGGAGGAAGCTAGTTCAATGTAAGTGGGTTTTCAAAACTAAGTTTGCTGCTGATGGTTCACCTTTGAAATATAAGGAAATATTAGTATACAATGGATACTCACAGGTACATGGTATTGACTACAATGAGACCTTTGCACCAATGGCAAAGATGGACTCCATCAGGCTAGCCTTTGTCATTGCAGTTTCAAAGCAATGGGAGATACATCACATGGATGTGAAGTGTGCTTTCCTGAATGGAGATATTATTGAAGATATTTACATGCAGCAGCCTCTAGGGTTTGTTACTAATCCATATTTTTTGTGCAAGTTAAAGAAATCATTGTATGGGCTTAAGCAAGCCCCCAGGGCTTAGTATGCCAAGATTGATGGATTTCTGTTGTCATTGAGTTTTGTTCGATGCAAGTCTGATCCTAATGTTTATTTGAAGCTGATTCATGGTTTTTTTTTTATTATTGTCTTGTATGTGGATGACCTTCTTATTACAGGAAGTTCAAAGAAATAAATTGCCTCCTTGAAGGATGCAATGAACCATGCATTTTCTATGACCGATTTGGGGTTATTGAGCCAATTCTTGGGTCTTGAAATTGCTCAATCCCAACATGGAATAAAAGTACATCAGTACAAGTATGCTTTAGAATTGTTAAACAAGTTCAACATGAAATATTGCAAGCCAAGCAAGACTCCCTTCCTTTCAGGAGTTAAGCTTGAAGAAGCAGGTTCTTCTCCTATGGTAAATAATACACTGTATAGGCAATTGATTGGGTGTTTGTTGTACCTTACACACACTTGACCTGATATTTCTTATGCATTAAGTGTGGCCTAAAGATACATGTATCAGCCTCATGATATCCATTGGAGAGAAGCCAAAAGGATCCTTAACTTTGTTCAGGGAACAAGAACTCATGGGATCTTCTACAAAGCTAAATCTGATCTTGATTTGATTGGGTTTACTGACAGTGATTGGGAAGGTGACAACACAGATCAAAAGTAAACATCAAGATATGTGTTCATGCTTTTTGAAGGACCAATCAGTTGGTCAAGAAAGAAACAAAGTGCCATTACACTCTCATCTACAGAAGCAGAGTATAGAGGAGTTGTAAATGCAGCAACTCAAAGTTTATGGTTGCGGGAGATACTTGGTGAGTGTGGCTTCGAATCAGAGTTTTCAACCATTATCTATTGTGATAATCAGATCACCATTCGAATCTGCAATGATCCAGTTCAAAGACAGAGAACCAAACACATTGAGATCCATATGCACTACATCAGACATCTTGTGCATTATGGCACCATTCATCTACTCTTTTGTGCATATTCAAAACAAGTAGGAGACATCTTCACCAAAGTTTCTTATGAGAAGACATTCAAAAATATCAAATCACTACTGTGGATTGCTAATCATGATGTGAAGCATGATTGATGACAAGATTTTCAAATTTTGTTTTCCTATCCATGTTTAAGGGAGGATTTTCCCACTGGGTTTTTGCCTCTTTCCTTGGTTAAATGGACATGCAGTATGTAAAGGGTTAAGCCTTGTTTCTAGGTCCTATAGTTTTCTGATATTTACTCATAAGTCAGGATTAAGGGGGGGTGTTAGAATAATCAACCCATAGTTATCTACCTTAGACATTAATTAATCCATTTTTGTCTTATTTGCTTAGTTTCCAATATTCCACTCTATGCAAGTTGTCTTCCACGTATCCTAGAAGTCAAACTTGCTAAAAATGAGTCATGGAGTGCTTGGGAAACCTCCTGGAAACCATATTTAGCAGTTCTGCTTTATTCCATATCTTCCCTAGCGCATATCTTCTTTTTCTGGTAAGTTGCCTGCTTTATTGATATTTGAGGCAAAGGGGAAAGTAATACTAGGTGTAGTTGACTTGTTTTTTTCCCTCATCATCCTCCATTCTTTTCTCCTAATAAAAGCATGTATGAGTTGTCTTTCCATCACCTATTATCTTGCCTACTTGACTTTTCCAATTCATGAGCCTCTAGGTAGATTTGGAAAGTGCTTTATGCACCTGTGGGGGATTTGACTAGATTTAGTAAGCCTGCTTTTGACTATCTTGAATGGCATCCTTATGCATTCAAATCTCTCATGTAATTATATATTGCAGCAGCCTATGACTTCATAAGGTTGTCTGTTGTACACTTATTCAATACAGATTAGTGTTATGCTCCAATTTCAGTCTCCTTTGTGTGTAAATTTGCATGTTTGATTAGCAATTTTGTGAGTGCAATTGTTCTATCACTTGGGTTCAATTTCCACAGGTGCTTCATAAAATTGGTAGAAATATTCATGGTTTTATTCATGATATGGAAGCTAAACATAATGCAGATTTTGTTGAATCTTTTGATGTTATTTGGGAAAGAGTTTGCAGAGATATATTTTCCATGGTTGATTATGCTATCATATCAGATTATTCTTGCAGAAAAATAAATTCTAATGATTCCCCTCCATAATTAAATGATGACCATCAAAGGTCCTCTCCACGTGATCTTTTTTTACATCACTTTGATGCATTGATTCACGATCTTGGCATCCACAACATATTCACCAAGTCCATCACCAAGAAGTTGTTCTTTCAGCTCATTCAAGTGAAGAAGAGGACCTGCTAAAGACTTGTTATCTCTATCATATCCATTTTGTATCTGATTTTTTGTCCCATGAGGTTTTCCTCCTTACCTCAGTTACATGGATTAATAAACATTGTTGTAAAAGGTGACTTGTGCCTTAATTTCCAAGGCCTTAATAAATCATTTTTTGATTAAAATGTACTAAGTATGGATTAAGGGGATGTGTTGGAGTAGTAATAAATCCTTAGTACATATTTTTTACCTTAGGCTAACTTCATTTTCCTTCATGCAATGATATCCTATGGTTTAGACTTAGGAGAGTTGATTCAGCAAGATATCTAGTTACTTTGGTTCGTTCACACCTGCAACAATGCTCTAGCTATGTCAACCAAAACATGTGCACCCTCATTAATGGTAGGAGCACTCCCATTCCTTTGTTTGTGTATTTTTGGTTGACTAGGGGCACTAGTAGTGTATGTTTGTTTGTTTTGTCTTTCCTATGAGCATTTATTTCCATCTTGATCCTCCCACTCACCTCTATCTTCTCACCCATGCATGCCTTGGACTATTTAATGCCCCATCACACTTCACCAACATTCACACCTTGTTTTGTGACTGTTTAGTCTGAGTTGGATCTCCATTGGTCCACCTAGGGGGGATTGAGGTCAAATCTCACCATGACACATGTACAACTCCAATTCGATTCCTGAGCCTCACGAAATTTTGTCCAATGTATTATAAATGTGTACTATAAATGTATTATAAATGTATTATAATATGATCACTTATTAGCACCATTCACATGTGTTATTCCAGCTATTTTATGTCTCTTTTGTTGTTCTCTTGCACATTTTGTCAAATACTTTGAGTGTGAATATTTCTCTAGATCCTAGAACTCACTGTGAAGCAAATTCTCACACTCCTCCTTGTGTATGCTCTATGTGATGCTCCCATTAGTTTACTTGAGCATTCCATTTGCTACCTTTTGCATGCTACGTATTTTGAATTGTTATTAAAGTGTTGGGAACTTGCCAACTTCATTACAGTATTGTATTTGATCTCTCTTATATATTGTTGAGGTGATATCTCTTATTGGGAAATATTCTTATGTGTTGTAAACCATTCTCTGCAAATCTATCTGTCATACTCAAAGAATTGTTGTGTTTTTCATCCTCCATGTTTGGAGGGTTTTCCCAGGGTATATCTTGTCCCTTATGTATGAATTATTTATGCGACTGATTTATTTATGATATTCATATGTGCAGTAATTTATTGATAAAAGTTTTAAAGTTCACGCATCTTCATATTTCACTCAAACATTGACATTTTTGTTCAGTATTCCCTCACAAGATGATTCTTTATTGAAGCTACACCATGTGTTCTTCTAAATCACGTTTGGCTTCAAAAATGTTGCTAAATACTTATTTGTTCTAGGGTTCGATTATTTTTTAGACATTTGATTCGTTGTCGGTACCGATACATTTTGTAGCCTTCATAGATGGCTATTGTTTCCCACCATCTAGTCAGTTTAATTTGAAAGGTTGGGTGTTCAAGCCAGAATATTTTGAAACGAAACGATTGATTTTGAGGCATGTCTTCTAGCTCTAGGTCCAAACATATAAGCTAATGGTCAGAGCCAAAGCTAGGAAGAATGGAAGCTTCGATGATGAGACCTTGAGTAACTAGATTTTCAGAGACAATAAATATGTCTAGGAACCAAGCAATTTACTACAAGCCTCCCTACTTGTTGTTCCAGGTATGAAGTCCAATCCAAGACTCAATGTCCATTAGGTGGAGCATTTGAATAGTATATTTGAAAGAAGAACTATGAGTCCAATTGTCTAGTACTTCTTTTTTTCCAAAATGTATGTAACCATATTAAAGTCACCCTCTACAGTTCAGGGTTGATTATGGATCATCTCGGTAATCCCTTGTAACAATGAAGGAACTGAATTTTATCCTCAATAGTGAGCTGGTGGTATACATTGGTAATGTGGCATGTGGCTATCATGATGATTAAATGAAATTTGGTTGAAATGGTTCTTGTGATGGAGAAGAAAAATATCAATTCAATTATTATTAGATCCTGAAGTGTTGTCAACCCTATGGACATACCCCTAGAATCCAACCCAATCATTTGGGACCCTTTGCAACAAAACTTGGTGATATTAGAAAGAGCGTTTCCAAAGCATTTAGTTTCACATAGGACAAACACAGTTGGCTTTTTCTTATTTAACTTTTTTTGAAGAGTATGTTTTTTCTCTTCCAATTCAATCCTCTTATATTTAGTGGTATCAGCTTCATGATGTATTAGGAGAAGGTTAGAATAAATATTTTTCACCACCAAGAAGTACTTACCTGATCTGATTAGTCACTCCCTGAAATACTTTAGGATTTGTTGATTATTTTTTCTTCCTCACTTCTGCTCATCATGTAGGATTTTTGGTTTTTCCTTTGGAGGGATGGTTTTGATTCCCATTGAGCTATGTGGCTAGGTTTTTTTCCTTCCCCTTTATCAAGATCGTCTCGAAATGATTGTATGGATTATTTGAAAAGTTGAAACTTATGTTCTAGTATGGATTGAGTATTCTTCCGGTTGCATGCCTCTAGAATTATTTCTAGATCCAAATATCCCAGTTCTGTATCCTTCCATGCTTCATATTGCATTGGTCCATCCCCATCTATAGGGTTTTCTTATGTGATAGTTGGATTTCCTTGTTGAGTGGTCCCAATAATTCTCCTCCTTTTGGTTTGTCCAGGTTTATCCATTTGTCAATAATATTGGTATTTCCATGTTGATCCCCCTAGCTCGTCGACCTTTCTTTTTCCTTTCTAAACTTCCATGGTTTCCTCATTTCAAACTTCAAAGTAATTAGAAGGTTTTTGGGGGTTTTTCTAGGATGATTTGGTTTTCTTCTTTCTTTCCTTCGGCCCATCACAATGGTGGAACCCTATGCACCCAATGGTTCTTCCAAAGTGTTCATCTTGGGGGGATATTTCAACACACTATCTCAAAAAAGGTGACCATTCTCATAGAAATTTCTATAGAAGAAAGGAATGTGAGCATAGTCTATTTTTTGGATCTAGTTTGTGTATTGATAGTTGAGACAGTGAATCGGGTAGAGCCTGAGATATTTTAATGTAAGCATAGATTCTCGTAAAATAAGTCACAACTCTCATTTTCTTGGGAAATCCCACGATATATTCAATCCCAAGCATGTTCTAATGCCAAATTAGAAAACTTGATAGACACAATGAGAAAAATAATAAACTAAGAATCTTTCCTTATGATTCATTGATAACAACATACACATATTTATACAATGCTCAATAGTTATCAGCCATTGTTCTAGACATATAATCAAAGGCTCTAATCGTTTCTTCTAGACACTTCTCCTTAATCTGGTCAAAAACTTACTTATTACATTCTTATTTCTATCAATTACTAAACTATATCAATCTTATCTAGGAACTAACCTATTCTCTCAGGTCATCTAGCCATGTGATACAAATTCCTTGTAATCAGATGAAATCCATTGCAAGATGAAATAACAATCACCTATTTGCATAAAAAATGGAGGCCACCTTTCTTTGAACATTTATGAAATCCACACAGGTTGAGGAAGCCTCTGTTGAAGGTTGTATTTCATATTAGAGAAGCCACAAATCTGTTAAATAGGTTATCAATTGGGATAGAAAGGGAGCCACCAAATCAAATTGGATCAAAGCAAAATTTCTACCCCTAGTGGCCATCAGGATAATTCATCAATTCTAATTAAAAGAATCGTGATTACTTGAATGTAGTCAAATTTCTAGACATAATTTTGTGTGTGCAATATTGACTACTGGATTTCATGTGCAGAAACATTTTTTGAAAGCAATCAATGATCTCACTAAGAATCCAACATGTTCGTTTGTACATTTGATAGTGAATAGTGAACCATCATATTACGGCAAAATATCTTTCCAGCAGCATCTATGTTACATATTGACTTCGTCTCATGACACCCTTCACTCATTCAGACTGGTATATTTCGATCTACCTTGAGGAAGGTCAATAGATGCATCAATCTCTCTTATGTAGTGTATCCAAATCTAAACAATATTTTTTCAGCGATTTTGATCTGTAAGTTTGATGTTCCTCTCAGTCTTTTGTGCTTCTTAGCTCATTATGAACACACATCTTTTCACCATGTGATCTGTTGGACATGTATATGGCTGGACATTCCATGGTGGAAACCCATTATCAACTAGAACTATATTTGTATCAAAACATAGTTTAATATATGTATCATCTTGATGTTATTGCAAAGGGGAATACATCACAGTAAAATAATCTTACCCATTGTATCAAAGATAGCGAGTTTGATTCACTACATAAGGAAAAAGTAGGGTCCTCAATTGGTTTACAGCTAGTATCAGTCAGTTTAATATTTCTAGTGGAATCAATTTCATCTTTATGTCAATTTATTATTTCCAATAGAAGCAATTTCATCTTTATAAAATAAGAGGGAGAAAAAATTCATCAAAACTAAGAAATATTCCTACTATATTGTTTCCATTGCAGCATGTTTGCTATGTCGAGAGGTGCTTTCTACAATCTAGTATGAGGGAGAAGTGTAATTATGTGCTCAACATGGAGTTGACACATGGCACTTTCATAAAATAATAAAATATTAAGTAAACAAATTTTTACAATGTCGGCAATAACCTAAAATTTAAAACCAGTATATATATATATATATATATATATATATATATATATATATATATATACCAATTTAAATTAAAAAAATTAATTGAAATGTATTATTTGCATAGGGAAAATTCACTTTGTTGTTATTCACATTTTTCACCAATTAACATTGTTGCTTTGTTTTTATTCAACTTCGCAATCATGTAAATTTCCTAATGTCTCGTTTTGTTTTTTATTTGAAATATAAAGTATATATTATACTTAGAAATTTTTAAAGGAGTGAATTCATCTAAAACACATGCATAGACATAATCAAGATCGTCTACTCTTTACAGTTTAATTTAAAATGGATCTACTCATTGTAATTTTTTTATAATTCCACAAATGGAATTAGCACACTCCAAACCCCAAACTATATCTCAGTTATGAAATATTAGTCTCCAAGTATCCAAGGAATGTGAATCATATTAAGGTTAATTTAATATGTACCACCATAGACCCATCATAACTCTGTATCTATCATGCACCGAGAAGGATCAAATCCCTCAATTTGAAACCCTCTCCTCAAGTTTTTCATTCTAAAAAAGGTTTGCACCTCAAGAGATTTGATCCCTCTCAGCGCGTGATAGATCCATAGTTAAGATAGATCTATGTTGGTTTAGTCAAAGATCTACCGAGATGGAAAGTTGTAAGATGATGCATCACACAACTTGTGTCCTTCAATTTATGAAAGGAGATGTAGTCATCGATGAAAATCAATTTGCTTCTGACAATGGTGATGATTTCAATTACGTAGTGAAATATTTCACATTTTAAGAGGATCACACATTTAAGACATGAAAGGATTCAATGGAAGATATATAGGTTTTCAATAGTCCAAGAGGTTTAAATATACCTCATTGGGGGCATGATACATGCATGTAGGGATTTTTGTCCAATAGTTCAAGGGAGATGCATGATATGTAAGTCCAATATCATACCTTTACAAGGGTTATGAGACATTTTAAGCGATCATGATGTCCAATGATGCTGGGAACTTGGATTACAGTTGGGATACTATACCTTAGATGGACTAGGGAACAACTTGAAAGAGTCTTATGGAACCGAGAATTGTTTTCAACATATGCATATTCTTAAGAATGTTTGGTTATCTTTCTTGTTCATTCAACCAGTGTTTCTTTCTATGAATTTTGTAATGTAAGCCTTAAGAGAGGGTGTTAGAATGTAAGGCTCACATATGTAATAAATCCACATTGCATAAATGACTAGTTTAGTAGATTATTAATAGAATTTGTTTGATGGTGGTTGAAATAATCTCTCAACCACTTCCTATCTAAATAGGAGTTGTTAAAGGATGATTGAGATACTATCTCAATCTCTTCTTCTAAACTGGGAATAAGTTAGAGTTAATAACATATCGTAAACTCTATATATTAGAGTTGTAGCTTATTGTAATCTTGAACTCTATATTACTAAGGAATTGGCGAAGAGGCCAAGTTTAGAGTATTTATTCACTCTTTCATAATTCTCGTCCAGTGAAAGCACCACTATGGAGACATAGGTTGCATCAGACCCTGTTATCCAATCTCAAAACTGTTAGAAAATAGGACCGCAGAGCAATAACAGTTATACAGTTAAATCATTAAATAAGATGCAAAACACATTAAACACATTACAGAGAAACACAAATATAACATGGTTCACCCAAATGATGGGCTACATCCACACAGAAATTGCCAGTCCTTTTATTACCATCCAGAAAGATGAAGGGATACAACCTGCAGCAATACCGTTGCACTTCCTCTTTATGATCTCATAGTCTCTCTCACACAATCACAAAGATTGCTTTAATACAATACAATACCCTACCCAAC
Source organism: Pseudotsuga menziesii (assembly GCA_001517045.1). NCBI lineage: Eukaryota > Viridiplantae > Streptophyta > Pinopsida > Pinales > Pinaceae > Pseudotsuga > Pseudotsuga menziesii. The sequence goes on along the minus strand of LPNX010971676.1, from coordinate 1,052,054 downwards.
CGTATTACAATGCTTTTCTTTTATAGGGGAAATACCATGGGAAAATACTTCGATTAACCCAATACCATGGGTCCACAAAACTGTTGTCCAACAAACATCCCAAAAACAATTCTCGGGGGCGCTGCCCCAAAACTCTTATTCTCGGGGGAGCTTCACCTGAACCCCCTTTTTGGGGCGCTGCCCCAAACCCCAAAGTGGGGGAACGAGTGTACAATAAGCCTGGGGTACAAACACAGCTGAATAATATCTCTGGATCTAGAAGATCAAGCTCCGCAACCAACAGAAATGAGCATTGTTATGCCTAGACAATTCTAAAGCAATAGAAATATATCCAAAGAAATCAGAAGAATATTTGGGAGCATCCTTACCTCTCAATGGGCCATCCGAGGAATTATTTTCAATTCAATAGAGTAGGAATTGAACCTACTTAACACCACACCAAATAAATATCCCTATTAAGATTGAGATAACTACTTTTTTTGTTGAGGATGGATGGGAGAAATAATTTGAATCAAGATAGCTACTTTTTGTGGTTTAGGTTGTGTGGGATGACTAGCTCGAATAGGACCCCAACCTAAGTAATTTGGAATTTGGATGTCACATTGTTGGTATATTTAACTGAATGGACTTGTATACAACCTATCTATCCTTGACTACAGGGAGGGGGAATCCTGCTGACAGAATATATGCAATAATGGACAATTTCCTGAAATTTCTACACTTTTTCAAAGAAAAGAGAGAGAGGGAAGGGAGGAGGTTAGCTCTTGCAGCGTGTCGTTTGGTGAAGATCCTTTTGCTCTAGCCTCCATGGCCTTTAGGCCTCCATTAGCAGCAACTAGATAGTTCATTACCTATAGCTCTTAAAATACTTCAAAAAACATGAAATCTATCTATTAAATGTTGCAAAAATACATGAAACAAACATGGATTGAAACACGGTATTTAGAGGAAATTTGAATTGCATCATATTAAACTGAGAGGAAAGTGATTACAGCCCAATAATGGGTGAATCCCTTTCTCCCTTGCTCTAAACTACCCCTCTCCATCAATGCCAATGATCAAAGAAAATATGATGTGCAAGAAAGGTTCTATCTATCTTCTCGTTCCTCCAGCATGCCTTTTCTCTCTAATTGTGTCCTCTTTAATTCACCTCACATGCCTTCCATTTATAGGATTGGGATTTGAGCATCCCATATTTGATAATGAATGTGGGATTAAGGATTTTTGAAGGTTTTGATTATTTCCTTCAAAAAACCCACTTTCCTTAGTTTTTGGGCATCTCAACTTGCTTGTCAGTATTTCTAGGACAATTAATGCCCATATTAGGAATTTTCCACTGTGTGAGTTATAGGAACTTGGATTTGGCCCTTAAGTGATCATGAAAATCACCTCTTTAGAGCCACCTTGTCTTCAAACATTTCTTCCTTTGTGGAAGTTGTTGCCGCCTTTCACACACCTGGGTCACATGGCAGAAATCTTCAAGCCACTCGGTGTGTCCTTGGGGGCAAGTCTCGAGTCAAGGCTGTCACCTTGTTCTTGACTCCTCCGTTTAGGCTCAACTCCTAACGAAGCCAAGGGGGGTAGACCCTATTAAGTTACTAAGGGGAATTACTTAGTGTTGTGATGTTTAAACTGACTGAGTTATTTAGGAGTTTCAAATTTAACTATAGATAATGAAAGATGGCAAGATGTAAAAGATGAACACACGAAAGCACAATGCTGAGACACAATATATATATATAAAGTAAGAAATTAACCAGTGCCTTAGAATGGAGTCAAAAATAGAATAAGTATGCTTGCATGTGCTTGGATTAAATGTTTTGTGACTGCCTCTTGGTATGTTTTAAGTTAAATTTGAAGTGTGAGTTGATTAAAATTAGGCTAAGGGAGGACTCCAGATATACCCGAGAGTACTTGGAGTATGTCCAAAACTAAACCTTCACGGCTACCCACAAGGAATATGTGGGCTGAAATGGAGTCTATGGGGCTATTGTTTGTAATGCACCCGTTAGGGTGTGACACAGATCGGCGCCCCGAGGTCACTTTTCAGAAGTTCCTGCTTCCTTTGGGTATTTTTCCACCATAAAGGTTTGATCTAGGTGTTGGATTTTCACCTGATGGTTTGTCAGTTGGGGAGAGTGAGCCCTAATTATACTAGTCACCCAAGTGCTTTTGATACAAATTGACTGATCGGATGAACCGCATCCAAGTGCAGAGCATACACACTGGAGTCTTGTAAATTTTAGTAAGTTTTAAACTGGGTGTTCTTGTTTAAAAGAAAACCCTCCAGGAACCTCTTTCGATCCAAGTGGATCTCAATCGGGGAATCAAGGAGGGGATAATTTTATGATTGCTGATAAATAAAAGATCAAAAATAAAGCAAATATACAATTCTGGTTTTCTAATTAGTCCTACCACGAATCTCTTTCCCCTTTTGGGTCAATCGAGAAATCGTGGGGTAAGTGTTATGATTACTTTGAAAAACAAAAGTGGAATATGAAATTAATAATAAAATAAATTATACTACCCTGCAAATTATATCAATGCTAGTTTAAAAAATAAATAAGCAGAAAGCGACGAAAAGGACACTGACGCAAATCCCCCCGGGGGATGGGGAATGGGCTCGAAAGAGCCTATTCCAAAAATAATTTTATTTATTATTGGTTACAACATCAGTGAACTTAAATATTAGAAACTTATTGGTCCTTATACACGCTGAAACCAATATCTTACAACTTTGCGAAAATTTTGAGATTTTAGTGAAAAGGGAGACCCCTAGGGGGATTTGAACGCTCCTAAGGCCACTTCGGACAGCAGCTTCCTTTATTTTCTGTCAGACCTGATAAAATACAGAAATAATGTTATAATAAAATATGCCCAAAATCAATTTAAGAGTACCTTTGGATCATCCTACCTTATCTCAAAAAAATGAAGTTAAAACTAGCTAAACAAGCGACAAAGGAACCAAGGAAAACAAGTTTTCCTTGGGATCTTGGCTTGCTGTTTGTGAAGACAATGAAATATGCAATGATATTTCAGAATATTAAACTTATAACAGCGAAAGGAAATATATTTCATGCGATCTACAAGTTTTCTTTAAATTTTCATGCAAAAAGACGATTTCCCTAAAGCAAGATCTAGAATGCTTATGAAACTTTTTTGAGTGCAATATCTAGACTATAGGCTTTGATAAGATAGATATATGTTGGAATTAATTTTAATATGATATATCTAAGCAAAATCAAAGCTACGAACAGAGTAACCGGGTAAAAATGTTTATTTTTTGTAGAAATGAGAAGAAGAGGAGAGAAGGTCGGATCGTTGCTTGAATGGAGCAAGCTGAAAGGAGGCCCTTTTGTGGAGTGTTGAGGGATAGAGACTTCAGATTATTGGATAGGAATGGATTCAATATATATCCACATCTTCATCCAATCGGGAACCTGCAACTAAATAACACAAGCCTGCACACACCTCGTGAGATCTAGGTATAGATGTATAAAGCAACAAAAATGAAAGATCATGCCAAAATAACCTTATTTAAGCATATAACTGAAATTTTTGAGCATACATCATATGGATAAACAATATCAAGCAATATAGCTTTCCTAGTTTACACCATTACTAGATTCAGCCGAATCCTTGAAGCCAGAACACAGAAGCAGCACAGAATTTGGTAAGAAATTGCAGCTACCACATCAACAGCATAACACTGAGAATCCACACATACACATGCACTACATAGTATAGCCTCCAAAGCTTCTTTATTCACAAATGATGATCAAATATAGAGTTACAATGGCAATCCCTTCAGTCCAGCTCTAACTAGCTTGAAAGAGGGAGCCTCAAGCAGGATATTTACAAATTACAGGCCATCCAGCCCAGCGGGGGCGCAATTCCTCATGGAATCAAGTGAAATCAACTGATGGAGAGTTCATCAATGCAGAACTAAAGCTAAACTGAGCCTACTTGTCAACCGGGGGCTTGATTGAGCTGACACATCAACCCATACACTGACACCTCAGTCCATAGAGAATCCAGGAGAGTCCACACGTGTGGAGGAGAGAGAGAGGGTGCAATTCCCCATGAAGACAGCTGTAGATCAACTCTGGATCTGATTTGATCGCCTCCTTCAGTCAAGGATTTGTCAGATCCAGTCAATCTACTTCAGATATGACTGATTTCAATCAAATCGGCTGAGGATCCACTAATTTATGATTTTGGATTTGCTCCATTATTCATCAATTTATCAATTAAAATAATCAATAATTGATTTTTGGGGTTTTCTGACCTGAGTGATGGAAAATCACTCAAAACTTAGGAAATAGTGGGTCCATGGGTTTACATGGTGCTCTTAGCTTGAAAATGAGCACCTACATGACTGAAACCAATTATTTGGCCCACTTTTATTACAAAATCAATTTTTCCAATTAAACTATTAAAAAATAGCCTAAGTTTTCGAAAAATTAAATTTTAATAAAAAACACTGAAAAAACTAAAAAATTGAAAAATTGAAAAACACCTAGGGGGACTTAGACATGTTCATATGACTCGATAATGATGTCTAGCATGTTTATACATTGACACATAAACTCTAATAACCTCAATAGGCCTAAATGCCAAGCTGACCACCCCAACTTTGGAGGTATGGAGTGAAAAACTCAGAAATTATCAGTCGTTTGTTCAACAACCAATAATAACCAAGGGAAAAAACACCCTAGGCTGATCGGATTGACAAATGAAGTCTAAGAGACAGAGTCTTTTACAGACACTATCATGCTAGAACATTTATTACAATTTCCCTATGGGGTATGAACATGTGATATAGTACAACAAGCACTTCCCATAAGTACTTCCAAGGGCCTTTTTGAAGTCCGAACAAGTTAACCCTGTCCGGTTCACCAGGCTCACTTGATAAAAAACCACTAAGTACAACATAGGTGGTAACATTCTGGCTCCATCTGGGACACATTCTCTGACTGATCTTCTGTTCAAAGGAGAGGATGTGAGAACTCTGGAATCTCTAGGTCCTGCAAGGCAATTAGAGTTTGTCAGTAACATGTATATATAAGAAAAAATTAGCCATAAAAACAAACTAATATACATAATTAATCTATAATGTGCAAAAAGGAATATTTTACAAAAACTAATATACAAAGGAAAATTTTCAACATGGTACAAAATAACTATAATACAACAATATGATATATACAATTTAGAAATACATGCAGGGCAAGGTTTATAAATTGGCCCTGAAACCACCGATGCCACTAAAGGCATCAAACTGAGTCGGCAAAAAATAGCTTGAGGAGGAAACCATTCACTGGTAAGCTCAATCTTTCTCCTTCCAAGTCATTTAGGTAGAAGGAGTTCGTTCCTGCTATTTCATCGATGATGTACGGTCCCAACCACAGGCTGTCGAGCTTTCCATGTTTCCCAGGTTTTTCCCGTCGTTTCTCCCAACGTAGAACCATGTCACCTACTTGGAAGGACCCTGGATGGGTAGACTTATCAAAGGATCTCTTGACCTTGTCTGAATTTTTGATACTATGGTCAAGAGAGTCTCTTCTGCTCTCATCTAGCTCGATCAACTGGTTTATTCTATTCTGGATGGCCTCTTGATCTGAGCTGAATGTCTGGAGGAGCTGATAAACTGGAAGCTTTAGATGGACTGGTAAGGTGACATCAAGGCCATAGACTAGTTCGAAAGGGCTCCTCCCGCTTGAACTTTTCTTAGTGATCCTGTCGGCCCATAATGCTAATTTGATTTTGCTATCCCAAGCCTTTTTATTGTCGCCCACAATTTTTTTGATTATGGTAAGTTCTTGTTACTTGATTCTGCTAGACCATTTCCTTGGGGATAGTAATTAGATGAGTGAGATAGGATAATTCCGTACTTGAAACAGAAAGATGACATCTCAGAAGAAACAAAGCATGGGCCATTATCCATGATTATTCTAGCTGGCGCACCGAATCTCATGATAATCTTATCTTCTAAGAAGTCCATGACTATAGCATCGATTTCCTTCTTGGTGGGTATCGCCTATACCCACTTGGTAAAATAATCTATGGCGGTAAGAATCCAAGAGTAACCATTACTTGAGCTATCCTTGAACTTACCGATGAAGTCAAGCCCCCACTGCTGGAAAGGGGCTTGGACTACTATTGGATTTAGAGGCAAAGCTCTCATTTGTTGCTTTCTGGTGAATAACTGACACTGGGGGAAAACTCTGACAGTATTGTGCACATCTAAAAATAGGTTTGTCCAATAGTAGCCTGCTCTAAGGATTTTGTGGGAGATTGTTTTTGCTGCAAAATGTCCACAACAAAATCCTGAATGGAACTCAACCATGAGTTTCTTGGACTCAGGTTCATCGACACATCTAAGTATTAAACCATCAGGGTTTCTCCAACCCAATCCATCTTTGGTCAAACAATACTTAGTTGCCTTTAACCTTAATGCCCTTCTTTTATGGCCAAGTAAGTGATCGGGGCATGTAAGGTTGCGGAGGAAAAATATGATGTCGGTGTACCAGGGGTGCTGTTCTAATCTCTGAAGCTCGTCTGATACACTTTGCTCTGAATTGCTGCTCTGGCAGATTATTCCTAAAGCCTTTTCATTTCCTTGGGTCAACATCTTTGCAAGACCCTGTCCCTTAATTAATTTAGTAGGTTTTATCTCCAAATCATATTCTTGAATCTTTGAAACCCACTTACCCCTAATTCCTAGACAATCCTGCTGGGACATGATATCTTTAAAAGCTGCATGGGGTACATACCCAATGATTTTGGAGTAACCTATATAAGTTCTGAAATGTTTGAGGGACTTGAAAAGAGCATAGGCCTGTTTCTCCATCGTGGTATACTTCAATTCTGAATTTTGTAAGGCTCTACTCATAAAGGCTATGCGTTGCTCTTGTCCCTCCTTATTCTTTTGAAGTAAAATGCCGGCAATGGTGTCTTCTAAGGCAAAGGAGAATATCTAGAATTATTTGGAATAATCTGGACTAGTCAAGACCGGGGACATGGATATGGCAATTTTGATGGACTTGAATGCAACTTTCCCTTCATCCGTCCACTCAAACTTAGCATCTTTCTTTAATAGCTTTTGTAGAGGTTTCATTAATTCTGCTAAGTTTGGGATGATTCTTCTTATGAAATTGATTTGACCATTAAAGGACTAGAGAGATTTTAGATTGTGAGGCAAGGGGACTTTCTTAATAGCTTCAACTCTCTCAGGATCAACCTTGACACCATCTTTAGAAATGATGTGCCCCAACAACTTTCCTTCATCAACTCCAAAGATTGACTTGGTGGGATTCAAGGAAATACCATATTTCCAACATCTTATAAAAACCTTCCTAAGATTACTTATGTGGTTAGATCTTTCTTGTGAAAAAACAGTTAATTCATCCTGATATATTTCAATTATTTTTCCTATAAGTTCTTTGAAGGAAAAATCCATGGCTCTTTGGAAGGTGGCACTAGCATTCAATAAGCCAAAAGGCATTCTTAGAAATTTATAGGTACCCCAAGGTGTGGTGAATGTGGTCTTATGTTGATCTTCTTTATTTACAAACACCTGGTTATAACCGAAAAATCCATCCAACATGGACATCATTCTTGATCCTGTTACTCTTTGAAGCAAAGTTTCCATGTCGGGTAATGGGTAATTATCTTTGAGGCATGATGTATTCAGATTTCTAAAATCTATACATATTCTAATTGACCCATTCTTCTTTTTAACAACAACTAAGTTGGAGCACCAAGATGAATGCCTTGTAGGTGCTATGATCCCTGCTGCTAGCATCTTCTGAAGTTCCTTCTGCACAATGGGGGCCAACTTAGGATTTATTCGCCTAAGTTTTTGTCGGAAAGGTTTGACCTCCTTAGCTTCTTCTGTGAGGGGAATAGTGTGTTGAAACACATCCTCCCTATAGGCTTTAAGATCATCATAACTAAATGCCAACACATCTCTATACTCTTTGATTAGGTTGATCAAGTTGTTCCTTTCCTTTTCCGAAGTACCTTTTCCAATTTTTATTAACTTGGGATCCTTGTCAGTTCCTATGTTTATTTCCATATAATTCCCAGTTTTTATTTCTTCTTTTTGTTTTTTATGATGATCCTGATGATTGAAAAGATTCTCAAAAGCTATAAGGCTACTCGGGATGTGATTCCTTTCATTATCCTCGCACTTTTGATACTCTTTACCTTCATGCTGATAACTGATCTTGCAACGCTCAAACTCTTGTAGATTGTGGATGAATATCAAGAGTTGCTCATCATCTTTGAACACTTGCCAGTGGTCTATATTATCTAGAATTGAAGGTCTGAAATTTATTTCCATCTTTCCATTCCCATTAATCATTTCATCCAATGGATGGAGGGTGGATGCTGCTACTGCCAATTTATCTGCTATCCCATTCATTTCCCTATGGACCTTTTGAATGTTAAGTGCATCAAACCATTCCATAGTGTCCCATGTGGCATTCCTATACTTTCTTAGTCTGTCATTTTTGCATTGATACTAATTCTTAATCTGGAGGACAACTAAATCTGAATCTCCTTTTATGTTCAACATCTTTATCCCCATATCTTTAGCAGTTTCTAACCCTAGGAGCAATGCCTCATACTCGGCTACATTGTTTGATGCTTCAAACTCTAACCTGAACGCAAAGTTGTAGATTTTATCTGAAGGAGAGATGATCATGATGCCCGCACCCTTTCTGGTTTTGGAATAAGCCCCGTCAAAGTACATTTGCCAAAATTCATCGATCTTTTCATTTTTAATGTTTTCCTTAATGGGGGCCATGAAATTTGACAAAATAGCATAGTTTCCAAAATTATCAGTGAAATGAACAAATTCATTTCTGGGCTTCATAGGGTTTTCTACATGCCGTTTCTCAGCTTTTCTCTGTGGAGAATCACCTTAGTGATCTCTGATGTAGGTATAGTAGCATATGTCCAATCCATTTGAATGTGCCCACCAAGAGTTGCGGCCCATTTTCTAGATAACAACATACCCCAATTATATGGAACATCTATCACCACCACATCCATCGACATGTCGATATTAGGATATTTATCCAACTTAACTTGTAAATTTAAGATTATCCCTACCACTTCAACTTCTCTTGCATCCATGGCACAAACATTGTGGTAGGGTCGGGTGACCCTTAGATTTAGCTGCTCCATTACTTTTCTTGTCATGACATTTAATGAAGCACCTGAATCTAACATACAGTTATGAAGGAGAAGTTTATCAACTAAGAGGGAGACATAAAAAGGTGGGTGATCTTCTCTTCTCGGATCAACACTGTTGAGGACTATGGGCATATATATGGGTTCAATATGTTCAGCTTCAAATATAGTATTATTATTAGGAAGAGGATCCTCTTCGATAATATTATGAGCTTTACTTTTCTTTTTGACCGGGAATTTTAAGGACATCAGTTGCATAAACATGAATCTTAGCACTACTTATCCATTCTCCCATATCAATATTTGACTCAGGGACAATAGGAGGATCTGGGAGGGGAGGAGTGGTTACCTTTGGCTTGTATTGTTTAGACGGTGATGGCTTCTCTCTTCTTTGATACACAGCTCCCTTGAACCTGGCCTCCTTCATTTCCTTAATTTCTTCCGGAGGAGGCATTACACCATAAAATTTAGACAGGAGATCCTTCTCGACACCATAATCCGTGGCCTGCTGCCAATGCTGGTTTGATAGAGGATAGGTTCGTCCTACCATGTACACATGATTAGACTCGCCTGATGTTGTTTCTTTATTACTGACCTCCGCCATCCCATGTTCTATAACTTGGTTTGCTATGTAGCAAGTGCTTTCTGGGTGGAATTTCTCACAAGGTCTACACCATGGAATTAATTCATCTACCAGGTTAGTTGAATCTAACTGGTTTGGAATCCTAGGCTCTTGCTGAGGAAACTTCTTTTGATACACTTGATTCTGTTTTGGATGAAAATTCCTAGGTCCATTATTTCTCTCCAGTGTGATTATTCTGTTCTGAATATTATTCAATTGTACAGATTGGTTTGTCATGAATTGGTTCTGACTAGTCATCACTTTTTCAAACAGGCTAGTTACCTTTTCCATGGGGTCTTTAGAGGTTGCCTTTTCCTCTAATTCAATGGCCTTTCCCTTCTCTTTGTTGTACGAAGTGTTTCCCCTAGTTTAACCTGGAATGTTGGATTTTCCCGAAGATTGCATATTCCTTTCTATTTTCTCGGCCATATCCTGAGCAGTTTTTAGATCGGTCAGATCTTTGTCCCTTAACTGGTACCTCAAATTCCCAGTGAAAGCTTCGATGTAAGATATGAGGATGGAGGCATCCCTTGGCTTGATTTCTCTAGGGAGGTCCACAACCACACGTCTGAACTTAGTATTAAATTCATCAATGGTTTCATTTTCCATCTTCTTTATATTATGAAGGGCAGCAACCAAATGTCTTGGTTCTTTCTTTTCCCCCCATTTCTTCTTAAAACCTTCTAGGAATTCATTAATGGTTTTATATGAATCATCACCAAGGTCACCATACCAATCCGCAGCATCATCCTCTAAGGATAAAGCAAAGAGCTTCATTTTGACATCTTCATGGTCAGCGGCAGCACTATTGCAATAACTGACCAGGTGCCTTTCAAACTTTCGGAGATGAGTCTTGGCAGTGGTAGCATTATTTCCCTCGAACATGGGGAGCTTCTTGATAGCATCATTCGGAATTTCATGAGGAGCACCTGCTATCTGAGAAAAGTCAAGGGGTTTGTAAAATTCCATCATTTCTTGAGATTGGAAGGTATGACTCTCTACAAATATGTGATGGATATCTGAGAGGGATTGGTCTCCTAAATCTTCAAGGTTTCTACGAGAAGTCTACCTATTCAATCTTTCCCTAATAAACCTTTCGGGATCAGGGAGAGGACTGAATAATTGTCGGCTGTTTCTTCAGGTAGAAATTCTTGAAGGGATGTTAGACAGTGGAGTCGCCAGATGGATCGAGTTTTAATTTTTATGTTTTTTAAAGACTAGATCAATCAATAGTTTTTTATCTTTTTAGTTGTTTAGAAAAAAGTTAAGCTAAGTCGTACTCGAGAATAAAAAGATTTATCCCCGGCCACGGTGCCAAAAAGTGTTGCCGCCTTTCACACACATGGGTCACATGGCAGAAATCTTCAAGCCATTCGGTGTGTCCTTGGGGGCAAGTCTCGAGTCAAGGCTATCAACTTGTTCTTAACTCCTTCGTTTAGGCTCAACTCCTAATGAAGCCAAGGGGCATAGATCCTATTAAGTTACTAAGGGGAATTACTTAGTGTTGTGATGTTTAAACTGACTGAGTTATTTAGGAGTTTACAATTTAACTATAGATAATCAAAGATGGCAAGATGTAAAAGATGAACACAGGAAAGCACAATGCCGAGACACAATATATATATAGATTAAGAAATTAACCAGTGCCTTAGAATGGAGTCAAAAATAGAATAAATATGCTTGCATGTGCTTGGAGTGAATGTTTAACGACTGCCTCTTGGTATGTTTTAAGTTAAATTTGAAGTGTGAGTTGATTAAAATTAGGCTAAGGGGGGACTCCAGATATACCCGAGAGTACTTGGAGTATGTCCAAAACTAAACCTTCACGGCTACCCGCAAGGAATATGTGGGATGAAATGGAGTCTCTGGGGCTATTGTTCGTAACGCACCCATTAGGGTGTGATAGAGATCGGCGCCCCGAGGTCACTTTTCAAAAGTTCCCGCTTCCTTTGGGTATTTTTCCACCGTAAAGGTTTGATCTAGGTGTTGGATTTTCACCTGATGGTTTGTCAGTTGGGGAGAGTGAGCCCTAATTATACTAGTCACCCAAGTGCTTTTGATACAGTTTGACTGATCAGACGAACCGCAGCCAAGTGCAGAGCATACACACTAGAGTCTTGTAAATTTTAGTAAGTTTTAAACTAGGTGTTCTTGTTTAAAAGAAAACCCTCCAGGAACCTCTTTCGATCCAAGTGGATATCAATCGGGGAATCAAGGAGGGGTTAATTTTATGATTGGTGATAAATAAAAGATGAAAAATAAAACAAATATACAATTCTGGTTTTCTAATTAGTCCTACCACGAATCTCTTTCCCCTTTCGGGTCAATCAGGAAATCGTGGGGTAAGTGTTATGATTACTTTGAAAAACAAAAGTGGAATATGAAATTAATACTAAAATAAATTATACTACCCTACAAATTAGATCAATTCTATTTTAAAAAATAAATAAGCAGAAAACGACGAAAAGGACACCGACGCAAATCCCCTCGGGGGATGGGGAATGGGCTCGAAAGAGCCTATTCCAAAAATAATTTTATTTATTATTCATTACAATATAAGAAAACTGAAATATTAGAAACTTATTGGTCCTTATACATGCTGAAACCAATATCTTACAACTTTGCAAAAATTTTGAGATTTTAGTGAAAAGGGAGACCCCTAGGGGGATTTGAACACTCCTGAGGCCACTTCGGACAGCAGCTTCCTTTATTTTTTGTCAGACCTGCTAAAATATAGTTAAAATTTTAGAATAACATATTCCCAAAATCACTTTAAGAGTACCTTTGGATCAGCCTACCTTATCTCAAAAAAATGAAGTTAAAACTAGCTAAACAGGCGACAAAGGAACCAAGGAAAGCAAGCTTTCCTTGGGATCTTGGCTTTCTGTTTGTGCAGACAATGAAATATGCACTGATATTGCAGAATATTAAACTTATAACAGCAAAATGAAATCTAATGCATGCGATCTACAAGTTTTCTTTAAATTTTCATGCAAAAAGACGATTTCCCTAAAGCTAGATCTAGAATGCTTATGAAACTTTTTTGAGTGCAAGATCTAGACTATAGGCTTTGATAAGATATATCTATGTTGTAATTACTTTTAATATGATATATCTAAGCAAAATCAAAGCTACGAACAGAGTAACCAGGTAAAAATGTTGATTTTTTGTAGAAATGAGAAGAAGAGGAGAGAAGGTCGGATCGTTGCTTGAATGGAGCAAGCTGAAAGGAGGCCCTTTTATGGAGTGCTGAGGGATAGAGTCTTGAGATTATTGGATAGGAATGGATTCAATATATATCCACACCTTCATCCAATTGGGAACCTGCAACTAAATAACACAAGCCTGCACACACCTCGTGAGATCTGGATATAGATGTATAAAGCAACAAAAATGAAAGATCATGCCAAAATAACCTTATTTAATCATATAACTGAAATTTTTGAGCATACATCATATGGATAAAAAATATCAAGCAATCTATCTTTCCTATTTTACACCCTTACTAGATTCAGCCGAATCCTTGAAGCCAAAACACAGAAGCAGCACAGAATTTGGCAAGAAATTGCAGCTACCACATCAGTAGCATAACACTGAGAATCCACACATACACATGCACTACACAGTATAGCCTCCAAAGATTCTTTATTCACAAATGATGATCAAATACAAAGTTACAATGGCAATCCCTTCAGTCCAGCTCTAACTAGCTTGAAAGAGGGAACCTCAAGCAAGATATATACAAATTACAGGCCATCCATCCCAGGGGGGGTGCAATTCCTCATGGAATCAAGTGAAATCAACTAATGGAGAGTTCATCAATGCAGAACTGAAGATGAACTGAGCCTACTTGTCAATAGGGGGCTTGATTGAGCTGACACATCAACCCATACACTGAAACCTCAGTCCACAAAGCATCCAGGAGAGTCCACACGTCTGGAGGAGAGAGAGAGGGCACAATTCCCCATGAAGACAGCTGTAGATCAACTCTAGATCTGATTTGATCCCCTCCTTCAGTTAAGGATTTGTCAAATCTAGTCAATCTGCTTCAGATCTGACTGATTTCAATCAAATCGGCTGAGGATCCACTGATTTTGGATTTTGGATTTGCTCCATTATTCATCAATTTATCAATTAAAATAATCAATAATTGATTTTTGGGGCTTTCTGACCTAAGTGATGGAAAATCACTCAAAATTTAGGAAATAGTGGGTCCATGGGTTTACATGGTGCTCTTAGCTTGAAAATGAGCACCTACATTACTGAAACCGATTATTTGGCCCACTTTTATTACAAAATCAATTTTTCCAATTAAACTATTAAAAAATAGCCTAAGTTTTCGAAAAATTAAATTTTAATAAAAAACACTGAAAAAACTAAAAAATTGAAAAATTGAAAAAACACCTAGGGGGACTTAGACATGTTCATATGACTCAATAATGATGTCTAGCATGTTTATACATTGACACATAGACTCTAATAACCTCAATAGGCCTAAATGCCAAGCTGACCACCCCAACTTTGGAGGTATGGAGTGAAAAACTCAGAAATTATCAGTCGTTTGTTCAACAACCAATAATAACCAAGGGAAAAAAAACCTTGGGCTGATCGGATTGACAAATGAAGTCTAAGAGACTGATTCTTTTACAGACACTATCATACTAGAACATTTATTACAATTTCCCTATGGGGTATGAACATGTGATATAGTACAACAAGCACTTCCCATAAGTACTTCCAAGGGTCTTTTTGAAGTCCGAACAAGTTAACCCTATCTGGTTCACCAGGCTCACTTGATAAAAAACCACTAAGTACAACTTAGGTGGTAACAGAAGCAATGGTCAATTGTTCAAAAAACTCTGATCTTCATGTTGCGGGAGAAGTAAAATATTGTTTTCAAACCAACACCCTCAAGGGTGTTAACTTTATTGTTAACAGATTCCCCCTAATGTGTGAGGTCCGAAGCTATGCTGAGGGCTGAAATACATTAATTTATGTTTAATTATGATACTCTTTAGTGATCAAGACATGATGTAAAAGGATGGTTTATGAACACAGAAGGTGGAGAAACACCTGCAAGTCAAATAAGGAAATTTCTCAAATATATGATATCTTCCTTAGGTGGGTATACCCATGCTCAACAGTAAACAAACATGGCCACGAACAATACACAGTGGATCCATGTCAAAAGTAAATTCTTTAAAAACATATAAGTGCACATTTCATGAGTGCAACATATCCAGGTCTTCATGGTACTTTGACATGGTATTTTAATCTTGCGCAACTCGGGCAGTGCATCGATGAGTGATACAACTGTATTTCCCAAGTTATTCAATACAAACCAACGATAGTAGGAGTTTAAATCATGTGAATAAATGAGTCAATGTCGAGCATAACAAAACACAATCTGATTACCGGTCATTGATGTATACCATTAACAGATGCGAGGAGGCCCACCGATAATGATGATGGACTCTAAGGTAATTGAGTACAAACTGACAAGTGTGAATAGATGTTCTGAAGTCGAACACTTGTAAAATCAAAAATTCAAGGTTCATTGGTGTATACCCACTGTCGTTTGCGAGGAATCCTGCCACTAATGATTGCAAGATCCAAGGTACTCACTAGGGTTCCTAGATCCATTTCCTAGATGATGATTTGGCGTCGATAGGAATAGAACCGTCAGAAGGAGGGAATTAATGCATCCCACATCAATCGTCACGAAACTGAGATCAATAGGTTGATATAATTTGGTAGATCTATGAGATTCAACACTGTATATTGACACAAGGAAGGCCGACATGATTGATCAGGAACATTTGAGGAATAGCCGACACTGGTTTCAATTTCCTTGAACACATAACACGACACATAATGGAAATTTGGAAACATAAGACTCGAGTAACCAACCATTGTGAAATTCGTCAATTCCATATGAATTAACAAAAGCTCCATAGATGACAGGAAGGATAACCTATCGGTGGAGATCTGCTCAGATTACTGGTACAGCTTCCGTAGGCAAATGTAAATGGTGTACTGACAGCAGATACAAAATTATGCGTCCTTTTCAAGGGTGACTATTACTAACTATTTCCTTTATCTCAAATATTCAATATGACACAAGTCAATTTTCCTCTTTTTTGGATTTTTGTGTTCTTTTAATTTTTAGTACTTTTTTCATTTATTAGCTTGAAAAAATAATAAAGAATGCTATGGTACATGGGAGGGAATGAGTTTTTCATGGGTGTACTCTGTTTTTCAAGAGAACAGGTCAGGCCAAGGCAAAGATACATATTGCAAACAAGGGTTGAGGTAGTTGTGCACACTCTTATGGATGTTCCCTCCATCGGTTTCATATCTGAAGCAGGATTATGTGTCGACGGACGATGAAATAGAACAAAGTAACTGTGGTTATCCAATTTGATGCAATGAACAAGTAGGAAGGGGGAAATGTGGTTTACTTCATGTTAATTCTTGCAAAAAACACCAAAATCATAAATCACAACAAATCATGGTCCATCAACTACCTGAATCAATTCGTTCTCACATGTATAGGTCAAATTAAACAGAAGCAATGGTTTACATGCATTTTGAGCAAAAAGTGACTCCAAAGGAATATACGCAACATAAGCAATAAGCACCAAATTAGTAAGCACAAATGTTCATGCAAATATTTTAACACATGCTTATGTAAACTAACAAAACATAGGGAGCCCATCATGAAATGGTCAGAACTATATGGAAGAGAAGTATGCGCTCTCAAACTCCAAGTCATGATGGGACTAATTGCGATCCCAAGCCTATGAGAATAACTCAGCATGGGCACCAAAATGGCAATGGTGTGTTGACTACGGTGTCCCATGTTCGGTAGGCTCTTCTGTCAGAATGGTGGAAAATACAAATATGATGGGCTGACCCGCCAATTTCCAACAGGTTCGACCCTATGGCAATTTTGGGTTGAAAAAGGTTCAAATGCATCTTCACAAAGGGATACCCTAAACCTATATGCATGCTTCCAAATATACCTGATAAGATCGAGGAACATACAAAGGATTTTCCTATACTTGGGTGGATTTAAACCAAATATGCTCCCAGTGCACCCACAAAAGATGTCCTTAGGTGGGTATAACCAGATGTTTATGATTTCAAGGATAGTTTTATCTGACGATAAAATTATGTGCAAGAAATGAAGTGAGCTGGGAGGTCTCACAGCCAAAATGGTCCAAGTAACTAGATCATATTCCTCCATCAATGGGATATTTTGATCCAAATCTATCGAATCCATTTGAACAGCTTGGTATGACACTTCTACAATAGATAAGGGTTGCGAGATCATAAAATTTCCCATGAGGGAATCATTTTTGAATGATCCTGCCATAATGTCTTGAACTTCCTTTAGAGCATCCCTAATGAAACAAACATTCGATTGGATAGAAGTTTCAAGCATACAGTAATCTAATTGGTCGCTCATAACAATATTCCCCCAATGAGGGAATCGAATCACTCGGGACTCTGAAGACACTATAGCTATCATCGTGTGTATCCAAGTACATCCTAATAGAAAATTGTAATATATAGGCGCATCTACTACCTAAACTTCTACAGTTATTGTTTTTCCACCCCATTCAGTAAGGCAGGATACAATGAGTTCGTAAGGAAATAATGAATTTCCATCAAATGATTTTTGCACAATATGGGATTGAACTAAGTTGGGTGATTCCAATGCTTTCCAACTTTTAAATGACATGACATAGGTTGAGGCCCCTTGATCAACTATGGTTTGAAAGATATTATTTCCATGAGATGTTACTTTAATCTGAAAAGCAACTTTAGAAGGAATCCTACAAGTTGATTGGTCTAAGTCTAATGTGATCAACGTCGGATCGGATCGATCAACAGCTCTAGTTGAAGACAATAGTTCATTTATTTATGCAGGACAATATTACAACACCTCCATGGAAAACATGGCACATGGTGCTTGAGCTATTTCCTCAACAACATGTGCGTTATGAGCAACTCGCACATTAGGATTATGCATTGTTCTACATAGACCACCTATGGGGGGTGGTACTATGTCTATGGTTGGTTTCTCAATGGTGAGAGAACCACTTGGTTTTGATTCTGATTGATCCAATGTACTATGAGGAACATCATAAGAATGAGATCTTGTTTTAATGTTTACCTCATGATCACACATGAAGACATTGGCATTGGGATCATTTCCCTATTGCAGGTATTTTGACTGATTTCCTCCTAGCAGAGGTTCCAACATTGTAGCAACCATTTGATGATGGTGTTTCAGAAAAGGTTGCATCAATACAATAGATTGTTGTTGCCCATTGTCTTGAGTTGTATTCATTGCATCTCCCTTCCCAAAGTTATCATTTTGCTTACTCTTGTATTTTTTCTTATTTCCTTTAAGTTCTATGGATTGAACTCTGAGTTTTTCAGGAGTTTGGGAAGGATTAACATTGTGCTTACCCTTGTACTTCTTCTTCTTCCCCATAAGGTCCATGGATTGAACTATGAGGATTTTAGAAGTCAAGGAATTCTTAGCATGTTGTTGCATATCTTAGCCAGCTGTAGGTTCTGAGGTTTGAACATACATTTGTCTCATTTGATGGGTAAACTGCTCAAGGTCATTGATGGAACCAATCATACCATTGGCATGAGGTCCATGTGGAGGCCTAGTTGGATCAAACATAGGTATTGCACGTTGGTTCCAAAAATATTGGTTACTTTCTGGAACCTCGCCACTCCATTGTTGAATGGGATTCATGGGTGGATTTTCCCCTTGTGGGTTTAGACTCCAAGGAGATTGGATATTTCCTAGTGTCTAACCACACCGTTGATGAATGGGTGGATTACCCCCTTGCAGGGTTAGACTCCAGTAATATTGGTTATTTCCTAGAATCTAACCACACCATTTAGGTGGTCCTTGGATTTCACTAGTATTCCAAGATGGGTTTCCCCCTTGTGAAGGCTTCCCCCAAGAAGATTGGGTACTCCTTAGAACATGATCAATGGGTAGATTGTCTCCTGATGGATTTAGGTACCAAGCACATTGGTTACTTCCTAAAACCTGGCCACTGGGTGGATTTCCTCCGAATGGAGTTGGGTCCCAATAAGAATGGTTACTTACTAGAACCCGACCATTCCATTGATTATGTCCTTGGTTTTGATAGGAATTCCAAGGTATGATTCCTCCTTGCAAAGGTTGGATAGAAAAAGATTGGTTACTTTCTGAAACATGACCACTCCATTGTGGAATGGGGTTGATAGGTGGATTTCCCCTAGGCATTGTGCTAGGATAAATCATAGGATAACCCTTCGGGGAATTTCCTTCATCAGTGAAAGATAGTTCCAATTGGCATTTGTGTTCTAGGATGCATTATTTCCGCCAGAAATATGAACATTCTATGGTAAAGGGTTTCCCCCAAAAGTAGAACCTAGACAACTATTGTGTGTGCCAAGAGAATTTTGATAACCTCCCGCAACCATTTGAGGTTGCATTGATATGGTTCCTTCAACTCTTGACGAAGCCAAAGGGTCAAGTGTAATGTTCTTCATTTTATCACAACTTTCAAAAAGACTAACCAGTGACTCACTTTCCATAAGTATGATTGAGTTTAAAGGATTTCCTAAGGGTGGATTTACATGATCAAATGTGTGATATTTTATTTTTTCAATCTCAACTAAAGTAAGATCGTCAACTCTATCAATGTTTCGTCCATGATGTGACAAATTTTTAGAATTGATTTGACATTGTTCTTCTCTAGTAACATTTTATTGGGTTTATAAGCAGTGCAGTTTCAAAGTCACAACGATGTGGTTCATGTATACTCCTCCACAATGTAGCGGGGCCCTCAAACTTGGGTTATTTTCCTCCCTGCCACCTTGATGGGTGGATCGGGAGATTAATCACTCTGAAGTTTAATAAAAGGATTTGTTTATTAGAGTATATCAAAATACAGTCAAACAATTCTAAAGGAAGCTAGACTCAACAAAAATCAAGGTGTCCACGCCACTAAAAAATTCCCTAAGGAAGCAACAATCAAGCTTCTTTCTAAAAAACTAAGGTTTAGTGGAAAGTTGGATTTTAGAGGGCCTTCCAAAACTAGTATCCCTTTAGGGACATTAAGTCTCAAGAATTACTAAATGGAGAAAGTACAAGAAACAGTCACACGGTTCTTCAATCGCCAGGGGTCTAAGTGTTAGCTCTAGGAAACTCGCCCTCCCAAGGAGTTGAAACAAATTCGTGTTTGTCTCAGGTATTGCAAGTGTGCCCCACTCACAATAGCCTATGTGACGCCCTAGGACAAGAAACTATGGTTACCACTTCACAATCAGTGACCGGGTAGGACATTCGTCAATCCAGGATATGTTGAAATATTGTAACTTCAAAGAATATTCTATATGTATATTTTGTGGTCCCCGATGGTCCTACCGAGAGAACCACTTGTATTATCTTGTACCCTGATGCTTCTAATCGGAAGAAATAATAAGATTCATGAGGTTGTCCCCTCTAATTGTAAAGGTGGGTCATTAGCACCCCAGTGTGGTTACTTGAGCCTAGATGTGTAACTCGATCCTACATGATTAACTCGAGCCTACATGTCTGATGAGTTAATCAAAAGTGAACGGATGAATATAAATAGAGGTGTAGCTCTCCTCATTTAGCACACACTCTCACTTGTGTAGCGCATTAGTGGAGAAGAGAAGTAGCTGGAGAAGGAGGACGATCAGGCTTTGATCTCCTTGCTGGTTTTATCTTTTATCTTTTATCTTTTTAGGGCATCTATATTGAGGAAGCTTTTGCTGGGTTTTTCTCTTTAGGGTTTTCCCAGGATAAATATTTGTGTTCCTTTTGTATGGTTGTGCTTGTCTATCTTTCAGTGATCCTATTTATATGCTTTTGTTATGAAAATGAAATGAAGTACTGATGTCTTAGCTAAGCATATGAAAAGTTAACATGGAATCAGAGCCACCCTGAAAGAAGACATTGTGCAGCTATAGAAGCTAGGGCTTCTTATTTTTTGGGTCTCTATCCACAATCAATCAACAAAAGAAGGCTATACTGACTCTCCATTGAAGGGTGCATCTTTCTGTCGAAGCGGAATTCGATTCCGAGCATTTTCAGTTTTGGTGAAGAAAATTAGGGCTTTCTACATAAGAGGAATTTTTTAGTGAGCCCAGCATATGATTGTTCTCCTCATCAAAATAGAAGTTTAGAGACCTGGATCAAGAAATTTGGTTGGGTGAAACTCCAGAAAAGTCAAACCCTAGTTTGACCTCGATCTGGAAAAACCCTAAATACTAAAAATGCTAAGTTTTGGTACATTCGCTATATCCTGATATTGGAAAAGGATCAAGAGTTGAAAATTGCAGATCCCGAAGATACAATCCTTCTTTAGACTGTATCCAAAATTCATCCTTAGATTCGCTATATTCTGGGAGATATGATCCCTCCAAGTTAGGGTTCTAGCCTCTTCCATAATTCATCCCTAAACAGGACACCTGAGGATAATTGATGTAGCGTGGGATACAGAGGTCCAAATGGAATTCCTAAAGATGTTCCAGAAACATCACGGGATTTACTTTCTTTTTTTTTGAATTTCAGAACCTGAAGATGAACCAGTGACATGTGGCATGCCGTACAACTTCACTATTCTGAAAAGTCCTGTAACAGGTCACCTTGGGAAAATGATCATAAATACCAATTGGTGAAACCAATTCTGATAAAACCTATGGTGTTGGATCAGGGACATTCTTTTTACCTCAGTGAAAAATTTTAAACATATAGGAGTATTAATCTTTCTATCCAATCAGATCTGAAAGATTCCAAGTTTTGAAAATTAGGGTTTCTTTGACAAACCTTGGATCAGCCAGCTTCGGAAGCAGGACGGACACCTCAAATCGGTAAGATCTAATCTTTTGCTATTTGCATTTGAGGTTCTCATTTCAAAGTGATCTATCACATCAGCTTGATGATAAGCTTGGTGAAGTTAAACACTTACAAGCATGGAAGTATTTGATCTCTCTGAAGAAAATGAATTGGACTCCTACATGAGTAGAGAGGTTCCAGTTCTAGAGGGAGATGATCCTCAAAGCCTTACACAAGAAGAACTTGATCAAGGCCAAGAAGATCATTGTTGATTCAATCACGAATCAACTTGTACAACAAGTCTCTTCTCTAAAAACACCGAAGATGTTTGATTCCTTCATCAAGCTATTTGAAGATAAGAACATAATTCAGAAGATGGATTTGAGAAAACAGTTGAAGAATGTGAAGATCCAGAATGCATAACATCTTGAAGCGCTAGAAGAAGAAGCAGAGAATGCAGAAGTGGTGATAGCCACCTTGAATGGACTCCCATGATCATGGGATTCATTCATGCGAGGAATATGTTCCAAAAGGAAGTGATTACTTTCAGTTGACTCCGGGAAGAAGAAGAAGCTCGTCTCATAAGAAGAGAAGAAGAAAGATGGGAGCAAATTGAAGATCAAGCTCTCACCATTCAAAGAAGATCCCTCAAGCGATGAGGAATATGAAGAACTCAATTCTTGACGAACCTCTTATCCATCTTATCATTTGGATAAGAAATGATGATTTCATGAATGAAGAAGATGATGAAGCAGAATGATCAAGAAGGAGTCTACCCACAAAACAAACAAAAGATAAGTATTCAATTGTCATTTAATGATATTGTTTTGTTATGCATATTCAATTGATGTGTTATGCATGATAGATTGTTTTCATTAATGATTGTATACTACTAATATGCATGTGATCAGTAAGTAGCTCATGGTGCTATACATCTCTCCATTGCTACCTATCTAGAATGAAACCTCTTTACATGACATATTGGATTAATGCACAATCTCAATGATGTCATCTAGAAAGTTTCCGTGAGATATGGATGAATGTTGTATTGCCTAAACAGTTGCATGATGCATAAGAATTTGTCGTTATGCATATGTTTTATGAAATAGTTCTAACCATCCAATTGGTGCATTTGAATTGTAGGAAAGGTCCTGAACAACATCCTACAAGAAAACAAGGATGAGACTTGTTCCAAAGAACAAGTGATGACAATTCAATAAACATGAATCTGAATCTCCCGGGGTCAGAGACACCATGACGAAAGAAAGAGCTTCAGAGAGCGGTAGATCCACCTCGAAGGATGAAGACCACCATGGGTATAAGAGATAACTCAAGATGAAGAAAAGAATGCTATGATCAAAGAATAACAGTTGATCATGGGGAATGATGTATACGATATGATTTCGAGACATAAAGGGAAGTACGTAGTATCTTCCATATGGATATACAAGAACAAGTGTACAAAGCAAAGGTTCATGATTTGCCTCAGAAAGAATAGACTATGACATGTATTACTCTATTGACAAGTATATATCAAGCATAGAGCCACCTGTACAGAATGAAGAGGGAAGATGATACTCCACTTCAGGGGGAGTGACTACAGAAGATATCTAAGTTCGACATGGTACGACATGATGGACAGCTTCCTGCTAGATCGAGATTTTACCAAGAGTAAAGAGGGTTCCAACCTTCAAGGTTGAATGCAGAAGACTAGGATATGTTGATGACTCGACAAGACAAACTCATGGAAGATGTTATGATGAAAGAATCTAGATTGATGTTTGGGATATAGTTCCCAAACCATAAGGAAAGAGTATAGTATCCTCCAAATGGATATGCAAAATAAAGCATGCAGCTGATAGAAGTATTGAGAAGTATAAAGCAAGATTTGTGGCCAGAGGTTTCTCTCAGAAAGAGGGAATTGATTATGAAGAGACATTTTCCCCAGTAGCACGGTATACTTCAATTAGAGCTACCATGGCACTTGCATCAATGATGAAGTGGGACTTACACCAGATGGATGTGAAAACAGCTTTTCTAAATGGTGTGATCAAAGAAGAAGTATACATAGAACATCCACAAGGATTTGAAGTTGAAGATAGACATACTCACGTATGCAAGTTGAAGAAGGCATTATATGGTCTTAAACAAGCTCCTCGAGCTTGGTATGAAAGAATAGATGTTTTCTTGTCGAGCATGGGCTTTACCAAAAGTAAAGTTGATCCTAACCTTTATCTCAAGGTTGTAGAAGATGAACTTGTCATCCTGTTATTATATGTGGATGACTTATCCTTGATAGGAAATGAGAAACAGGTCATGGAAAGCAAGAAGAAATTAGCAGAAGAATTTGAGATGAAAGACCTTGGGTTAATGCATTATTTCCTAGGTTTGGAAGTATGGAAAAGTTCAGAAGAAATCTTTCTCAACCAGGGAAAGTATGCGGTAGAGATATTGAAGAGATTCAATATGTTGGAATGCAAAGTCATGGCCACACCCATGGACTCCAACCTGAAGTTGTTAGCTGATGACTCATCAGAGTTAGTGGATATGACTCATTACAGACAGATCATTGGGTCATTGATGTACTTAACAAATACCATACCATACATTTGCTTTGCTGTGAACACCTTAAGTCAACCAAGATAGGTTCACCTAGTAACTGCAAAACATGTGATGAGATATCTGAAAGGGACTATAGACTTTGGTTTATATTATGATGGTAGCCATGAGTATAGATTGTATGGCTACACAGATGCAGATTGGGCTGGAAGTATCTCAGATAGGAAAAGCACATTAGGTAGATGCTTTTGTTTGGGGTCTGCTATGAGTTCATGGTTTAGTAGGAAACAATCCAATGTTTCTCATAGCATGGCTGAAGCAAAATACATAGCAGATTGCTCTGCTAAGTTGTGAAGCCATATGGCTTCGGAAGCTGATATCAGGTCTCTTTGAACTGAAGATGGATACTACAATGATTCTATGTGATAACCAGAGTTGTGATGACAGAGAACCCTGTGTTCCGTCGTAACACATAGAAATCCAGTATTTCTACATACAAGATAAGATGCAGATGATGATGTTTAAGTTTTCCCATACTGAAGATATAGATGATGTTTCAGTATTTACATACTGTAGATGCAGATGATGGTGATTCCGTATTTCTATACTGAATATAGAGATGATGATGCTTTCAGTATTTCTATACTGAAGATATAGATGATGATGCTTTCAGTATTCACATACTGGAGATACAGATGGTGATAGTTCAGTATTCACATACTGAAGATGTAGATGATGATGGTTTGGTTGCTGATGTGCTAACGAAGCCTCTGTCTCGAGTAAAGTTTGAACACTTTTGAGACAAGATTGGTGAGGTTCGGAAGAACCTTCCTCGAAAGGGGGAGTAGTGATGTTGCAGTGGGATTGTATCATCCCTGGGCATCTGCCCTAAAGTGATCCGGTGACCTTGGTCCTTGAGAATGAAGAGGGATTGTATCATACCGGGACATCTGTCCAAAAGTGATCCGGTGACCTCGATCCTCGAGAATGAAGAGGGATTGTATCATCCCAGGACATCTGTCCAAAAGTGATCCGGTGACCTCGATCCTCGAGAATGAAGAGGGATTGTATCATCCTGGGACATCTGTCCAAAATAGATCCGGTGACTTCGGTCTTTGTGAATGTGGTGGGATTACATCATCCTTGAACTTCAGTTCAAAATGTATCCGGAGGTCTCGGCCCCCGTGAATGTGGTGGGATTGCATCATCCTTAAACTTCGATTCAAAATGTATCCGGAGGTCTCGGCCCCCATGAATGTGGTGAGATTGCATCATCCTTGAACTTCGGTTCAAAATGTATCTGGAGGTCTCGGCCCCCGTGAATTTGGTAGGATTGCATCAATCCCTGAACTTCGGTTCAAAATGTATCCAGAGGTCTCGGCCCCCATGAAAGTGGTGGATTGCATCATCCCTGAACTTTAGTTCAAAATGTATCCAAAGGTCTCGGCCCCCATGAAAGTGGTGGATTGCATCATCCCTGAACCTCGGTTCAAAATGTATCCGAAGGTCTTGGCCCCCATGAAAGTGGTAGGATTGCATCATCCCTAAACCTCGGTTCAAAATGTATCCGGAGATCTCGATCCCCGTGAATGTGGTAGGATTGTATCATCCTTGAACTTTGGTTCAGAACGGATCCGGTGACTTCGGTACTCGAGAACGTGTGTTGATCCCGTAATTCCTAGAGGAAGGATTGTCTGAGTTCCACATATGTGTTAATCCTGTAATTCCGAAAGGAAGGATCATTAGTAACTCCGTAAAGACCTAAATCCCGTAATTCCGAAAGGAAGGATCATTTACTTGATCCCGTAATTCCAATAGGAAGGATTTTCTGAGTTCCACAGATGTGTTGATCCCGTAATTCCGAAAGGAAGGATCGTTAGTAACTCTGTAAAGACCTAAATCCCGTAATTCTGAAAGGAAGGATCGTTGGTAGCTCCGTAAAGACTTGATCCCGTAATTCCAATAGGAAGGATTGTCTAAGTTCCACAGATGTGTTGATCCCGTAATTCCAATAGGAAGGATTGTCTGAGTTCCACAAATGTGTTGATCCCATAATTCCGAAAGGAAGGATCGTTAGCAACTCCATAAAGACCTAAATCCCGTAATTCCGAAAGGAAGGATCATTAGTAGCTCCATAAAGACTTGATCCCATAATTCCGAAAGGAAGGATTGTCTGAGCTCCACAGATGTGTTGATCCCGTAATTTCGAAAGGAAGGATCGTTAGTAACTCCGTAAAGACCTAAATCCTGTAATTCCGACAGAAAGGATCGTCTGAGTACCACAGACATGTTGATCTCGTAATTCCGAAAGGAAGGATCATGTTGATGTTTTGATGATGATGATGTTGATGATGTTCCTGTTTTGATGATAATGATGTTTTGGTGATGATGATGTTTCTGATCAAAATATCAAAGTATGATGATGATGTTGTTGCTGATCGAAAGTGTTGAAGATGATGTTGTTGATCGAAAGGTCAAAGTGTTGAATATGATGTTGCTGATTGAAAGGTCAAAGCGCTGAAGATGATGTTGCTGATCGAAAGTTCAAAGCGCTGAAGATGATGTTACTGATCGAAAGGTCAAAATGTTGAAGATGATGTTGCTGATCGAAAGGTCAAAGTGTTGAAGATGATGTTGTTGATCGAAAGGTCAAAGTTCTGAAGATGTTGTTGATCGAAGCAGTCAAAGTATTAATGATGATGAAGACTGAAGATTGAAGATGAAGACTACATAATGTTGAAAAGCTTCCAATGATTTATAGATGTATTACCCTGATGATGTTGATGATGTCCTCTATCTCTCTCCTACTATTGTTGTTGTTGATGTTGTTGCAGAATACCCTTCTCGTTAAGGGGGAGTGTTGAAATATTGTAACTTCGAAGAATATTCTATATGTATCTTTTGTGGTCCCCGATGGTCCTACCGGGAGAACCACTTGTATTATCTTGTACCCCGATGCTTCTAATCAGAAGAACTAATAAGAGTCATGAGGTTGTCCCCTCTAATTGTAAAGGTGGGTCATTAGCACCCCAGTGTGGTTACTTGAGCCTAGATGTGTAACTCAAGCCTACATGATTAACTCGAGCCTACATGTCGGATGAGTTAATTAAAGTGAACGGATGAATATAAATAGAGGTGTAGCTCTCCTCATTTATCACACACTCTCACTTGTGTAGTGCATTAGTGGAGAAGAGAAGTAGCTGGAGAAGGAGGAGGATCAGGCTTTGATCTCCTTGTTGGTTTTATCTTTTATCTTTTATCTTTTTGGGGCATCTATATTAAGGAATCTTTTGCTGGGTTTTTCCCTTTAGGGTTTTCCCAGGATAAATCTTTGTGTTCCTTTTGTATGGTTGTGTTTGTCTATCTTTCAGTGATCCTGTTTATATGCTTTTGTTATGAAAATGAAATGAAGTACTGATGTCTTAACTAAGCATATGAAAAGTTAACAGGATAACTCACATAAACTAGCTATCTCAGAAAAGTGATGTCACCCCGAGGACTTGTCACTTAACCGAGACACTGTAATGTGCTCATATCCCACCAAAGAAGCAAGAGGGGGGGTACCACCCTTACTAATTCGGATTGACCTCGTGCTTAATGCTTGTGTTAGAAGCGATTTCCTGGCTAGCACTCTTTGCTACTAATGGATTTAACTCTCGTTAATCAATGCTAGTTTCAATTTTTTGTGGCTTTGGATTGTTAACTCACCATCTTAACACAAATCCCTAGCCGAATCTTGTTCGTGATATAAAAGATAAAATCTTGGTTGTTTTTAGATTAAGCATTGATTTTAAACGGTAATTTGATTAGTTTCGAGTGGTGGTGAAACTGATGGTGTTGTGACTTATGCTACTAAACCAAACCAATGCAAGGATGCTTTTAATCCTATCTTTTCATTCGATGAACTTCTATACTAAGAGAGAGTAAGAGGTTCATTGAGATCCTTCAAATGTGCATATTGCAAAATCACTTTCAAAAATTTGAAAACTCAAGGAGGGTCGCCATTCTGTTGGTTTATTTCACTGAAGCGACTTTTCTACAGCCTATCTATCCTTAACTACAGGCAGGGTGAATCCTGTTGATAGAATATATGCAATAATGGGCAATTTACTGAAATTTCTATACTTTTTCAAAGAAGAGAGAGAGAGAGGGGGAAGGGAGGTTACCTCTTACAGCGTGTTGTTTGGTGAAGATCAATTTTCTCCAGCCTCCACGGCCTTTAGGCTCCATTAGCAGCACCTAGCTAGTTCCTCACCTCTAGCTCTTAAAAAAATTCAAAAAAAACATGAAATATATCTACTAAATGTTGCAAAAATACATGAAACAAACATGGATTGAAACACAATATTTAGAGGAAAATTAAATTGCATCATATTAAACTGAGAGGAAAGTGATTACATCCCAATAATGGGTGAATCTCTTTCTCCCTTGCTCTAAACTATCTCTCTCCATCAATGGCAATGATCAAAGAAACTACGATGTTTAAGAAAGGTTCTATATATCTTCTCATTCCTCCAGCATGTCTTTGCTCTCTAATTTTGTCCTCTTTAATTCACCTCACATGCCTTCCATTTATAGGATTGGACTTTGAGCATCCCATCTTTGATAATGAATGTGGGATTTAAGATTTTTGAAGGTTTTGATTATTTCCTTCAAAAAACTCACTTTCCTTAGTTTTTCGGCATCTCAACTTGATTTTCAATATTTCTAGGACAATTAATGGCCATATTAAGCATTTTCCACTGTGTGAGTTATAGGAACTGGGATTTGGCCCTTAAGTGGTCACGGACTTGGCCTCTTTAGAGCCACCTTGTCTTCAAACATTTCTTTCTTTTTGGAAGCAGTTGTCAATTGTTCAAAAAACGTTGATCTTCATGTTGCGGGCGAAATAATATATTGTTTTCAGACCAACACTCTCAAAGGTGTTAATTTTCTTGTTAACACACATTCTAAGCAATTTGAATAAATTGATCAAATCAAAAACAAATTAAATTTCCTAATTAATTGACCTGATTCGAAAGAATTTGATAGCTATGGCAAACACAATCGTTAGTGTTTCTAAACAATGTTTCCACAATTAGTTAGTGTTTTAAAGTTTACTCTGTTGATCTTCCTTCCAATGATTTTAGCTCACTCCTTTGCTCATTGCCTCCACATGAACAATTAGTATATCTCACCCACAAAGCGGATAAAGACGAGCATGGTTTTGGTAAGAAACCCTCAAGAAACTTTACCCATTAAAAAGTGCCCATTTTTTCACTTTTTTAAGTGCCTTCATTGGCTTTCGTAGGTAAATGCTCTCACATTGTTATCCGGGTCCATCTTCTTGGCATTTTCCACGAGAAAGAAAAGCAGATATATACTCGAGAATTTTATCAATTTTAACTAGTAGATATCTTCTTTATATTAAAACCTTCTTTTTGGCATCTTTCACAAGGAAAAAGAGCACATGGACAAATATAATCAAATGATTTTTGCTAATTTTAATGATTGGAAACGTTTTTGATATTTATACTTTTTACAAAGGTTTTAATTTTTTAAATAATAATAATAATATGTTTTTTAAATAATATTAATAATATGTTTTTTATAAAAAAAATTGTAATTTTTTTATATAAAAAAATTATATTTAATATTTTATAAAAAATCAAAATAAACTTCTTTGAATTAAAATAAATATAATATAATATAATATTATTTATTGGCAAAGTTGTTTAATATAAGCTTCCATTGATCATCCAAACATTGCATATCATTCCTTGAAGAATAAGTATGGTAAATCTTTTCTAATGGATAATTATATATAAAAAATAATAATAAAACACTAAAATCGACACATCTTTTTAATGGAATTAATGAAAAAAGAATCTTTCTTAACCAAAATACAATAAAACCATTTTATCTTTTTTTTTTCCATGGAAAAAAAACATATTTTATATGCTATATACAAAATACATTGTGTGGATGATCCACTATCAATAAAACCATTTTATCTACTTAATAGAGATGGATTATCCTTCCTCCATCACCGAAAATTCTTTTGATAATTGATAACTTTAATGTTAAAACTTTTTAACAATATGGACACATTTGCAAACCTACTTTTGACTCTCTCAACTATGTTCTATTTTAACTTAAAAACATATTGGAAAAATGCAAGGAAAAAGAGTTAAAAGGTTAAGAAGGTTTTAAAAGTTAAGAAGGTTTTAAAAGTTATCATTTAATTATGGATCACCTTGTTATGTTGAAGAGTGTTATAATAAATAAAACTGATTTTTTGTGTTGCTTTATTGACTTTAGACAATCATTTTATATAGTGTCTAGAATTAATATTTGGAATAGATTAGAAGAGCTTAAAGTTTCTTCGGAGTTGAGAGATGTTGTCATTAGGTTGTATTAGAAAGTTATAACCAAGTTTAGGAACTTTGAGGGCTGGTCAAAAGAAATTAATTCTAATATAGGATTCAAGGAAGGTTGTCCCATATCCCCTACTCTTTTTTGTATATACGTTGACAAGCTAGACGGTTGTTTGGAAGACGAAGATGAGAGAAACTTACTGCAATAAATAATGAAAATGCACAATATAATAGAAATAAAGAACATGGAAGGAATTTATTGATCTCAGACCACTTCGAGGGGGAAACCTAATTTGAGAAAGCTCATCACGAATAACTCGTGGATGCCTTCATTGGCCTCAACATGTACTTATATACTAAGTCTATTCTAAACAACTATTACTCCCCATGAATGTGGGATAATACAATATACTCACGGGACAACTTAAAAATCATATGCGTCCAACAACAATATACTAACAGAGTAAAGACAAGGGTTGACACGGGTTCCTAACATCCCCCTCCCACACGAGTATCTCATGCATATTGAGCTTGTATTTATAGGGCTCAAATGGATAGGATGGTTGAGAGATTGGTGGGTGAGGTGGATACAAGATCCTACAAAGAGGGATCTCGACCTTAACCAACCCAAGTGAGTAGGGATAAGGTTAGACACGAGGCTCTTGTTCTAGAAGCCTCAAGAAACCTCCTCTTTTTCAGTTTTTACCAAGGGCACTGCTTATACCCCTTTATTACATAGCGATGATGGGTAGGAACCACGCCAAAAACATAGGTTAAAGGTGGTGGAACCGCCTGGTTCTCACACAACTAGTGTGGTGCTAAACAAGGTACCTCTTATCTGCTTGAGGGTAAGAGCGGTGCTACAATTTTTTATGTTGGAATCAACACCTAGAGCAGAATTCTCTTCAAGTTTGGGATTTGAGGGAAAATGTCTTGTGCTAGGGATCCTATCACATGCTGGTGACAGATTTTGAGTGTAACAGAATGCCCCCCAAAGCATGAGGCTAGAGGGATATGATAAGCGAGAGCTTTGATAGAGCAAGTTATCGCTTCAAGGTAAGAGCCAGCTTGATCGGAGAGTGTTATCGAACAGGCATCTGCAATACATCAATACTTTCACTCATGAATAAATGTAACCTCATCATGGTTGTAGACCAATACAAGACAGATCCGTGAGAGGAATAAACAACCATGGCTACTAGAATACAGCGTAGATCCATGTGATAGAGGAATCAAACTTGGACATAGCTACCGGATATACAACGTAGATCTATGTCATACAGATGCAAATTTGAGCATAGCCACGACCATACAAATTTGGATCCATGATGGTACTTCATACAATATACTCCATGGCAACCTGGGGAGAAAGCTATGAACACTTAACAAATACCCAGGGTCTTCATCTCGTCTTCCACAAAGTACGATTCTATCCATGTGATTACAATGTTCTGAAGTCGAACATGGTAGAAACCACTTGATTACCGGTCAATGAGGTGAATCGTTAACAAGTGCGAGGGAAATCAACATTGATGTCAATGATTCCCAAGGTACCCTAGTACAATATACTGAGCGTGAATAAATGTCTTGGTGTCGAACACCCAGCAGAGTCTTCCGATCAAAGGCCAATGATGTGAACCTTTGTCGATAGCGAGAGAATCTATCATTGAGGCATATAGATCTCAAGGTACTAAATTTTTTTCTAAGACTAATTTTTGGATAATGAGCTAATGTCAACAGGAATAGTCTCGTCGAAGGAGGGCCATGATGAATCCCACATTGATGACACGAAACTTGGAACAAAGTTTTGGAATATCGTAGATAATGTAACCATAGGACTGACTCAAAGTACTGACACAAAGGTTGTTTTAACTGCAGAGATAAACTTCTTTCTTCCTTTGAACATTGGGTGGCACAACAAAAGACTTGGCAGCATGACTGGACCAGAAAAACACACAATGCGACAGTGGACAATGCATTCTTTTGAAAAAACTCAAAGGAGTGACATGACTCATGAAAGTGGATCGACTTCTAAGTCAGCTAAATACCCAATTGACTAACTGATATGTAGAAAAGTGCCATGTTCAAAGGTGACAAACAACTACCATTGGATTTGCAAAATTATTCCCTTCCCTTAATTCCCCCATCATGATTGATGAGTGCCTCTTTTCATTTTTACGAGTTCAAAGAGGGTAATAAACACTCGTTGTAGATTATCTGAAGACAAGTCCATTCCCATATATTTCATGAACCTGAGAAAGGAGGGGTTCGATCCCAAAAAAGGGTCTCTCCATGTTTAATTTAACGAGTCCAATGAAAGAAAACTTGACAGCGTTCATATTTAGAGAGTCTGAACGAAGACAAAAGAAAACTCCAAACGGTCCTTTTTCGTAACATAGTCTATCCAAACCGAAAAAGAGATAACCTACAGTCGAAGAGATGACTCTTCAAATACTTTTACGAGTATGAAGAAGACAAGTACTCAACAATCTTTTCATATTTAGGGAGTCCGAAAAGAACTTAAAGGAGACTCCATTAGGTCTCTTTTTTAAGATAAACAGTTTTACGAGCTTAAAAAGAATCAGAAAAAAGACTCGAAATTTTGATACTGAGTTCTGAGAGCGTGACCAAAGTATCTAAACAAACGCTTAAGGACTTTTTCTGTTTTAAGGAAGTACGAAAAAGTCAAAAACAAACTTCCCATAGATTTTTACTATTTTCATTTCTACTCCTGCAAAACTCAATAGGAATGTTAATTTCTCGAAAAACTACTTTAAGGAGTCATATGGATGAATTTTATAATGATAATAATTTTAAAATATTAAAATGACATTAAAAAACCCTAAAATAGCTATAAAAGTCATTTCAAATAGTAAAAATCAAAAACATTTTAGTATTGACCACTAGTCAAGAGCATTTTGGAGCAACTTTGAACCAGATCTTCAGCTGCTGATTCCGGGAGATCCGACCGTCCAATTTGAGCGTCGTCAGAGCCAGGTAAAGGACAAAACCCTAAGCTTTCACTTTCAAACATTTATTTTTTATTTTAGGATGGTTTTGGGCCATTTTAGGCAGGCCCTAATCTTAAAATGTGGGCACTGCTCCTATCTCTTACGGGACAGGTGGTGCAACGTGAGAACCGCGCTTGTAACACTGCGCTCAGGCGGTGCCATCTCTCTGTGCAAACAGAGCTCAGGCAGTGTCGACCGTGAGCTTGGAAAAATGCATGGATAGGCAAAAACACAAGTTTTTATTTGATTTTGATGATTGGATATGCTTTTAACTAGTCCATTAATGGTTTTTGGAATGTTTCCAGTGGTCGAAAATGGTGATATGGAAGGAACGACAACATGATGATGATGATTCCCATGCTGAAAGAAATGCGGGATGTATAGCCGCATTGAGGAATTACAGCCTTCTCAATTTCTTCCGCACACCTAGTATGGTGTCTCATGAGAGATTGTTGGAGTATATAATCCATTTGTGGAACCCAAAACAGCAATACTTCGAGATTGGGGAACATGTGTTGACCATTGAGGTAGAATACATCTACTTCTTGATTGGATTGACGAGACGGGGTGCCCTGATTTCATTGACTGGTTCTCGTGGAGGGGGCTTGACTACTTAGGATCTTATTGAACGCCACTGGCTTCCCAGTACTAGAACTTCAGGGAAGAAGATTCCCATCAAGGAAGTAGTGGATCTTCCTCTCCGCACTCTTATTTTTACCATGCAGAGGCTGGTTGGGAGCCAAGGACCTCATCAGGATTCTAGGGCACATATGTTGTATGCGATAGAGGCTATGGCACCTACAATTTTCAACTGGGCAGAGGCATTTCTACCGGTCTTTAAATACCAGTTGACCTAGTTTCGACAGGGAGAACTAAAACAGTTTGGCTATGGTTATATCTTATCTTGTTTATTTTTCGAGAAAATCCCACAGCTGAGACCCCAAGTGGCTTTTACTGAGCTGAGGGCGAGACACCCTCGTATGCTGAGGTGGGTCAAGACCATGGCCCGTACAGGAGGAGGCAAAGAGAAGGTGAAGTTCGGGTCTCTATTCTTCCGATGGCTTAGCGACCAGATCCTCATGGTTGAGGATTATGCTTATGTAGGCCCTAATTTCAGGGGTGACCCTGACCTACCACTTCCACCTGGCGAGTAGTGGGGAGACATGGGTAAGAAACAAAACTCTAAGATAGATATTTGTGTTTTTGTCTTTTAATGTTTTTTATTTTTATGTATAGTAACGAGACCTGAAATTTTCATGCAGATGTAGGAGTTGCACAACCTGGGGGATCATCCACACTGGACAGATGAGTGGGAGCTCGCTTTGTTCAATGAGGAGAACCTAGAAAGGTTAACTTTGGACATACCATATGCATCCATTAATGACCTCCTGATGCGCTATCAAAGGCACATAGT
The DNA here is from genome assembly GCA_001517045.1 of Pseudotsuga menziesii. Taxonomy (NCBI): domain Eukaryota; kingdom Viridiplantae; phylum Streptophyta; class Pinopsida; order Pinales; family Pinaceae; genus Pseudotsuga; species Pseudotsuga menziesii. Next base: position 1,017,007 of record LPNX010971676.1, on the reverse strand, counting down.
AGGGGTTCTAGGCCGCTTCAACCGTCTGCTACATAGGGTAGTGTGGGTTGTTATGTGCTACCATGAGCATCACTAGCTCTTACATGATGTATCATTGAAAGCTGCTATAGCTTCAGATTTTTTGTATGATTTTGTGCTGCCTGAAATCCAGAGTGCTTCAGATGAGGTCTCGTGACCTATTTTTGTAAAAACACTTATATATATATATATATATATATCCAGACTTTTGCCTCTGATGTTTATGCTTCAAATGGGAAATGTATTTACATGAGTTTTTATATGTTTTTAACTGTTTATTTACAATGTCATGAACCACATTTATCTTTAATTCTATGAATGAGCAATATACCAGTCTAGGCTATAATTTTCCAATGAATCAGCAACTGCATTGTCTTCCCTAGCGATATTCCTATAAGTAATGACTTCAAATGACCTTTCTAATAAATGTACCCTCCGATAGAGACGGAGTAGTATAGGGTTTCTGATGGTGTAAATTGTTGATGTAATTGTAACTTCGGAATGTATTCACTTGTATTTCCTATGTATTGTAACCCGATGTTTATTCTGGGATGTACTTGAGTCATGTCATGCCCCGAGGTTCCTATCAGGAGTTTCTATAATGTAACCAAGTCATGTGAAGTCAATGTGGGTAACCTTCCTATTTTCTAATGGTTAAAGTCCCCGCAGTTCCGGGGCACTAGGGTTATTAGACTCACCTAGTGAAGTCGACCCTAGTTGGGTTTAGTCAAGTTAGGAATTAGTATAAATAGAGAGCTAGCCTCTCTATTTATCACACACTCACTCACACTCAGTTGTAGTGCATAACTGAGGAAGAGAAAGACACTGGGGCAAGGAAGAAAGAGGTTACTGCTGTCTGGAGATCATCTTACTATTTTGGGTTTCACTTTTGGTGCTGATTCTATCTCAGAGGAAGTTGCGAGGTTTTATCCATTTATGGTTTCCTCCCTAGGGCGCATCTTTCTATCGAAACAGAATCCAATTTTGAGGTTTTTCAGTTTTGGACCCGACACTACTGCCAGAAATTAGGGCTTTTCACAGAAGTGGAATTTTTCAGTGAGTCTAGGCCTGGATTGATCTCCTCCCCAAAATCGAAGTTAGGGATCAAATTCAAAGCATTTGGTTGGACATAACTCCAAAAAAGAAAAACCCTAATCTGCTCCTGAACCAGCACTGCAGTATTTCAGCTCCAAATCCAGATCCGACATCTTGACCTGGTAAGATCTAAATCTTTTTTATTTACATTTGAGGTTCTCAGTTAAGATGTCTCGTCATACCAAGCTTGAGGGAGCTGATAACTTCCGAGCTTGGAAGTATAGGATCTCCCTGGTCCTGGAAGAAAATGAGTTAGACTCCTATATCAGTGAGGAGGTTCCATTTCCAGAGGGAGATGAGGCCAAGGCCTTACATAAGAAGAAGGTTGTTATGGAAAATAGGATCATTGCTAATTCTATTAAGGATCACCTCATGCCACAGGTGTCCTCCCTCAAGACACCTAAAGCTATGTTTGATTCCCTAACCAAACTGTTTGAAGGGAAGAACATCAATCGAAAGATGATTCTAAGGAACCAGTTGAAGAATGTAAAGATCCAGAATGAGGAAACCATCCAGTCATACTTCACAAGGGTCTCCCAAATCAAAGAACAGCTAGAAGCAGTAGATAAAGAAGTGGAGAGTGCAGAAATTGTGATGACAACTTTGAATGGCCTCCCTAGGTCATGGGATTCTTTCATCCAAGGAATCTATGCTAGAAAGAAGTTAGTTAAGTTCAGTAGACTGTGGGAAGAATGTTCACAAGAAGAAGCTCAAATAGCAGCTCAAGAAGAAAAGATAGGAAGTAAATATCAAGCTCTCACAGTACACTCCAAGAAAGGAAGAAGGGAAAAGCATCATCACCAAGGTAAGCATTCTCATCAGAAAGTTTCATCTAAACTCAGATGTTATACATGCGATGAAATAGGACACTATGCTAGAAACTATCCCATGAATAAGAATGGACCCAAGAATAAGAGGAACTCCAAAAGAAGACATCATGTTCACACTGCTAAGGATGATGATCCTCCCAGAAAGAGAGTAAAACAAGAAAGTGAAGACTCTTCAAGTGAAGATGAATATGTTCTGATCTCTACTCTCACGGGAACTGTCACTCATGGAAGCAAAGATTGGCTTATTGACAGTGGGGATTCCAAACACATGACAGGTTTCAAGGAATCATTTGAGAAAATATCCGAACATAATTCACCCCATAAGGTGAAACTTGGGGATGACTACCAATATCCCATAAAAGGTAGTTGTGAATCATCCTACAAGCTAGACTCTGGAAAGTCTATGAAAATGAAGGATGTCTTGTTTGTACCAGGACTAAAGAAGAATCTTCTATCCATATCGACACTGGATGCAAAAGGCATGAGGGTTACATTTGTAGATGGCCAAGTCCTCATGTGGCCAACAGGAAATACTATTGACGATGCAATAGTAATTGGAGAACAAGAAGGAGGATTATACAAATTCAAGGGCCATCTGGAACAAGATTTGGTCCATGACACAGTAGAGACAAATGAACTTTGGCACAGAATTCTTGCACATGTGCACTACAGAGCACTACCACTTACAAGAAAATTTGTTGAAGGTCTTCCAGAAATTCAAGCAAAACATGAAGGGGTCTGCAAAAGATGTGCGAAAGGAAAGAACACAAAGAAGACATTTCCAAGTAGTGAAAGCAAAGCAAAAGGAATCTTGGAAATCATCCACTCCGATGTATGCGGACCAATGTCATCAAGTTCTTTAAGCGGGTATGTATACTATGTTTCTTTTATTGATGATTTTTCTAGGAAGACATGGATTTACTTCATGAAGAACAAAGATGAAGTTTTCAGCAAGTTCAAGGAATTCAAAGCCTTGATCGAGAACCACACAGAAAAGAATATCAAGACCTTTCGATCAGATAATGGCAAAGAATTCACATCAAATGTATTCAAAGACTTATGCAAAGAATCAAGGATTAAGAGGGAGTTATCCACTCCATATAATCCACAACAAAATGGGGTTGCAGAAAGGAAGAATAGAACTATCATGGAAGCTCCAAGAGCAATGATCCATGATCAAGATCTTCCCATGCATCTATGGGCAGAGGCTGCCAGAACAGCGGTGTATGTACATAACCATAATCCACACAGAATACTCAAGAACAAGACTCCTAAAGAAGTCTTCTCCGGCAAGAGACCAAAAGTAATCCATCTCAGAATATTCGGTTGTCCAGTGTACATACACATTCTGAAAGAAAAGAGGACAAAGTTAGATCCTTCAGGAAATAAGGGTATATTTGTGGGATACTTTGAAAGCTCAAAGGCTTACAGAATATACTTCCTAGGATTCAAGAAGATCAACATCAATAGGGATGTAACATTTGATGAAGACACAGCTTACAACAAATCCAGAAAGAGACCTGCTGAAGAACCAGACGAAGCAGAAGCACCCAAAATTCATGATACAACCATGAATGAAGAGATTCAAGAAGAAGACCGAGAATTTGAAGAACCACAAGAACCTGCAGATCCACCTCAAGAGAATAATCCTCACAAGAGGAAACCTTCTTGGGTACGAGAAGCTATCCAAGGTGCATAAATATATGGGGCTCCAGAAGAGAATCACAGAGAAAGAAAGAGAACCAGATCCTGCTCTCGATATGTAGCTTTACTATGTGACTTTATCAATAAATAACCTTCCAATTATGAAGAAGCGGTAGAACGGAAAGAATGGAAGGATGCTATGATCGAAGAGTATCAATTGATCATGAAGAATGATGTTTGGGATGTTGTCCCAAAACCAGAAGGGAAGTCGATTGTAACTTCCAAATGGATCTACAATATCAAGCATGCTGCAGATGGTAACATAGAGAAATATAAGGCAAAATTCGTGGCTCGTGGATTCTCACATAAAGAAGGAATAGATTATGAATAAACATTTGCACCTGTAGCCAGATACACTTCCATCAGATTAGTACTTGCTCTGGCTGCAATGATGAAATGGAAGATACACCAAATGGATGTCAAGACTGCTTTCTTGAATGGTGTAGTGGAAGAGGAAGTGTATGTAGAGCAGCCACTCAGTTTTGAGACACATGACAGGGAGTCTCATGTGTGCAGATTGAAAAAAGCCCTGTACGGTTTGAAATAGGCACCTAGGACATGGTATGGAAGAATTGACAGCTTTCTATCCAGTTTGGGCTTTACCAAGAGTAAAGAAGATTCCAACCTTTACTAAAAGGTTGATGATGGCAACCCAGAGATGTTCCTACTATATGTAGATGATCTGTTTGTAACAGGTACGGATGGGTTGATTGCTGATACGAAGAGAAAGCTTGCTGCCGAGTTCGAAATGAAGGACTTGGGTATGATGCATCATTTTCTAGGTATGGAGGTGTGGCAGAATGCATATGGAATCTCCCTCGAAAAAGGGAAGTATGCAATAGAGATCTTGAAGAGGTTCAGGATGATGGACTGCAAGGCCATGACCACACCTATGGCATCGAACCTGAAGTTGTTGAGTGATGCTTCATCAGAAGCAGTTGATGCTACTATGTATCATCAAATGATTGGGTCATTGATGTACCTGGCGAACACAAGACCAGATATTTGCTTTGCTGTGGACACCTTGAGCCAGTTCTTGCCAAATCCGAGACATGTTCACTTGATTGTTGCAAATCATATTCTGAGGTACCTGAAGGGTACAATTGATTATGGGCTCAAGTACGAGGCGAATCAGAAGATTAACCTGGAGGGTTATGTTGATTCAGATTGGGCAGGAATTTCCATCGATAGGAAGAGCACTTCAAGGTGTTGCTTCAGTATAGGATCAGGTGCGATCTATTGGCTTAGTAGGAAGAAATCATGTGTGGCACTGAGTACAGCTGAAGAAGAATATGTCGTAGCTTGTTCAGCTAGTTGTGAGGCAGTATGGCTGAGGAAGCTACTGTCTAATTTATTTGATCTCCAGATGGATGCTACTTGTATACATTAAGACAACCAAAGTTGCGTGAAGTTCTCAGAGAATCCAGTGTTCCATGACAAGTCGAAGCATATCGAGATCAAGTATCACTATATCAGGGATATGGTGTAGAGGGGAGTAGTGAAGCTACAGTATGTGGTGACGGAGGAATAGATAGCTGATGTGTTGACAAAGACATTGTCTAAGGTGAAGTTTAAGTACTTCAGGGAGAAACTTGGTGTTCTCCAGATCGAGGTTTCCTCCAAGGGGAAATGATGAGACCCAGAGCCATTCTGACATGGGGGAGGATTGGTTCCTTCCATGGTCATATGTAAGGGCTGAGCCATTCTGTCATGGTGAGGATTGGTTCCTTCCATGTCAAATATGAGTGCTGAGCCATTCTGATGTGACTGTAGGATTGGTTCCTACATGATCGAAAGTAAGCGTTGATGCCATTCTTGGGATGGAGGCACCTGGTTAGTTACCAGGTAGCTCAGTCTGGGACTGGGGGACATTCTGATATGACTGTAGGATTGCTTCCTACTTGATTAGATGTGAGTACACACCCTTTCAAACATGCATGTTGGATTGGTTCCTTGCATGTGTCGGATGTAAGTGCAGAGCCCTTTTGAACATGCATGTTGGATTGGTTCCTCACATGTGTCGAATGTAAGTGCAAAGCCTTTTTGAACATGTATGTTGGATTGGTTCCTTGCATGTGTCAAATATAAGTGCTGAGCCTTTTTGAACATGTATGTTCGATTGGTTCCTCGCATGTGTCAAATGTGAGTGTTGGGCCTTTCTAACAGGGTTGTGAGGTTGGTTCCCACATGGTCAGATGTGAGTGTTGGGTGTGCCTTTCTGATATGATTATAGGATCAGTTCCTACATTATCAGATATAAGTGTTGGGTGGGCCATTCTAACTTTGGGTCAAATATAAGCGCTGAAGAAGACCTACATGGAGTATAGGCCTACAACCAGCATGAAAAAGGGTTGGCTCTCTAGAAATTCCTATGATGAGAAGAATCATGAGATAGCACCTGTGATGATCCAGTGATGATGATCCAGTAGAGATGATCCATGTCGAGGGATGATCTATATCGAGGGATGATCTAGATCCAGAGATGATGCTCCAGAGATGATATAGATCGAGGGATGATCTAGATCCAGTAATGATGATCCAGATCGAGTGATGATCCAGATCCAGGTGAAGATGACTTGAATATGAAGGTGACTTGAAGATAGAGATGACTTGAAGGTGAAGATGACGAAGACTCGATGATGATCCAGATGATACAGAGAAGAATACTTGTGCTGATAAATTGTGTCGAGAGAATTCATTCCTAGTTAAGAGGGAGTGTTGATGTAATTGTAATTTCGGAATGTATTCACTTGTATTTCTTATGTATTGTAACCCGATGTTTATTATGGGATGTACTTGATTCATGTCATGCCCCGAGGTTCCTATCGGGAGTTTCTATAATGTAATCAAGTCATGTCAAGTCAATGTGGGTAACCCTCCTATTGTCTAAGGGTTAAAGTCCATGCAGTTCTGGGGCACTAGGGTTATTAGAATCACCTAGTGAAGTCTACCCTAGTTGGGTTTAGTCAAGTCGAGAATTAGTATAAATAGAGAGATAGCCTCTCTATTTATCACACACTCAATCACACTTAGTTGTAGCACATAGCTGAGGAAGAGAAAGACACTAAGGCAAGGAAGAAAGAGGTTACTACTGTCAGGAGATCATCTTACTGTTTTGGGTTTCACTTTTGGTGTTGATTCTATCTCAGAGGAAGTTGCGAGGTTTTATCCATTTATGGTTTCCCCGAGGAAAAACACTGTGTTCATTGTCTCTTGTGTTTTATTGATGTGCTTGTTGTTCTCTCAGTTAAAGATTCTAATGATATGCTAGCTTAATGTTAAAAATATAACATGGTATTAGAGCTAACTTAAGAAGAAGACATTGTGCAGCTGTGGGAACTAGGGATTCCTATTTTGTGGATCTCTCTCCTTATATTTTCAGCAAAATTAGGGTGGAATAACTCTCCTCCCTAGGGCGCATCTTTCTGTCGAAGCAGAATCCAATTCTGATGTTTTTCATTTTTGGACCCGACACTACTGCCGGAAATTAGGGCTTTTCATAGAAGTGGAATTTTTTAGTGAGTCCAGGCTTGGATTGATCTCCTCCCCAAAATCGAAGTTAGGGATCAAATTCAAAGCATTTAGTTGGACATAACTCTGGAAAAGCAAAACCCTAATCTTCTCCTGAACCAGCACTGCAGGATTTCAGCTCCAAATCCAGATCTGACATCTTGACTTGGTAAGATCTAAATCTTTTGTATTTCCATTTGAGGTTCTCAGTCAAGATGTCTCATCATACCAAGCTTGATGAAAATATTGAGGGAGCTGATAACTTCCGAGCCTGGAAGTATAGGATCTCCCTGGTCTTGGAAGAAAATGAGTTAGACTCCTATATCAGTGAGGAGGTTCCAGTTCCAGAGGGAAATGAGGCCAAGGCCTTACATAAGAAGAAGCTGGTTATGGAAAAGAGGATCATTTCTGATTCTATCAAGGATCACCTCATACCACAGGTGTCCTCCCTCAAGACACCTAAAGCTATGTTTGATGCCCTAACCAAACTGTTTGAAGGGAAGAACATCAATCGGAAGATGACTCTAAGGAACCAGTTGAAGAATGTAAAATTCCAGAATGAGGAGACCATCCAGTCATACTTCACAAGGCTCTCACAGATCAAAGAATAGCTGGAAGTAGTAGATGAAGAAGTGGAGAATGAAATTGTGATGACAACTTTGAATGGCCTCCCTAGGTCATGGGATTCTTTCATCCAAGGAATCTGTGCTATAAATAAGTTAGTCAAGTTCAGTAGATTGTGGGAAGAATGTTCACAAGAAGAAGCTCGAGAAGAAAAGATGGGAAGTGAATATCAAGCTCTCAGAGTACACTCCAAGAAAGGAAGAAGGGAAAATCATCATCACCAAGGTAAGCATTCTCATCAGAAAGGTTCATCTAAACTCAGATGTTATACATGTAATGAAATAGGACACTATGCTAGAAATTGTCCCATGAATAAGAATGGACCCAAGAAGAAGAGGAAATCCAAAAGAAGACATCATGCTCACATTGCTGAGGATGATGATCCTCCCAGAAAGAGAGTAAAACAAGAAAGTGAAGACTCTTCAAGTGAAGATGAATATGTTCTGATCTTCGCTCTCACGGGAACTGTCACTCATGGAAGCAAAGATTGGCTTGTTGATAGTGGGGCTTCCAAACACATGACATGTTTCAAGGAATCCTTTGAGAAACTATCCGAACATAATTCACCCCATAAGGTGAAACTTGGGGATGACTACCAATATCCCATAAAAGGTAGTGGTGAATCATCCTATAAGCTAGACTACAATGTATGAATCTATCCCAGGAATTTCTTCATAAGACCAGGCAAAAATATCATAGAATTCTTTAAAAAGTGCTTTATACTCTTCCGTTTCATCTATTCAATAGTTTTTCCCTATGTGGACATGTTCAATAGTTCCATACTTGACTGATATGTTGATTTGAACCGTTTTGGTAATGTTGCATAAATTTCCTTCAGAATCATAATCTTGCAACAAGACAAGTGTTTGCGGATCGTCGACAATATCAGTACCCAAGAGAGATACAAAATCATTATCTGCCGAATTGGTATTGGGGAGGAAGGAAGATCTGTGATGGTGATCCTCCCATACGGATGTGCTTGTATTCATAATTTCTATAATAGACTCGTCTGATGGAAAAGTCTGGGAGAGATAATCCAGAGTAGGAAGCAAAGGTTCTAACCAGTAGGGCAGGTGGTAAGGACCTAAAGCCACCAGATGAAGATCATCTATAGGAACATCGGAAACAGATTGGATGGCATCATAAATTGCTTCATGCGGGCTAAGGGAGGATGTCTCAACAACTTGTTTACCCTTAGGATCATAATTAAAAGAAGAGATCATATTTACTGTTGTTTTTTATGTGCTAGAAGGTGTTGACGGAAACATGCCCATGAGGGTGGAGTCTTTCAACATCCCTACCCCAATCGACTGGTAAGGAGGAGGGGAATGGCCTAGAAAAGGGATATTATTTGTTGTAGGAGTGGTAACATCCGGTGTATAGAAATCAATTTGATCAATTGTTGCAATTATTCCCAAATGCGGAAACTGGAGGGTTCTAAATACCGTTGAACCGACAGCGTTCATAGCATAAAACCAGTTTCTCCCTAAGAGAAGATTGTTGTCTAATGGTGCATCCACTACTTCCACCTGAATGGAAACATTTTTTCCCCCTAGCTCAACTGAAAGGGTTGGAATTAGACCATAGGGATGGAAACCTCTTCCATCAAAGGTTTTTAGTGTTGTCGGTGATTTTACAAGCTCGGGAGAGCCAATGGCTTTCCAATAGGTCAAAGACAAAATAGAGGTTGAAGCACCTTCATCTAGAACAATCCTAAAGACCTTTTTTCCAACTACTCTAGTTATGACTTGAAAATCCAGTTGGTGGGGTAATCTAGGTTTAAGGTTCTCCAGATTGAAATGAATCAGATTCATGTCACTCAGGTTCATGGCTCCTAAAGCGGTTAATAAGTTTTTGTGTTGTGTGGGACAGCTTTGGAGCACTTCTAAGGTAGACATTGCAAATGGTGCCTGAGCTAGGTCATATACAACATTATAAAACTATGTAGCTCGGGCATTAGGGTTAAAAACATCCTTCCTAAGAGTACTCTTGGGCAGATGCAAAATCATGTTGAGATTAGGCTTCTCGATTGTTAAGGGACCATTAGACGAGGAAGCGGGACAACCAGTAGAAGGAGCTTTATCAGGAAAAGGTTTCTCAATTTTCTTCTCCTCCGGTTGTCATATGACTGACTTCGAGTTGTTAGATTAATAATATTTGATGACATCATTCAAATTTATTCTATGGAACTAGAATTTCCCTGGTTAGACATGTGGTCTACCAGTTGTTGCTGAGAAGGAAAAGGATCAGTGAGAACTGTCGGTGCGGGGTTACTCTTTAAAAAATTATTGATTTCATCACGTCGAGGACACTCTTTCGTGAAGTGATCACCACCACACAATAGGGTGGGATACTTAGCTTTCGTTTTTCCTTTATTGTCATTCTCCGGGGCCATAGGTTTGGGGTTTTCCTATTGGTTTCTGGGCTTCTTGTTTTTACCTTTTTCCTTTCTTCTTATTACCGGATGATTGCGTACTTTGAATAGCATTCACCTCGGTAGAAACTATAGGGTTGGAAGGAGCAGGAGTGGAAGGATTGAATTGTTTTGCATCTTTAACCGTTGACGGGACCTAGATTGAACCAACAACTCCATCATCAGGAGTTTCTGCAAGTGGCTTAGTCAGGTCAGTGTTGGGTTGAGGAGCTTGAGGAATGAGGTCGTACAAAGTTCCAGAATGGGAATAGACAAAGTCTAGATATTGTGCGTGACTACTGGCTTGCTCTTCAGTAACAGCACCCCCCATAGCCACATCTCAGGAAATGGGTGGAAACAAAGATTTTGTGAACCAATCAATGAAGATTTGGTCTGGGATAGGAGATTTAATGAGCCTTCTCTGCCTTCTCCACTCATGAATATGATCTGAAATGTGTGTGGAGCTGTTTTGACGTAGGGAGGTTAAAAGGTCCGTACCCATTTCATATCGAATGGGTAGCTGAAAGTGTGTGAGGAAAACAGTTGCCAAAGCACTAAAATCCACAAATGAGTGTCATGGAAGTTTGATATACCACTTCGCAGTCGTGCCAATCAAAGTGCGTTGGAAGAGTCTTAATCAAATAGAATCATCCATCAAGGAATTAGATGAACGCCATAGATGGAAATTCATAAAATGATTTTTGGGATCATCTCCCTACTTACCATTGAATTTTGGAAAATCCAATGGTAACTTGACTGGAATGGGGTGCCACGCGAGATTGTGTTGGATGGGATCATTGATCAATTTGGACAAATCAGGCAAGTCCAAAGTTTCTAGGAAATGTAACTGATGATTCGGTTCAACATACTGGTAATATTGATGAGGCATGTAACCACCAGTAGGACCGTAAGTGGAATGATACACAGGTTGTTGAAAAAGCTGATGGGATGATGAACCTCTAGAAGATGGACCTCCATGGTTAGGGCTTCCAGGACCACCAAGGCCATTAACAGGATTAAGAATATCAAGAAGAGGACTGTCAGGACCTCCAGGACCACCAGGACCTCTAGGGACACCGGGACCACCAGGACCACCGGGACCACCAGGACCTCCAAGACCACTAGGGGGAGAACCACCAGGACCTCCAGGACCACCAAGATGTGAACCACCAGGACCTCTAGGACCATCGAGACCTCTAGGACCACCAAGAGGAGGACCGCTAGGACCTCTGGGACCACCAGGAGGAGGTCCACCATAAGGTGGCCCTCTAGGACCTGTGGGGGGAGGACCTCCATAAGGTAGCCCTTCGGCACCTCTAGCCGTATGAATAGGTATTCCTCCTAATGCTGTCATGTAGGACCAGTTGGGTTACCCCCATGGAGTAAAATTATTTCCAGGATACAAAATTCCAGTGTATGACATGCCTGTAGGGGTAGGTTGGTAATTCATATTTCCTACAGGTACTTGATTTGCTGGGTAACCATATCCCCAGGAAGCTTGAATAACAATAGGTTGCACCCCTAAGGGTTGACCTGAACACAATGGAGGGTTAACTATATTCGTAGGAGGAACGTAAACCGTGGATGTGCCTGCATTAGAGGCCTGTCTATTATGAGTAACAACTCCACTAGAAGGTAACGTAGATCGTGTCGGGAGTTTCCCCCCAGCACTATAAGGTATTGATACAACTGGATTTGAAGGTTTCCCCCTAGCCCTAGAATACCTAGGAGGACTAGAAACAGACCTAACATTTGCAACCGTAGGGTCGAAAGTTTGACCTAGGTGTTTTGAAGTCTCAATGGGATCAATAGGTTTCATAGAATCAGCCAGTGAATGATATCCCTCTGGACAAGGTTTCATATTACGGGGAAGAAGAGCCGACATAGGTTCTTTATGAGGGATTAGGGTTTCTAAGATAGTATCTAGTCTTTGCATTCTCTCCTGAAAAATCTTGTGCAGGGTGAATAGTCGATTGAATTTGTCTATATTCCTCTTCACTTGGTGAAGAATGTTGAGGAGGAGGCCTACATACTCCAAATGAAGCAATGGCCTGTCCCATAGAGGTTCCCCAAAACAGAGCATCTGTACCATAATCTGGATGAATAGGAATATCAACACGACCTTCCACAGGACCATGGAAAGAAGTGTCACCGACAGGAGGTTTTTGAGCCAAGGGATTTGTCTAAGAAGTGAATTAGTCTCCACTTTCTACAACTATATTCTCTTCCACCTGGGAACTAGTTGCACTCCTTGGACAGTAGCTTCCATTGGACCTTCTCCTGTAACGGGAGGAAATTCAGGTGGTAAGCCCTATGTTCTTCTCGACCATCTCAAATCAAACTCAGTCAGATCGCACAGTTCATATTCTAACCTAGGGTTTCAAAGCTAAGAAAAAACACACCAAAAAATTTCTCCTACTCAAGCTACAGGCCAACAAGCAAATTCAAATGATATGATGAGCTCAAATGGCCAGTCTCTCACCAGGAAATTCAAGTAGGTGCAACTCACGATATACCACAAGGGTACGTGCATAGTAATCTCCCCGAATGTTGTTTTAGGTATATTGCTCCACACAAGACATCCAATGGGATTTTCTCATCTAGATAGGGTATCCTAGTTGGGTCTCTCGATATATGCAAGGTACGTGGGAGCTCAAATCGGTAGTAGTGTTGTCCAATGCACAATTGTTCACAAGGGGCCTTCCGATATACAATCGAGTACATGAAGTACCTTTATATATACCTCAATGGTACGTGAAAGGTCGTTCGATATACCGATGGTACGTGGAAGAACCGCGTGAGTCCCGGGATGTAGTGTGGACAAGTAACGACAGCTCCTACGCTTAACGACGCCCGAACACGTATCTGACCTAGCACTCATATTTCTATACAAATTTTAATCCTATAACTACCATTAATTTTAAAGTGGACGGTTAGGTGAATGCATGAGGTTTTGACTGAAAAGTAAAACCATGAAAATATGAAATGCAACGTCATTCACTTTACCATTCAGTATGCCTAATTACGGGAAGGAGAGAGGTTGTTTTTCTTTTCAATTTTTCTTTTAAAACCAAAAAATTCCCCAAACAACTATAAAAAATCCTTTTTCCAAGCATACAATCAAACAACAATTTTCTTCAAATCAACTCTTTTTGAAAGCACATAGGTAGGGTAAGATCCCATTTCAAATGAAAAAGAAAGACAAACATCACTCAAATATGCATATGCAAGCTATATTCTCAATTTTTCCTGAAGCATGGAAAGATCTAACTTAAACTATTAATACTTTTTTCCTTTTGATGAGATAATGATGCAAAAGAGACAACGGAACAAAGGAATTATGAAAGCTTATGAGGCTAATCAGAGATCCAATGGCTTAGGCTCAATGAAATAATGGCCTAATATCAACAAAATTTCTTTTTAAAGCAAAAAGAAGTCTTTCTCACACTTAATGAGAAATTGAAACAAGCAAACTAATATAAGGGAGTCTTTCTTTTCAGTGATAGTCTATAATAAGCAAAGATCCGATCTGACCTGTAGTTTCCAACTAATTCCTTTCAAGAAAAAACAAATTTACAAGCAGTAATGAATGATTAATCTAACCTATCTTTTTTATTTGAACAAACAAGCGATTTCCACATATAAATTCCAGATTTCAATCAATCAAGCAAGTCCAAACAAGTCTGGATAAGACCAATTAAACACACCAAATCAAAAAAAAATCACAAATTTTTGACAAAAACTTGAAAAAACCAAAGTCTAGGATAGGCCTACCTGGCACAGCGCAGATGAAATTGTTGACAGGAGGTTTTGAGGCAGAACAGCTTCTTTCTCACTGGATTTAGGTGGTGGCACCGCTTATGGCTAACTGGACTCAGGCGGTGGCACCGCTTCTTGCCAAAGGCACATGTGTTGTTTTCTGTAAAAACCCAGAACAATAGGAGAGCGAAAAATCAAGTTAGAAATGTCAAAAACTTCATAAAAATTGATGAATCAAACACAATACAGAGCACAGAAAGTTAAGGTGGCTCAGATCTGAAGAGACATGAATATTTCAAACCAAAACTTCAGTAGATAAGATGTAGATATGACTTCAAAGATAGGAAGCTGGAGCTTGGATTCAGACAAGAGTATTTTAGAAACTGAGGAAGAACAAGACAGATCTATCCCCAGCGAAGTTGAAAAATTTGTTACCCGAAATATATCACCTTCTATGGATAGAAGTTGTTCTTCTGATCTGAATGGTTCATATCCAGAACAAATGAGTGAATAACTCGGTTGAAGACCTTCCCTGAACGTTATAGACGCCTGGAATGTAACTCTGATGAAGGACCTGTATACCTATAAAACATATCAAACATACAAAGACATCAAATCTACCAAAGAATCATCTACACATCCATATTAGTGACTAAGGAATCCAATAACATATATGTGAGATTAACGCAACAAACATGTGGGAAGGAAATCAACTTTGCATTAGAAAATAAATGAAAGAGCTTACAACCATGTGCCTTAGTGCCGATACCCTCCTTCACAAGACTAGCACCTTGTCCTCAATATCTCCAACTTGCTCCACAATTTCTCTCTGATGGATTAGGCTAGGGTATCAATTCAACAGCATAACTTTACTATTCTTCTCTCTCCCCCCAACCATGGAGTATGAGCTTGTATTTATAGGGATCAAATGGATAGGATGGTTGAGAGATTGGTGGGTGAGGTGGCTACAAGATCCTACAAAGAGGGATCTTGACCTTAACCAACCCAAGTGAGAAGGGTTGAGGTTAGACATGAGGCTCTTGTTCTAGAAGCCTCGAGAAACCTCCTCTTTTTCACTTTTTACCAAGGGAACCGCTTATACCCCTTTATGACATAGCGATGATGGGTAGGAACCATGCTAACAACATAGGTTAAAGGCGGTGGCACCGCCTAGTTCTCACACAACTAGTGTGGTGCTAAACAAGGTACCGCTTATCTGCTAGAGGGTAATAGCGGTGCTGCAATTTTGCATGTTGGAATCAACACCTAGAGTAGAATTCTCTTCAAGTTTGGGATTTGAGGGCAAATGTCTTGTGTTAGGGATCCTATCACATGCTAGTGACAGATTTTGAGTGTAACAGGTCTTCTCATCTTGAAGGTGGAAATCCCATTGGTTCAACAAGGACACATGCATATCGATCCAAAATTTGTTGTAAATTGAAGGGAGTAGTGGATACCGTTGATGGTTGAATCTGAATGGAATCGAGTTGAGCGATGACACCATGTGAATTCTTATTAATGATCTTTTTAATGTGATGTGAACTAATGATGCTGAGAGACCTGAGTTGTAATCCATTGAATGTGTTTTTTTTTCCATTGACTAAAAACTCAAAATTATGAGTGCTACCAGAATTAATGAAGTTATGAGTGCTACCAAAATTAATGAGTATTCTAAGAGGGATATTCTTGAAGAAACCCTTAACCCGCATGGTTTGTGGGGTGGTGAATCTGGATAATGCATGGAGAGATATCTCTGGGTGGTCATCCTGAGAAGGAGGGTCAACATACGGTTTTTGAATGTTGACCTGATCATCTATTGGATCATGATCATATTCACAAATTTTAGGTGCATGCGGAGAATCCAAATCCAAGAGATAGAGATTTTTCTCAACACATCTATTTCCCTAGGTGAATTTCTAATCACAATTAAAACAAATCCCTTTTTCTCTACTTGCCCACATCTCGGCTTCAGAAAAATGATTGATAGGAGTGGTTATAGGAGCTGGAGTGATTTGAGGTCTTTGGGAAACCATATTTCTGAATGGAACAAAAGTGGATTTGGAGCGTTGTTAGGCTATGATATTGTCCTCTATCAACCTAGTCAACCCTAGGGATTCCATCATTGTGTTGGGACATAAAATTTTAACCTTAGATCGGATTGCATCCGTCATGCCACTAAAACAAATCTTGTAGAATGCATCAGCCAATACTTTTGTGTGATTGCTCAGTTTCTCAAATTTGGTTTGATACTCTCTCATTGTGCCAGTTTGTGAAGTTTAGTGAGTGCTCTTGTGAAGTCATCAAAATCACTCGGTCTGAATCGTTGCAAAAGGAATTGGCAAAAATATTTCCATTTCGGCTCTTCATGAGACTTGATGTACCAATGGAACCATTGAAGGGATTCATGTTCCAAATGAAAGGATGCAAGTGGTACTTTGTTGACATAAAAGGTATTATGCAGACTAAAATATTGTTTTTCCTTATATATCCGTCCAGTCGGATCATCACCATTAAAGCAAGGAAAATCAAGCTTCGACCCATGAAAATTAATGGAAGAAGAGAACCCAGTGTCTACATAAGACTTTGGTTGCCGTATATTGTTCATGGTTGAATGCTGAAGATGGAGGCTGAGGATTTTTCATCCAGATCTTGGAGTTTGGTCTTGAGGGTGGGAAGTTCGTCTTTCATTTGTTTGTTTGCTCCTGCATGGGTGAAAACCATAGCAAAGATATATTTTTATTCTTTGGGGGAATGGGTAGAAAAACAAAAACAGATATTTTTTTAGAGAAGGGAAATTTGGAGTTGCGAAAAACTCTGATGGGTAATTGGGTTTAACTAGGTTTTGGACACTTTCTAAGAGACGAGGAAACTGAAAATGAGGATTTCAGAAGTGGGGTGAAGAATGGGAAATTTTTCAAAGAGGGACAAGGAAGCAGAAATAGAAAATGAATATTGTGGAAAAATTTGAAGGCGATCGGGTGAGAATCGAAGAAGTTATGGCAAACCCTAAAAATAGACAAATGTGGGATTTCTATCTTCGAAAAGTAGAATTTGGGATAGGTTCCTCAAGGAAGGAAATATGCAGAATGTAATTGCAGGGATTCCAGTGAATTTTCAAGGGAAACGGAGCTAAAGCAAAGAAGATATGCCGAAAAATATAAATTTTTACTCCTCTTTTTTATGGAATTGATCTGTGACGGATCTAAACATATGCAATCTGTTATTTATCAACTGGAAATAGATATATACCCCATGTATGTTCATCTTCCTCAAGGTGCATGGGATTCACTAGAACACCAATGGTGTCTAACAGATTGTGTATTGGGTCAGTACCCCTCACTCCATAGCTCAGGTAAAACTAATAATCGCTTTGCCACAAACGACAGCTCTTGGTTTACCTCACTGGCGGGAATTAGTCAATCAGGTAGGGGCCATTGCCCTTTTCGCTGGAAGCTACTCTCAATCGCAAGCAAGTGAAATCATGAATCTCGGTGTCTATTCTGTTAGAATCCTTTTCTGAATCCATATTCCGTAACATTTCGGCCGAAAACATGAAACTAAATTTCGGTCGAAAAATAGTTCGACCAAAAGTTAAATTTAACGGTATGCCTAAATTTTAATAGTTACTTTCTAACTTTAAATTTAACGGTATCCGTTAAAACTAACTTTCGGCCGAAAACCTATAAATTTTCAGAAATGGTATTCCATCCCATTTCTGACTCTTCTTCCAATTTCGGAGAGATTGGATCATATCAAATACTTACAATTTCTCTTCACAAATAATACCATTAGTTGCATAATTCAATCTACTTTCTATAGATGCGAATTTTGTTGAATTTGGTGTGATCCACTAATTTTATTTATTATATTTCTTAGAAGGTCTCTGGATTGCTTCAAAATTTAATAGAATTCATTGAAATTAAAATTCAATAACTTCTTAAAGACACGATAAAAAATTTGGAAAAATTGTGGCCCCCAACATCGATATGTTGTCTTCAAAATGGTACTTTTGGTTTTTTTGTTTTGAATTGGAAATTAGGGAAGATGTTGTGTCAAACTAAACATGTCACTTTTATGCTAGTTTTTTATATTGGTCCAATTCAAAAAATTCTAATAAGTATTGCATCTGGTTGTTGGATACAAACTTATAGACAGTTGTTAGTACAATCTGTCTAGACCATCATAACATATTTTGTTTTTAATGAACAATAGTTGAATAATGAATTAACTGATGTCTAGAAACATGAATATTTATCATAATTTCATTAATTAATAACATACTATCAAACACTTGCAAAAATGACATATCAAATGCCAATAAAAAAAATCTAAAAAATAACCGATAGAAACCTAACACAATTCTCTATAACTTTTGTTTTTACTACAAAATGAAATTCTAAATACAAATCCAATTTTTCGTTGCTCTAAGTTGACAAACTTGCAAAAACAACACTCCTTTTCTTATTAGCCCCCCCCCCCGGCCAAATAGACACCCAGAGTCATGATTTCACCCCAAGCTACTTCGAAGTTCATGTGGTACACCTCACAATGATTTTTATGGCTATTCCCAGGTACTTCCCACAGTTAAGAAGATACGGGTTATTCCTTGATATGAACTTGCAATTGAAATGAACAATACGGATGCAAAGAAGAATAACTACTACATTAATCACAACGCTAGGAAGCCATTGCGAAAAAAAGTTTGGCAAAAATTCCACCCAGCAAGCCCAAAAAAGTGCTCTAATACCAGATGATAGAAACCTCTTGCAATAAATAATGAAAATGCACAATATAACAGAAATAACATAACACATAAAGAATTTATTGATCGCATGGCACTTCGAGGGGAAAACCTCCTTTGAGAAAGATCAATAGAAATAACTCGTGGATTCCTTCATTGGCCTCAACATGTACTTATATACTAATTCTAATCTAAACAAGTATTACTCCCCGTGAATGTGGGATAATACAATATACTCACGAGACGAATTACAAAGCATGTGCGTCCAACAACAATATACTAACAAAGTAAAGAGAAGGGTTGGCATGGGTTCCTAACAAAAGGTTGTGCCAACACAACTTTTGTTGGTATAGTCATCACCCTTCTTTTGATCTACACTAATGATATTGTTCTTGTGGAAAGGAGTACCTATGATATTGACAAGAAACTAAAAATTGTCAGGAATTTTTTCTCTAGTACAGGTATGACTATTAACACTGACAAAACAAAAGTTATGATAGTCAAATATCAAATTGTCGCTTATGTTAATTTCATGTATGACAACAACAACTTGGAGAAAGTGACTTCATACAGAGAACTCAGAATATATCTTCATCACGAGATTAAATGGAACTATGGCATAGAGAAAAATAATAATGAAGGGTGTAAATCTTATTATGAACTTGAAAACATATGTAAATTAGCAGACCTTTGGCTTTGGGATAAGAAAAAACTCCTTTTTGAGACTCTCATCACTCTTGTTATGTTATATGGATGTGAAGTTTGGGGTTGTGGCATCTCTAGAGAATATTGGATAAGGATAGAGAAAATCCAAAGCCATTTTATAACATATAATCTCAAAACCATTTGTTAATACACACCATCTTATCCTCCTCAAATCTATGCCCCGTTGAGAGAATAGATATGACTAAGTACCTAACGTACAAGAACAAGATAAAAAAACATCGAGATAAGAGTCTTCCTAATATTGCTTCATTATCTAGTCAAAACAACTAAAGTCTTAAGTGAGGTTGGCATAAACACACTATGTCTTTATATCTAAATCATTAGAGAGACAAAGAAAAGATCACTGTATAAAATACTAATAATATTAAAATTATTATTGCACATAAAGTTAAGGAGAATTTGTTGTGTGATAAAGAATTAGAGGATAAGTGAAAATTATTATATTATAAGGAGATAATCAACCCTAGTCTAGAATATCAAAAGTATCTATCTATTTTAACTAGAATAAAGAAAAAAATCAAGATTGCTAAAATAAAACAAGCTCTCACGAACTCCATAGTTAAGCAGGGCATTAGACAATTTCTAAAACATTGTGGGATGAAAGAATTTGTCATCTTTGTGATACTAAAAGAATTGAATATGAAAATCACTTTTTCAAATAATGTTCTACATACACCCACATTAGAGTGCAATTTCAAAATATGTGTTACAATATTGACCTTCATAACCTTTTAACTCATCGCAATTATGGTGATCTGGGGTTGCTTCTCTTAAATCTTTTCAAGCATGTAAATTAAATTCTAAAGAAAAAATGATTGATTCGTTACATTTTTTAAGGTTTGATATACCAAATTCGGTTTCAATGGACATTAATAACCATCATTGTCATTTTTTTCCAAGGAATAACCTTGTGTAAAACCCTTTGAATATTACCTCATGTTTCATGGATCGTAAACAGGGTAAATTGTCAACCCTAATTATGGAGTCTAAACCCAAGGGGATTAAGATAGTCGAACACATGACCTCCCCAACTTTGGAAGAATAGATCTCATGTCTTTCTCATGAATTCTTGAGTTAACCCCCAGGGTTAACCATCATCATCATCATCATCATATATATATACCAAATATGGTCTCAATGGACATTTATAACCATCATCATCATTTTTTTCCAAGGAATAACCTTGTGTAAAACCCTCTGAATACTACCCCATGTTTCATGGATGGTAAACAGGGTAAATTGTGAACCCTAATTATGGAGTCTAACCCCAAGGGGATCAAGAAAGTCGAACATGTGACCTCCATCTTTGGGAGAAGAGATCTTGTGTCTTTCTCACGACTTCTTGAGCTAACCTTCAAGGCTAACCATTATATATATATATATACCCTTATTTATTTTGGATTGTGCATTCTCAACAACTTATGTATTTAATTCCAATAATTCTTCTCAATTTTTTACTAAATTTTGAACAAAAATTATTAGTAAAATATAACTGGAAAAAAAATCCAAATCAAAACTTTTTTTGTAAGCTTAACTCATTTTATATTAAAAAGAAAAATGCCTAGAGTTTAGGTTGGAGTTTAGGTTGGTCAACCACTTGGGAAACCCAACCAATGACAAAACATAAGATAGTCAAAATGGACTAGTAAATGTCTATAACCAAAGCTGTTATTATTCCTTTGTTTTCCTAATCTATGACTATCATGAATATTGTATAAATTTTTAAAACACATTTTCAGAAGCAAAACTATGATAACATTATTAAACAAAATAAGACATAACCTGGACAACCAAGAAGTTTGTTCCTCATCATCAAAAACATAAATATATGGCACCTCTTGGGATGAGGGGGATGGCGAGTGCTCTTCCTCCTTACCTTTCTCTACAAACACAAATACAGCGATAGCTTTAGTTATTAAATTGACTCTGATGGTTGTCTGCTTCAACTAGTCTTAGAAATCTCTTTGAAACTGCCTTAACTAGGCCTAAAGCTCATCAACCTAAAGAAGAATCTCCTTCTTCTCTTCCTTGTGATCCAAAAAGACTTTTCCAAGCAAAGATTTCATATGCCAATAAGGTAAAATGTTTGAAAATATTATGTTTCCCCTACTCCAACTTTATCCATTGGTAAGCCTCCTCAAGTTTTGCTTAAATGGATCTAGGTGTGTGCCTACAAAAAGTAGTTTGTAGCTGCCTCAACCTCTTTCATGAGCATCATATCCCACAAGCATCTACCTCTTTCATCAACATCATATCCCACAAGCATCACGAAATGGAGCCCCGTCCTTCTCTTGCAAGCTACGTATGACCACCGTGATGGCGAAAACCTTACTACGTTGTCTCGTTCACATAACATTAGGGCATGGGAGAGGCTTGAGGGGCATGCCTACGTGCAAGAGCCTTCTCTCGCCTTTCCCACCTCCACCTACCACCGAGTTGGAGCACCAAATCAAAACATAATAAACCACTACAATCCTTTATATGGTTTACAATATATTTTTTTTCACTCATTTATTATTTTAAGTATAATTCATTAAAAAGAAAATATAAATTTTGATACAACTTTCTTTTATGGAAGAACAAAATATTTAGTTAAAAAAATGTATGATTTTGATTTTGGTTGACTCGTATTTTAATACATTTTTCCAAAATATAAATCATTTAAGGTAATGTTGTTAGGCGATTCCTACTCACTCCTTATTTATTTAATTTAACTAAGTTTTGTTTACTTCTTAAAAATGTATGATTTTGATTTTGGTTGATTCGGATTTTAATACATTTTTCCAAAATATAATTCATTTAAAGTAATGTTGTTGGGCCATTCCTACTCACTTCTTATTTATTTAATTTAACTTAGTTTTGTTTACCTTATTTATTTATTTATTTATAACCTGAATAAAAAAATTAACACATTTATTTTAATTTTAAATTTTTCTATAAGTTTTTATAAATACTTGTAATTTTAATATTAAATTTTTATATATAAGTTTTTTTATAAATCTTTGAATTTTAATATGAAATTTTTTATATAATTTTATATTAAAACATTTTTATAAAAATTGTTTTGAATTTTTCCTTAATGTTAATAAATAAATTTAAAATGAATATATATAAAATAATAAAATGGTTAGGCATTTTTCAATGGGGTCTAAATAGAGTTGTCAAGCGTGCGAGTATAGAGGGTAAGGATGAGGATGTTGGCATTATGATTGGTATTGAGATGATCCAGAAGCAGATCATATTGTGATGTGCTTATTATTGATGGCAACACATAGTTCCAAGCAGATGATCTAGATAAGCAGAGGACTCAGACGAATAAGCCGAGGACTCAAGAGAATCGACGGTTTGTGCAGAGATCTACAAGATAAAGCACGGGAAGAAAGTTTAAAAGAAAATCTGATGAATAGTTCCAACGATCAGGAGTGAACCTGAAAAGAAATCAATGGTCCAAAAAATTGCGGAAACAAGATTACGAAGGTCAAATCTTGAGAAAAATGAAAAGTTCGGTTCTGCATTCCACAATCCACAATCCAAAGATCGATGGTTAGGAAAGGATTCCGCAAAACTGATCAACGGTTCACAGCAGGTGCGGAAAGATATTTGTGAAATTCCATTTGGACAAAGTTAGGAAGCACATCCCCAATCCACAATCCAAAGATTGACGATCAGGAAAGAATCCGCAAGAAATCGACAGTGCGAAGAGTTGCGAAAAACAATTTGTCGAAGCAATTTCGAGAGAAGTCAAAAATGCATACCCGCAATCTGCAATCCACATTTGATCTCACATCAACAGCTAGGATTGAATCCGCAAGAAATCGACTGTTCAAAAGAAATGCGGAAACAAAGTTACAGGAGAAAAATTGTGGAAGTAGTTTCAACAAATTTGGAAAACCCGCAATCCGCATCAGATCTAAGATCGACAATCGAAAAAATACTCTGCAAGAGATCGACGGCGCGGAAGAAAGATTGCGGAAAGGGAATTATGGAAGTTGTTTGAACAAGTTTGGAAAACCTGTCATCTGTAATCCGCATATGATCTAAGATCGATGATCAGGAAAGACTCCGCAAGAGATCGACGGGGCAGAAGAAAATTGCAGAAAGGGAATTGCGGAAGTATTTTGAACGAATTTGGAAAACCCGCAGTTCACAATCTGCGTCTGATCTAAGAACAACGATTAGGAAATACTCCACAACAGATCAATGGCGCGGAAGAAAATTGCAAAAAGGGATTTGTGGAAGTAGTTCGAAGAAAATCAAAATGCACACCTGAAATCCGCAATCCATAATATCTGAAATCTTATTTCAGATCGACGAATAGGTGAGAGCCTGCATGAAATCTACGGCACGGAAGAAGTCTTGCTGAACCAGAACTGCGGAAACTTATATTTGCAGAAAAAGACATTTGCGGAAGGAGTCAAGGTTGCAAAAAAAGACAATTGCGGAAGGAGTTAGATTTGTGGAAATACCGTTGTGGAAACCCAGAATTGCGAGAAGATTGAGGTTGCGGAAACAGATTGCTTATCGATTGGGCTCCTTGCATGTCATGAGGCATTGAACGATTTTGATCAGTTGTGAAACTAAACAATCAGGCATACGAACAGGTGAAGGGATTAAGGATTGGCATGTATAAAAGGATGGTTGAGAGAGAGGAATGGTGCGCTCTCTGAAGGCATAGAGTTGGTGCATGGATCGTCGTTGAAGTGGGGATCGCAGAATGAACGAGGACTCCGAATACACAGAATAGAGACAGTAAAATGAGTTGAGTCTGAACAAGCAGATCCTGAAGTAGATCAGAAAAGTGTAACAAAGTTGATATGCCCTGTTATATCAATTTTCTGCATACTATATTGAACATGTTTAAATCTAAGGAATGAGGGTGGTAGGGTGGTGTTAGGAAAAACATGTTTTCTTCTCTGTACAAGTTGGAGCATGTACAAGTGGAACTGGGTACTTCCACTCAATAGTAGCTAGAAAACTTTATTTTTAATGGGTGCTAGAAAATCATGAGGGTTGGTGCTCTCTACAAGTAGGATCTTGTAAACAGAGGTTGCAGCCTCATTTGAGTAGGTGCTCAAACAAAGATAATATAAATTAATTAGAGCTTCTTGTTAATATTTATCTATGTCTCTATCATGTGTGTGATTGATGATTACCATTTCTTTCGTTATACTTGCTACATCACCATGACTGTAAATTTGTGATCTGTAATAATGGTTTGAAAATTGGAAATTGTTTAAGCTTAGAAATAACTGATTCCCCCCCCCCCCCCTCCTCTTAGTTATTTGAATAATCTCAACAATTGGTATTAGAGTGGGTTCCTTTTATTTAAAGGTCGATATGTAAGCTTAAACATGACAAGTCATGATGGGACTTTTATCAATAAGGTTCCTCTATTTGATGGAACAAATTTCACCTTCTGGAAGGTTAGGATGAGAACATATCTAATGTCCTTAGGTGTTGATGTTTGGGATGTAGTAGAAACTATCTATGTAAAGCCAGTTGTGCTAGCCTCCAAAGATGATAAGTTGGAATTTAGTTTTAACACAAAGGCAATGAATGTTATCTTGATTGTTCTTGCATAAGCAAAGTTTGTTAAGGTGATGCATCTTGAATCGACAAAAGAGATGTGGGACAAACTTATAAGTAGTTATGAAGGAAATGAGAAAGTAAAATATTCCAAACTACATACATATAGACCAAAATTTTAACACCTAGAGATGAATGAGGAAGAATACCTTAGTAAATATTTCTTAAGAGTAGAAGAGATCGTGAATGCTATGAAAGGTATTGGTGAAAACATTGATGAAGCACTCTTAGTTCAGAAAATTTTAAGATCTTTTCTTGAAAGATTTAATCCCAAAGTTTATGCAATAGAAGAATTAAGTGATCTTAAAACTCTGCCTATTGACCAACTCCTAGGAAATCTGAATTCTTATGAAATGAGGATTAGTAAAGATAAATCTACCACTAGAGAAGCATCCTTTAAAGGAGATAAGAACATTGATTATGAAATGGATGTGACTGAGGCAAAAAATTTAAGGAGGCTGAAGAAAGGATGAGGTAAATATAAAGGCAAGATGCCCTTTAAATGTTTCAACTGTGGTAAAATAGGCCATTTTGTATCTAAATGTCCCCATAAGAAAAAGGGGAATACTTATGATGATGAAGAAAAATATACATTCAATAAATACATTAAAGAGGCTAAATATAAAAAGAAAATCTTGTGTGCAAATGATGTTGATTCCTCAAAAGAGACAGACAATGATTCATCTTGTGAAGATAAAGTGAATAATTTTATGCTTATGGCCATAGAAGATTTTGAAAATGAATATACAGGAAGTGACCTGAATGATGAAGAATATATGGTTGATATGGAAGGTGAACTAATCAGTGCTCTGGAAGAGATTGACAGACTCATACTAAAGAAGAGGAAACAAAAACAATTGTTGATGCAGTATGAAAAGAATGGTAAAGAACCAATTGAAGATCTTTCCCTGCTAAAATTGGAACTAGAAGAGGCAAAGAAAATAGAAGATATTCTGAAACACCAATTAACAGAGGATAAAACAAGATGTTAACTATTGGAAGAAGAAGTAGTGACAGCTAGAAAAGAATTGGAGAAATTTCAAGCTTTGTATCACCAAAATATGTCAAGTATTAAAGCTTCAAAATAACTCAACAACATTTTGAGTAAGCAAAGGTCTCCATTATTAAAAACAGGTCTCAGCTATGAACAAGGTTCAAGCAACAAACAGTCAGAATACAAACATATCTTGCAAACAAAAGGAAATGAAGATGAAACAAGTACCAGAATCAGGACTTCATATAGGAAATATTAACCAAACTTTGCTCTGGAACAAAGTCAACAAAAAGGAAGAAACCAAGATTCATGTACCAAAAAAATTTCCATGGTTATTGTTATTGTTTTTTCTAATTTTGGTCACAAAGCTGCAAATTGTGCATTTGATTTGAGAAGTATGCAATTAAGGATATCAAAGAACAGTCAATTGCTGCAACATAGAACAAGACAGTTAGTGAGGAAACAATAATAGCATTCAACTCAATTCACAACTAAAAGAAGAACACATGATAGACATATCAACTCTTTTGATCTACTGTACTATGATCCAAAATGTTATGTTTGTCATAATTTTGGACACAAGGCTTCATACTGTTATCTGAAGAAGTACAAAACAGATCCAAGAGTGAATTACTCAGGTGGAAGTGCTAAAGTTTGGAAGAAGAAAGAAAATAACAAATGTGGCTTAGTGATTTTTGTTCAAAGGCAAAAAGGCCCCTAGTATATTGACAGTGGATGTTCCAAACACATGACTAGTGATAAAAGTAAGTTTATGTCTCTAAGTGAAATTAAATCAAGAAATGTAACTTTTGGAAATGATGCTCCAAGGAAAATCAAAGGAAAAGGAATGGTAAAGTTGAGTAATGGCAAAGGGAAATCCCATGATGTGTTGTTTGTATATGGACTGAAACATAATCTTCTTAGTATCAGTCAGGTTTGTGACAGAGGATGTGAAGTTGTTTTCACTTCTAAAGATTGCAAGATAAAATATGTACAATCGGGACAGTTGGTTGCAAAAGGCATAAGAACATAAAACAATGTCTATGTCTTGAAAGAAGGAAAAGAAGAATATCATGTAAGCAAGTATAATGAAAGTTGTCTATGGAATAGGAGACTTGGATGCTTAAACTTTGATCATATAATCAAGCTTATGAACAATGGGGCAGCAAAATATCTTCCAAAAATATCAGATCTTTTACCACCTAAGTTGTACTTAGTGGTTTTATATCAAGTGAGCCTGGTGAACCGGACAGGGATAACTTGTTCGGACTTCAGAGAACCTTCAGTCTTGCTTCCGGGAAGCTTTATTGTATCATATCACATGTTCATACCCCATGGGGGAGTTGTAATAAATGTTCTAGCATGATAGTGTCTGTAAAAGACTCGGTCTCTTAGACTTCATTTGTCAATCCGATCAGCCCAGGGTGTTTTTCTTTCCCTTGGTTATTATTGGTTGTTGAATAAACAACTGATAATTTCTGAGTTTTTCACTCCATACCTCCAAAGTTGGGGTGGTCGGCTTGGCATTTGTGCCTATTGAGGTTATTAGAGTCTATGTGTCAATGTGTAAGCATGCTAGACATCATTTTTTAGTCATGTGAACATGTCTAAGCCCCCCTAGGTGTTTTTCAATTTTTCAGTTTTTTCAGTTTTTTCAGTGTTTTTTATTAAAATTTAATTTTTCCAAAACTTAGGCTATTTTTTAATAGTTTAATTGGAAAATTTGAGTTTGTAATAAAAGTGGGCCAAATAATCAGTTTCAGTCATGTAGGTGCTCATTTTAAAGCTAAGAGCACCATGCAAACCCATGGACCCACTGTTTCCTAGTTTTGAGTGATCTTCCATCACTCAGGTCAAAAAGCCCCAAAAATCAATTATTGATTATTTTAATTAATAAATTGATGAATAATGGAGCAAATCCAAAATCAAATAAATCAATGGATTCTCAACCGATTTGACTGAAATCAATCAGATGTGGAGCAGATTGACTGGATCTGACAAATCCTTGACTGAAGGAGGGGATCAAATCAGATCCAGAGTTGATCTACAGTGGTCTTCATGAGGAATTTCGCCCTCCCTCTCTCCTCAACACGTTTTTGGCTCAACTGGATGATTTTTGGTGGATTCTTCAGTGTTTGGGCCGATGTGTCAGTGTATGGGTTGATGTGTCAGCCAGATCAGGCCCCCAGTTGACAAGTAGGCTCAGTTCAGCCTCAGTTCTGCATTGATGAACTATCCATCAGAGGATTTCACTTGATTCCATGAGGAATTGTGCCCCCCCTGGGCTAGATGGCTTGCAAATTGTATAAATCAAGGCACAGCCTCCTCTTCCATGAGTTAGAACTGGGATTGAGGTGCTGCTGCTATTGTATTGTTGTAATTCTCATTTGAAATAAAGAAAAGCTTTGGAGGCAATACGGTGTGGTGCCATTACATGTGTGGATGATTATTGCCATTGTTCTACTGAGGTAACCTGTATCTGTGGTCATTTCTTGCTATTTTCTTGTAGATCTGTGGTTAAGATTGGTAATTAGCTTATTACAATCTTGATAGGAAAGGTGTTGTTCAATAAGTTTATTGGCTGTCACTCTCCTTTGATCCATGTTTAGAATTCTAGATCTAGCATGTCCTATAAGCTTATATGCATGTTATCTTGAATCTCTTTGTATGTACTAATCGGATCTCACAAGTGTCTTGGCAAGTTCTTTGATTTCAGCTGAGTTGCAGGTTCACACTTTGGAGAGGATGCTGATCTAGTTTGCTTCTTCATTCTCTTCAAAATAGTTCAAAGGCATATTCCCTCGGCATCCCACCTGAAATCTCTACTGTGGATCTTCAAAGAAACCAACACTCTTTCTCTCTCTTCCTCCTTTAAAAATTATTAAACTTTCCTCAAAACTGGTTACTTTAAGGTTTCTTTTTAAATACTGATCTATCTCATAAAGAAAAGAATACATAGATCTAATTATCAAGATCCCTTCAATTTTCTAGATCTTAGTTTCATTGTGCACATAAAGTTCAAATTCAAGAGATCTAGCTAAATTGCCTTAGTTTCGCAAGTATTTTAGTGAAGAATCAATAGCTTGCTGTTAAGGTAGTTTCATTTACTGTTCAATAATTTCAATATTCTGCAATATAAGTTCTGTTAATTGGCTGCACAAATAGCAGGCCAAGATCCCAAGGAAAGCTTGCTTTCCTTGGTTCCCTTTCGTCGATTTAGCTAGTTTAATTTCGTTAATTTTTTGAGATAAAGTAGGCTGACCCAAAGGCACTCTTAAAGTGCTTTGGGGAATTTGTTATTCTAATTCATTCGCTGTCACTTAGCAGGTATGACAGAGAATAAAATAAGCTGCTGTCCAAAGTGGCTTTTGGAGCGCTCAAATCCCCCCAGGGGGCTCTCTTTCGTCACATAATTTGTAATTGTTTTGCATAAACTGTAATATATTGGTTTCAGCCTATATAAGGACCAAGAAAGCTCTGTTTTATCAATGCTTTGATATTGTAACCTCTATAATAAAATCATCCTTTGAATAGGCTCTTTCGAGCCCATTCCCCATCCCCCCTGGGGGGATTCGCGTCAGTGCCCTTTTTGTCTTTTCTGCTTATTTCCTTTTACTAGAATTTATCTGATTGATAGGGTATTATATTTGATCTTGTTTTTAATTCCATATTCCATATCTCATTTTCAAAAGTAATCATAATACTTACCCCACGATTTCCCGAGTGACCCGCAAGGGGAAAGAGATTCGTGGTAGGATTAATCAGAAAACCGCATTTGTGTAGTTGTGTTATTTTCTCATCTTTTTTTTATCAGCACATTAAAATTAACCCCTCCTTGATTCCCCGATTGAGATCCACTTGGATCTAAAGAGGTTCTTGGAGGCTTTTCTTTTAAGCAAGAACACATCTTTTAAAACTTATTAAAATTTACAAGACTCCAGTGTGTATGCTCTGCACTTGGCTGCGGTTCGTCCGATCAGTCAAGCTGTATCAAAAGCACTTGGGTGACTAGCATAATTAGGTCTCACCTTCCCCAATTAACAAACCATCAGGTGAAAATCCAACACCTCGATCAAACCTTTACGGTGGCAAAATACCCAAAGGAAGCGGGAACCTACTGAAAAGTGACCTCGGGGCACCGATCTCTGTCACACCTTAACGGGTGCGTTACGAACACAGCCCCAGAGACTCCATTTCAGCCCACATATTCCTTGCGGGTAGCCGTATAGGCTTTGTTTTGGACATACTCCAAGTACTCTCGGGTATATCTGGAGTCCCTCTTTAGCCTAATTTAATCAATTCATACTTCATTTTTAACTTAAAACATACCAAGATGCAATCGCAAAACATTTATTCCAAACACATGCAAGCACACTGATCTCTTTTGACTCCCTTATTAAGGCACTGGTCTTTTCTGCTTCATATTTATATTGTGTATCAATTTTGTGCTTTCGTGTGTATCTTCGTATCTTGTCATCTTGATTGTTTATAGTTAAAGTATTCAAACTCCTAAAATAACTGATTCAGTACAACATCATTACACTAAGAAATCATCCTTAGTAACTTAATAGGGTCTACCCCCCTTGCTTCGTTAGGAGTTGAGCCTAAACGGAGGAGTCAAGAACAAGGTGACAGCCTTGACTCGAGACTTGCCCCCAAGGACACACCGAGTGGCTTGAATATTTCTGCCATGTGATCCAGGTGTGTGAAAAGGTGGAAACAAGATCCATATGACTATTTGTAAACCTTGTCAAATGGGAAAATTGACTCACACACATTTTAAATCCAAGAATTTCACATCAACAGACAAACCTCTTCAGTTAGTACATATGGATTTGTGTCGACCATCAAGAAATGAAGGAATGGGAAGAGAAAGATATTTTATGTTGGTCATTGATGATTATTCTAGACTCACATGGGTTGCCTTTCAGTAGGAAAGATCTGAAGCGTTTGAAAAGTTCAAAATTTTTAAGGCTCTGACTGAGAATCAAATAGGAAAGAGACTGAAGGAAATAAGGTCTGATAGAAGAGGAGATTTTAGTTTGGGAGACTTCAAAGCATTTTGTGATAATTATGGAATCAATAGAGAATATAGTATTCCAGGGACTCCATGGAAAAATGGAGTAGTTGAGAGATAGAATAGGTCAGTACAACAGATGTCAAGATCAATGATAAATGAAAGGAATATTTATCAGACATACTATTGGACTCATGATTATCGTTAGACCAAAACCCGCGGGTGTTAATCTCCACCACAATCGCCAAAATTAGGATCTTGGGAGGCGATTAGTCCATGTCACGAAACTCATGGGGAGAGTTGAACCCAACCTCAAACAATCTCCCCCCCAACACGAGTCGGGTGAGTTTCGAACCCTTTACCTATTGCTCTGATACCATTTGTTGGACTCATGATTGTCATTAGACCAAAACCTATAGGTGTTAATCTCTGCCACAATCTCCAAAGTTAGGATCTCAGGAGGCGATTAGTCCATGTAACGAAACTCATGGGGAGCGTTGAACCCAATGTCGAACACATACTGGGTAGAGGAAATTCACACAATTGTCCATATTCTTAACAAAGATCACTTAAGGCCAAAGAGTGATAAGACTCCTTATGAATTGCGGTTTGGAATACTTGCTTCTATCAAAGTACACTTTAAAGTATTTGGAAGTAAATGTTATATTAAAAACTATGATGAACATCTTGGCAAATATGACGACAAGGTTGATGAAGGTATCTTCTTAGGATATGATACAAACAGTAAAGGGTACACATGTTACAATAAGAGGATGCATAAATTGGTTGACTATATTAACATTAAAATCGATGAACGAATTCCTGTAAAAGATATTCAAATAAGCAGCGTTGAACCAAATACAGAGGATACCATTGAAGTTGAGGAAGAACAAGTCCAAGAATTAGAAAAATAAGATTCAGAGTCAGACGATGAAAGTGCAAACATTCAAGCATATTCAAAAAAACAGACAGAAACAAAACCACCTTCCAGAATTATTCAGAAGAATCATCCCGAAACTCAGATAATTGGTGACAAGAGTAAAGGAGTTCAGACAAGAAGGAAATTGATTAAAGCTTCAGAACAATATCAGGTTGCTTTACTATCTATGATTGAACTTAATAATTTTGAAGAATCCAGTGAGAATGAAGATTGGATTAGAGCCATGAATGAAGAGCTTGATCAGATTGAGAAGAATAATACTTGGGAGTTTGTTCCTAGACCTGTAGAAAAGAATGTAATATGCTCCAAATGGGTGTTTAAAAATAAGTTGAATGAACAAGGACAAATTGTGAGGAATAAATCTCGACTAGTCTGTAAGGGGTATGCACAAGTTGAGGGACAATATTTTGATGAAACCTTTGCACCAGTGGAAAGATTGGAAGCTATCAAAAATTTTCTTGCCTATGTAAGTCATAAGAACTTCAAAGTGTATCAGATGGATGTTAAGTCAACATTCCTCAATGGAGATCTAGAAGAAGAAGTCTATATAGATCAACCTAAAGGGTTCCAATTGATAGAAAATACTAACAATGTATGCAAACTAAAGAAGGAACTATATAGATTGAAACAAGCACCAATATCCCGTTATTATAGACTGGATAAATATCTACAGGACAAAGGATTCAAGAAAGGTACTGTTGACAGAAATTTGTACATCAAATACGAAGGTGATGATTTATTATTTTTTTTGGTGTATGTGGATGACATTATTTTTGGATGCACTAATGATTATTTTGTTCAGTGGTTTGCTAATGCTATGCAATCTAAGTTCGAGATGTCAATGATAGGAGAATTTTCATCCTTTCTTGGTCTCTGCATTATTTAGAGTTTTGAAGGTTTATTTCTCAAGAGAAGTATTTGAAGGGGATGTTGAAGATATTTCAGATGGGAGATTCTTCATCTGTTGGTACGCCTATAGTTGTTGGTTGTAAACTTAGCAAGGATGATCCTTCACCTAATGTTGATGAAAGAACATATCGGTCTATGATAGGTAGTCTTTTGTACATCACAGCATCTCGTCCTGATATAATGCAATTTTTTGGTATGGTAGGTGTTAGTACCAGAAATTGTTCTCAGACTACTAAAGAACAAGCCAAGACAATCTCATAAAATAAAATTAAGTAAAATAGGTTTTTAGGGTTTTGGTTTATGGTTTTGATTTTAAAAACTTCATCAACAAGGAGGAAATAAACATCCACAAGATAATACAGAACTGAATCATGCAAGTTGGATAAACTGGGGATCAAACACATCCCAATAATCTATCAAACATTACACATGAAATACTAATTCCACCCACAGGCTACAAGCATTTACATGAATAAACCTTTAAACAAGAAATGAAATTCTAGACTGAGAAATCAACCAGATCAGAAATGAAAATGCATGACAGGTAAAAGGGCTTATCATTTTATATATAATCAATAACATTCATCCACTTACATAAGAGTTATAAGTGCTAGCTTGAGAAATCAAAGCTCCAAAAGCCTCTCCTTGAGTGAAAAATTCCACCCCAAAAGTGTATGTTTGTCTTCCTTTTATCATTACAAAAGTAAAGTAGTTCCATAAATACCTTCTAGGTCAAAATTTGAAACATTTACATCAATTAGTTACATGATAACTCAAAATATTTAAAGATAATTAACCCAAAAATAGCAAATCGGATTTGGGGAAATTTGGCGAATTTCAGGAAATTTGGGTCTCAACGATTCCTTCATATCTCTCGATCCAAGACACCTGTGCAAACACTGAGAGAGGTTGTTTTAAATGAGTATGTTATGAACAAAAACCTCTCTTGCTTTTTCAAAATTCCCTTTCAATTGATCGAAATACGTGCTGCACATTTGTGACTAAAACAGAAAATTATTAAATAATTCAAACCCTGAAAATAGGCCACAAAGATGAATTTGAATCTCTCAAATGATAATAGTTGTTGAAAAACTGAGAGAGTTATTTTTGAATGAGTCAGTTTTGGATAAAAACCTCTTTTTGTTTTCCTAAATTCGTTTCCATATCCTTGTAATATGCTCCCAATGACAATGACAAAAACAGGAAAAACAGAGCTGCTACAGGAATCTCCTCATTAAAATATTTGACAAAGGACTCAAAAATGAGAGTTAGATTATAAATCAAAACTTGGAATAAACTTTTATTATAAGTTTTTAAAAGCTTAAAGATGTACATATTAACTAATAAGCCCAAAATACAAACCCTAAAACTAAAATAATGAAATAATTCAACCATTAAAAGCATTAAATCCAACCAAAATTATTGATTGTCCAAAATTCTTAAAATCAACATAAAATGTAAAATCATTTTAAACCAACGGTTGAAAATTAGGACAAAAAGAATAGATAAACTAAGAACAAGATCTAGTTGTAACATCTGGCTCTTGCTACGGGATGAATTCCTCCTTGTGAGGCTTCAAGAACCTGTAGACCTTGTGCCTTATTCATTGGGTGATGGATTCATTTACCAAATCTCTGCAACTTTCTCAAACTTTGAACACATACCTATGAAATGACAAAATACTACTACAAACCACCATATTGAAAAGAGTCTACATGCTCATATAGCGAGCTTATTCTGCTATTTACTCCTACTTCTAATCAGAGGAAACAACCCAATCAAGTGTAATCATACTTCCAGTGAACCCAAGAAACCCTTTAACTGAGAATCATAATTCCATGCATGCTACTGTTTGAGAAAACCCACAAAAGATGTGATAAATGCAATAAAGAGTCTGTAGGAAGCTGATACTTATGACCGGAAATAGAAAGTATGTCAAAAGCTGCAGCATTAGAAACCTTTGAAAAATACAACTCCATCTAAGAAGCCACAGGATCATGAAATTTCTAATTTAAAACTTCAATGTCTTCATTATATTCATCATAAAGTGAAGCATTCTCTTCCTCTCCATTGTTGTTCTTTTTAAACTTTGGATCAAGAATGGAAACCAAGGGCTTTTCAAACTGCTTCTCGACCTTTAAATAAAACCATTGATCAAAACTTAAACAAATAAAATTCTGAAAGTGACCATAAGTCAAGAATGGCAATTTATTTCTTATATCAATAGTAAGAGGTTGAAGAGCAACAACTTCTTCTTCATAACATGATAATCTCATAGCAGGAACTAAGAAATTTCTACTATAATCCATTGAAAGTATATTATCATCGAAAAAATCAGCAAACTGATATGAATAATCAACACAAGCGTCATTTACATCCTTGTTCATATGAAAATCTAAAAATGATGAAGAAAACTGTCTTAAATCTGAATGATACCTACCTTCTTCTTCTTGTTCATAAGCTTGTATATCTTCAACATGAGCCTGATCTCGAAGCATTTTGCAAGCTCGAATGTTCTCCTCCACTCCTTTTGCATCCTCAAACAATTGTCTTAAAGATGATGATTTCCTTTCTAACAGGAAAAAGACAAGATCTGAATGTTGAGCCATAACATAATATACCATAGCAAGTTTTTCCGAAGGTCTGATATCTGTAGGCATACTGATATAAAAACTTTGAAACCTCCAATTAAATTTAGTAATTTGCTCATCATTCTCCCTTTTCAAACTATAAAATTCGGAAAGAATTTGATCATAAGATTTATTCTTACCCCAATAATTCAAAAAGACATCATGTAACTCTTCCCATGATCCAATTGAATCATCTCTTAAATTTCGAAACCAAAACCTAGCATCTCCAGCAAAGGATTTCGAAAATAACCTCATGACAACATCCTCATGCATGATTTCAAAATTATCAATGAAATTATGAAAAGTTTCTAAATGTTTCTCTGCTGTAATATGGTTTTTTCCAGTAAAATGGGGAAGATATTCAACAAAGTAGGAAGGGTAAGGATGTAAGAGAGATGGCAGCCTAAGAGGTTTAAACATCTTCTGTCTGAATCTAGACTGAAAATCTGTGAGTTGAAAATGAGGTTCAACAAGATGTTCGCAAGTTTCAGCAGTGATGGTAGAAGGTAATAGATTATCTTTACTCTCTACAAGATGACCAGAATAATCAGCTTCAAGAGATATGGGCATATGTATATCATGCTGCACATGTATTTCACATGAAGGAATAGGATCAACATCAATAAAACAAGAAGAATGCAGATTTTCTTCTTCCAAAAAGGGATATGTACTTGAAGGTTTATGATCATCGAAATAGACAAAACAAAAAATAATTCTTTTGACATGCAATGGGAAATATAGGAAAGAACTGATGAATAAGAACAAAACCTCATGAAGTAAACTAACAAGCTGATACCCAGTCTTTCCATTTGGCTTCTTCATTTTTCTGTCAACAAAATTCTCCTTGCAGTCACAATCTTTAATCGTGGAGTCGCCAGTGAAAAATTGTAGTCTAAAATATTTTCTGGCTCTGTTCACCTCTCAAAATCAGATGAATAATGATATCCCAGGGAATATATACTTCAGCTTCATCCCCGGCAATGGTGCCAAAGATGTTAGTGCCAGAAATTGTTCTTAGACTACTAAAGAACAAGCCAACACAATCTCATAAAATAAAATTAAGTAAAATAGGTTTTTAGGGTTTTGGTTTATGGTTTACATAATAGAATCATGCAAGTTGGATAAACTAGGGATCAAACACATCCCAATAAGCCATAAAACATTACACATGAAATACTAATTCCACCCACAGGCTACAAGCATTTACATGAATAAACCTTTAAACAAGAAATGAAATTGTAGGCTGAGCAATTAACCAGATCAGAAATGAAAAAGCATGACAGGTAAAAGGGCTTATCAGTTTATATATAATCAATAATAGTCATCCACTTACATAAGAGTTAGAAGTGCTAGCTTGAGAAATCAAAGCTCCAAAAGCCTCTCCTTGAGTGAAAAATCCCACCCCAAAACTGTATGTTTGTCTTTCTTTTATCATTACAAAAGTAAAGTAGTTCCATAACTACCTTCTAGGTCTAAATTTGAAACAGTTACATCAATTAGTTACATGATAAGTCAAAATCTTTAAAGATAATTAACCCAAAATAGCAAATCAGATTTGGGGAAATTTGGTGAATTTCTGGAATTTTGGGTCTCAAAGATACCTTCATATCTCTCGATCAGAGACACCTGTGCAAAAAATGAGATAGGTTGTTTTAAATGAGTATGTTATGAAAAAAAACCTCTCTTGGTTTTTCAAAATTTATCATCAATTGATCGGAATACATGCTTAAAATTTGTGACTAAAACAAGAAATTATTAAATAATTCAAACCCTGAAAATAGGCCACAAAGATGAATTCGAATATCTCAAATGATAATAGTTGTTACAAAACTGGGAGAGGTTTTTGTGAATGAGTTAGTTTTGGACAAAAATCTCTTTTGGTTTTCCTGAATTCATTTCGACGGTCAGGAAAGGATTCCGTAAAAGCGATCGACGGTTCATAGCAGTTGCAGAAAGAGATTTGAGGAATTCCATTTCGACAAAGTTGGGAGGCACATCTGCATTCTGCAATCCGCAATCCAAAGATCGACACCCAGGAAAAAATCTGCAAGAAATTGATGGCTCGGATAGTTACAAAAAAATATTTGCGGAAGACGAATTACAGAAGCAATTTCATGAGAATTCAAAAATGCATACCCACAATCCGCATTTGATCTCACATCAACAACTAGGATTGAAACCGCAAGAAATCAGCAGTTCAGAAGAAATGTGGAAACAAAATTGCGGGAGATAAATTGCGGAAGTAGTTTGAACAAATTTGGAAAACCTGCAATCCGCAATTCGCATCAGAGCTAAGATCAACGATCGGGAAATAATCCGTAAGAAATCGACGTCCCGGAAGAAGAATTACGAAAAGGGAATTGCGGAATTAGTTTGAACAAATTTGGAAAATCCACAATCCGCATCTGATCTAATATCGATGATTGGTAGAGACTCTACAAGAGATCGATGGCGTAGAAGAAAATTGTGGAAAGGGAATTGTGGAAGTAGTTTGATCGAATTTGGAAAACCCGCAATCTGCATCTAATCTAAGATCGACGATCGAGAAAGACTCTGCAAGAGATCTACAGCGCAGAAGAAAATTATGGAAAGGGATTTGCGGAAGTAGTTTCGAAGAAAATAAAAATGCACACCCGAAATACGCAATCTGCAATATCCAAAATCTTATTTCAGATCAACGAACAGGAGAGAGTCCGCATGAAATCAACGTTGCAGAAGAAGTCTTGCAGAACCAGAACTGCGAAAACTCAGATTTGTGGAAAAAGACAGATGCATAAGGAGTCGGGGTTGTGGAAAAAGACAATTGCAGAAGGAGTTAGAGTTGTGGAAATGTCGTTGTGGAAACTCAGAATTGCGAGAAGGCTGAGGTTGCAAAAACAGATTGCTTATCAATTGGACTCCTTTCTTGTGATGAGGCATTGAACGGTTTTGATCAGTTGTGAAACTGAACATTTAGGCATACAAACAGGTGAACAAATTAAGGATTGGCATGTATAAAAGGATGGTCGAGAGAGAGTACTGGTGCGCTCTCTAAAGGTAGAGATATGGTGCATGGACCGCCTTCAAAGTGGGGATCGCAGAATGAACAAGGACTCTGAATACACAGAATAGAGATAGTAACATGAGCTGAGTCTGAATAAGCAGGTCTTGAAGTAGATCATAAAAGTGTAACATAGTTGGTATGCATTGTTATATCTATTTTCTACATATTGTACTGAACATGTTTATATCTAAGGAATAAGGGTGGTAGGGTGGTGCTAGGAAAAACAAGTTGTCTTCTATGTACAAGTGGAAGTGGGTACTTCCACTCATTAGTAGTTGGAAAACTTTATTTTTTAGTGGGTGTTAGAAAATCATGAGGGTTGGTGCTCTCTACAAGTAGGAGCTTGTAAAGAAAGGTTGTAGCCTCGTTTGAGTAGGTGCTCAAACAAATATAATATAAATGAATTAGAGCTTCTTGGTAATATTTTTCTATGTCTCTATCATGTGTGTGATTGATGGTTACCATTTCTTTCTTTATACTTGTTGCATCACCATAACTGTAAATTTGTGATCTGTAATAATGGTTTGAAAAATGGAAATTGTTTAAGCTTGGAAATAACTGACTCGCCCCCATCTCAGTTATATGAATAATCTCAACAGAGGATGTACAACTAGTTGACTTCTTGACTAATGATCTATCAAAATATCATATTCTCTTCTTTCCACCTAGTGTTGCTTCTTTTGTGGATCGGCTTTCTCATGCTTTAGAGGGCGAGGATATATTATCACCTTGTGTGAAGGGTGGGGTCTTGAATAGTGTGTTATGGTGTCAGACTAGAGTTTTAAAGGATGACATTGAAGGAGCAAGAGGTCTCTCGGCCTTTGGAAAGTTATCACTCTAAGTAATTTTCGATTTCTATGGAATGTTTTGGTTCAAAGTTGGAGCTTCCTTCTCATTTTCGCTTGGAGGCTAGTTTAGTTCAGGCTAATCTAGGTTCTTGCAGTTTTTTGGAGAGGGGTCCTATTGATTTGGGAAATCATACCTCTTTTCCATCTAAGGTTTTGGGTTCAGTATTTGTCAGTTCAAAGGTTGGTTTGGAGGAATTGCAATCGATTCAAGGAAAGTTGGGTATTTCTCCAAACCATAAGCGCAGTAAGAGGGTGTTGAAGATCTAGGGGGTGATATCACTCTACTGGTGGGAGAAGATGTACGGTGAGTCAAATCTTAAATCTGGAAAGGAAATTTTGGTAGGATATTTTTCTATAAGGTGATCTAGGGTGCAAAGTTTGATTTCTTAGATGAAGGAAGCATGGGGACTAGGGATGGTTTATGTCCCTACAACCCATGTGCTTACCAAAGGATGGTAGGAGTTCATATTCAAGCCAAAGTAAGATGCGTGGTCAGTTCTTAAAGAAGTATACTTTTGGTGGAGCTCCTATTTGGAAATTAAAACATGGCATCCAATGTTTGACGCTTGACGCTAATTTAGAAACAATGGAAAGTACCCATGTGTGGATTAAATTTACAAGGTTGTCGATGGAGTTTTAGATAGATTCATCCCTCTGTGTAGTTGGGAATTATATAGGTAATACAATCTTGGTCGATGATAGATTTAAGAAGGAAGGTATGCGGTCGGTGCAAAGATCTTGGTGGAATTGGATTGTCGCAAGGGTTTATTTGAATCAAATGATATGATTTGGGGTATCAACAGGTATATTCAAATTTTATATCACCTTAAAAATACCCTTAAGATGTTCATGTGTCAATATTATATTCGTCTTCTAAAGGATTTCTCTCAGTCGTTTATCAAAAAGATCTGGCAAAAAAATCGGATGGCAAGTGATCTGGTGGAGGAGGGAAAATGTGTAGGAATTTTTTCGTCTCCTACTTTGGTGAGGGGGGTTAATCCCTTGCCAAAGGCTTCTCCTGTCAAAAAGGAACATGTTTCCAGTAAATGGGAGGATACCTTTTGTGTTGGGGAATTCCCTTTTTCGCTATCAAATGAAGACTTTGGGAAGCCAGGTGAATTACGTGGAGGGCCAGTTCATTTAGTCAGTGGGAGGTTTGGTTCCTCCTTGGAAGTGCAAGGTAGTGGAATTGTTAATATTGGTGATGATGTCTCTGTGTTAGGAGGTAATTAAAAAGAGGAGGCAGGGGGGGTTCGAGGTTTTTGCTCAGAATCCCTCGGCTAGGGTGGTCAAACGGCCTAGTGAAAGAGTCCACTAAAACTTTAAATTCTCGACCTAAATGCATATGGTCCCTCATGGGGTTGTTTCCCCTATTTATGTGGATCATAAGGATGGAGGTATTGAAAGGAATGATGATTATTCAACTAGTTTTTTTCAAGAGGAGGGGGATTTTATTGCCTGCGTCCTAAAAAGGGTTCTAGAGAGGAGATCAATCCTTTAATACGATTAAGTATTGACCCTAGGGCTGAGGCAGGGCTCTCTATTGTGGGTTGAACTTCATCCTTTCAAATATATCATGAACGGGATAAATAAGAGATATTTCAAGGTAAACATTGTTTGATAACTAGGGTCCTTAGAGCAGGATGAGCCCATTGTCCTAATTCCTTGTAAAAATTCTATAATTGAATGTTATGAGTTTGAGAGGCAATGTCAATCATGTTATCCTTAGAATATTAATGGATTATGAACGTCCATTAATGGTTTTGTTTCAATAAACTATGATTAATGATTTTGTTTCAATAAACTATGATTAGTGGGACTCAGGAGATTACGGAGCTAAAAAAGTGGTTGAAAGGATAGGAATTATGTAGTGTAGATTCAAATGGCTTGTCTAGGTGTTTAGTAATGGGTTGGTCTTCAACTCTACTTTTGACCAAATCATGTGCTTTTGTTTCTCATTTGTTTACAGAATTTTGTTGCAAGGAGAGGGGGTATCTATTTTGGTGTTAAATATGTGGGTTTTTTAGTGGAAGGGAGGTCTTTTGGGATGGGGTGGCGTCTTTGGAGTTGCCAAAAACTAAGGAATGTCTTATAAATGGCAATTTGAATTTGATGCTCTCATAAGGTGAATTTTGGGATGAGACATCAAGGGAGGATAGGCTTTCATATTATCTTTGATATCTACTTGATTTTGTAGCGTGGATTGGCATTGTGTCATAGAGGATCAAGTCAACATGGACAAATAATAGAAATGGTCTGAGAAAAATAGTGAATCGTCTCTACCAATGTTGGGTTAAGGACCTTTTTATGCAGCATTTAACTATTTGTCAATCCTGGGTGGAGAGAGTCTGAATTTTAGACCATTTTCTAATTCTTTATGAATTTCCTCAGAATAGGAAAACCCAAGATCCCCTCCAAATATAATCCAAGTTGGGAAATAAAGGAGGATTTTTGGGAATTATTTCTTGATAATTGGAAGAAGTTTTCTCTGGATTTGTAATTAACAGCATATGAGCAATTTCATTTTTCGTTGAAGTCTCTTCAACAGAAAGTTATTGAGTGGGATCGTGATCATTTTAAGGTGAGAAGTTAAAATGGTTGACTTGAAAAAGGCTCTGGCAATTCTTTCAGTAGTTAGGTTTGATGGTGAGATTAATGAGGAAAATAATCAGGTAATGAAGGAGCTGGAAGAGGAGAGGTCTAAGATGATATTGGATCGGACTCGGATTGATGCCTCGAGAAAAGGGAAACCTGGATAGCTATTGCAAATCAAAACACAAAAATATTTCAATCATTTGCAAACCAAAGGAAAAGTAGCATCTCTAATTGGTAGTTTGTTTCTCTAGATGGGTCATCAATTCAAGGTTTTAAGGGCTTAGTAGAACTCAGTACAAACTATTTTGAGGGTTTTTATGAGGTTCCTGTTGCGAAAAATATGGGGGATATTTGAGAGTTCTCTCATTTTTCCCAGAATGGTATCAAATGAATATAATCAGAGAATCTGTGAACCTGTTACTCAAATAAAAATTCGAATCAATCTTAACGGATTTCAAAAAACATAGGAGCCCCAGCCTTGATGAGTGGACAGGGGACCTTTTTATTGACTTACTATATTTTCTCAAGAATGATCTAATTACGGTCATTGAGGATATTGGGATTGCTAGAAGGATGTCTGCAAATATAAATTATACTTTTATCACTCTTATTCTGAAAGAGGATGATCCAAGGTCTTTGAAGGGGTTAAGACCAATTTTGTTGTGTAACGCTCTTTATAAGATTGTGGCGTAAGTGCTAGCAATTAGGTGTTGTTCATAAATAGATACTATGACAGAGGAAAAATCACCAACCTACTAAAAAAATGGAGATTGAATTAATTGACTATGTTTGTAGGTAGATTTAAATTCTTACACACACATATACCACATACAAACTTTAAGAAGCAAATCTAATACTAGAGAAGGATTAGGGAGAAGAAAGGTGTACCCTTTTCAAAAGTTGTCCTAGTTGCTCCTTTGTATTTCTTCGGATCGAATCCTTTGATGTCCAGTGCCAACCTGCAAAACCACAAAGAAAACATTTCTCAATCCAATTTAACACTTAACAAAGAATACATATAAATTGAAAATGAAAAGGACATTAACTATCTAATCAATTTAAAGGTTAAAGAAAAAAACATTCTTTATATCAATCCACAATCACAGAAACACTTGATTGGGGGAGGGAAAGATGTCAAATCTTGATTATGGAAATGAAACAAGTACAATCTATACCTTCTTAATGCTTGGTACATTATCTAATCTAAATATTTCAGTCTCTATACTCATGCACTTTGATGATCCCACTTCGGTCCACTAGATGTATATGAGAGGTGAAGCTAACTAAGGGTTGCAACTTCAAGATTCATGGAAACCAAGGGGAACAAATAGGGATTGCTGATGGATAGGAATGAAGCATGTGTGAGTGATTACTCTAGCATAAATTTCGATGTCTAGGTGTCCCCCCTTGTCCATTTCATTTCATTTTTATGTTTGGAGAAAATAGTTGTAAATTGTTACCATGTGGTTTAGGGAGTTGCAACTGGGCAAATTGCTTTTTAAAACTTCCTTAACTCCCATATTTTGATTTTTTATAATTTTTCATGAAATTATGGGGAATTCGCACCCAATTCGCAAGAAACATGTGAATGATTCACTCCTTTCCAGTGTGCAAGATGCGAACAATTATTTTTTGATACATTAGCACCCTATTCAAGAGAAGGTGTGAGTGAATCATGCCTTAATAGTGTACAAGGCATGAATTTGCCATTTTTGGGGTTTGTAACTCTTAAAATTGACTATAATGATGTTGGGATTTCATCTTCAATGATCAGATCCATAAATAAGAGTCAAAACATAGTCTTTTCTATCCATAGGTGTCATTTTTGTAAGCAAATAGTGACACTTTTGAGTGTCTTCTTTTTAACTATCGTCGCGAATGGAGAAGTGTTGATTTGATCTATAACATATGCCCCCTTATGTGTGAGGTCAAAAAGGAACATGATGAACTAAAAAATTATAATAGTTGGTGGAATGGGATGCATAGTAGATAAGGTCGATATTCTAAGGCTCTTGGTTCCAACAAAGTACCCATAGCAAAGAGATAGTTGTTAGACATTATTTTCCCTAATATAGATGTATCCATGATCAAAATGATAGAACATGGCCACCAAATTGTATGCACTACAAATCTATGACATATATAAATGATTTATAGATCATGGCAAAAAAATAATACCTAATGGATCCATGTGAAATATAGAGGTGTATCATGGCCACAAAGATTATACACGGTAGATCCATGCCAATCAGGACATCATAGCCATGAATAGATACACAATGGATTTATGTCAATCTGCAAATCAGATTCATAAATATGTACATAGTGGATCAATGTCCCATCATGCATCAGGAGAACAATATGTGACTGATATAAGTAATGTTTCTCTCAATGGTACTAGTGGCATATAAGGTGTGGTATAGTCTTGCGCAATTCGAGCAATAGCAAAATGTGAGGATGCTACTATTGAACCAAGGTCTTACATCCAAATCATCAAGAGGTATGAACCATACCCATGTGAATACATAATTTGAAGTCAAATATGAAGGACACTGTTTGATTACCGGTCATTTATGTATATATTTAACAAAGCGAGGAAACCCACCAATGATGATGATGGTCACCAAG
The DNA here is from genome assembly GCA_001517045.1 of Pseudotsuga menziesii. Taxonomy (NCBI): domain Eukaryota; kingdom Viridiplantae; phylum Streptophyta; class Pinopsida; order Pinales; family Pinaceae; genus Pseudotsuga; species Pseudotsuga menziesii. The sequence continues at coordinate 972,397 of LPNX010971676.1, read as the reverse complement.
GTACCTAATACATTCTAGCAAGTGTGAATATATATCTTGGAGTCAAGAACTTGTAGAATTTATCAATTAGGATACCTTGATATATCCCAACTACCCAATAAAGAGGGAACTTGCCACTGATGACTGCAAGCCCCAAAGTACTACTAAAACTTTAAGTATCGTTCCTAAAGTATGCTGAGTTGAATTCGATGGGAAGAGACCCATTGGAAGGGAGGCATTAATGCATACCCCATCATCTAACACGAGGAAATCTCAAGGACTTATTTGACTTGGGAAGGGACTGGGACAAAGGTTTGCATATCAATAGACCACTGAGTATGTCTCCTGCATGCACCGAATGTAAATAGTGCATGAAAGATACCCCCTAAGAAACAACTGATAATGAAATCTATTAATAGTGGTGAATACTTCCACCGATGATGAAAATAGAATCCAAGGTAGAGTACGAATCCCAAAATGTGAATAGATTTCTTGGAATCCAACATCATGTGAAACCACTCAATCAACGACCAATAATTAATTGTCATTTTTTGAGTGCAAGGTTACCTGTCAATGATGTAAATAGACCTAGGGTGCCTCCACTATAGGTTAATGCCTTAAAGAAATGAGTCATCGTCGAAAAGACACAACCCTCCTGTGAGAAGTCAATGGGGACCTACACAAGCATGAGTCCAAACGTTGATTTCAATGATGCATGATAAGAACGGACTAACACCAAGAAATGGTCGACACTTGACATCAAGGAAATTGCAGAATGGACGACATAGGATATATCCTTGAATAGTGAGAACGACACGGTAGTGAATTGGGAAGCTTTGGACACAAAAGGACCAATAATACAAATCCGCAATGTAGTAGATCCTCCATATGATTGGAAGAGTAACCAACCAGAGAAATAATAACTATGAGATCAAGGAACCCAACTTGTTGAGAGACTCAATACAAGTTCTATGTTCAAGTATGACTTGACTTGCTACCACACAATAATAGAGATTTGAGATCTTTCCCATGTCTATCTTTTTATAATATTTGATTTTTAGTGTCCTTTCATATTATAAAGCTTGAAAAATAATAAAAGAATTATATAGTAGATTGAAGAAGATGAGCATCACATGGGATACAACTACGTTCTAAGCGCATGGAACGTAACTATGAAAAAATAACACACAAAAAAATCGATGTGCAAGATGTGGATGCTCTTGAAGCATGCATTCTCTAGTTAAGGTAGCAAGATTTGGACACTTTTGAATCATGTCTTCTCCAGTCAAGGTAGCAAGATGTGATTATAATAAGTAGAAAAGGAAAGTAGTATTAGAAGAATTCATTGACAATAAGAAACTAATGGAAAAATGTAGTAGGCATTAGACTCAAAAGTCCAAGCAGCTATATGCAAGTGCAATATCACAAAATTCAAAATGTTTGAGAGTCCCTTGCGTGATGTCTAGAATAAGAGCTAGAGAGGGTTATGAGGCTTCATCTTGATGACATGGCATAGATAATTAGGGACTCTCAATCCTAACATAAACTTTTGCATGGGCACCAGAAGACAACAAGGTTCTAATTAGGGTGCCCATGAGTTGGTAAGCTCTAACATCAAAATTATGACCTTTTTTAGGACAAAGGGATATTGTCGAAATTCCATGTGTTGTGATCCTATGGCATGAACATAATGGCATGGTTGATGCAAATCATACATTATGGGGATAACCTACCCTATATGTCAATTTAGGGACATCCACCTTTTGGTTGGACCACCAAATGGACAGCATGATCCTTCATTCTCATTCTCATGTACGAATTAGTCAAAAACTAGGCAAAATGGCATTAGTATTAGTTGATAATTGTTAAACCACGGTCAAAACTATTATAAAAAATAAAATTAAATAAATGATATACACAAAATAATATAGTAAAACAAAAATTCATTTTTACCATAGTTTTTAACCCTTTTGGAGCATTTCTACCCTAGCTTTTTAATTGTTGATTGCAAATTTATTGGGACACCAATTGAACTTCTATCAGTTTGAGATATTTTTCTCATCCCTCTCATCCCTCAACCTTCATTTCTATCCATTTTTTTAGAATTCAGTCCATAATTTTGGTTTTTAAAATTTCAAAATATGCATTCACGTCGAATGATCTTATGGGGCATGGATAACCCATGTATTCACGCCTAATTAACTCATTGGGTGAAAATAATCGAGCATGCATTAGAGAAAATTTGTGGTCTAAAATGGGTCTCCTAAGGAAAATAATAGTTATGAATTTTAAAGAAAGAAAAAAAACTACTTTTTCTTTGTATTTTCAACATATATCCCTGTAGTTTTACTCAAATTTCGAGCGGGAGCACTCATTGGATGCGAAAATGAATTTTGCATCCAACGAGTACCCACATTGCATACTTTTGAGGGACCCCACCCCACGAAAAAATGTGAAATACATTAAAAAACATGTTACTCCACATTGCATACTTTTGAGGGACTCCACCCCACGGAAAAAAGTGAAATACATTAAAAAAACGTGTTACTTTCAAGTAACATGTTTTTTTTAATGTATTTCGCTTTTTTCGTGGGGTGGGGTCCCTCAAAAGTATGCAGTGTAGGTACTCGTTGGATACGAAATTTATTATGCATCCAACAATTCAAGTAACACGTTTTTTGTAATGGATTTCGCATTTTTCGTGGGGTGGGGTCCCTCAAAAGTATGCAATGTGGGTACGCGTTGGGTGTGGAATATAATTCTGCATCTAACAAGTGTTCCTGCTTGAAATTTGAGTAAAACCACAGGGAGATGAGTTGAATATATGAATTAAAAATTTAGTTTTTTTATGACTAATATGCCAAGTCAACCGTTATGGTTGACTCTTTTCTTGAAATTATATTGGTTCTTGAATTCAATGGCTCATTTTCATATGAGGCCCATTTTAGACCCCAAAACTGCTCTAATGTTTAGATAATTGGGTGCAAATGGATAGTAGAATGAAGAAAAAGTTGTGCCTTGGCTAAAACATCATCTTTCTTTTGCAAATGGCTATTATTTAGAGAGAGTGTGAGCATGAATACCTTGACCACAATGCTCTAGGAGATCCTGTGACCCTCAATGCTCTTCGTTGATGCGTATTACTAAAAAAAATTCAAGTCTCATACATGAAGCCTCAAAAATATTTGCTACAAATTCTTATCCTCTATTGGGATCCCGATCAAGGGGCTTTTATCATCAAAGGAGATGTTTCTAAGATCAGAATGGACAAAATCTACTTTTTTACTGGACTCTCACGGAGAGGGGTCCCAATGAAACTCAAAGGTTCAATCCAAGGAGAGAATTCCCTCATAATGCAGAAGTATGTGAACACATTTTGTGTTCCAGTGGACCAAAAGTTAAGCACACAAGTTCCCATCTCCAGCATAGCTTGCTTCCCTTTGAAGGTTGTCCTGACCATGATTAACAAAGTGACGAGATCTGCTGCACTGCATTTGGCCCCACGAGGGAACATGCACATTGGTGTTGAGTGACTTAGATTCACATTGTTTGACTAGTACACTGACTTGTTCAACAACCTGAAGAATCAACTTACCAACTACAAGACAAGGAAGAACAATTATTTTGGATATGGGAGTATCTTGGTGTCATTTTTTTTAAGAAGCTTCCTGTGATGAACCCAAGGGTATCACTTACACCAATCTCTATTTTTGAAAAATGACGGAGCGGCTCTCTCCGAATCGTGGCTAGGTTTTCCATAGCCGTCTCCTCCCTTGTTGTGCATCTCTCAAGCCGAAGTCATTTGGATCTCAGCGCACCTTCAATGCAAAAGCAAACCACTACAGTGTCGTTGTTTTTTGGCTGTGGCTTCTGTGTTGGCATTTTTTGGCTTCCTCTCTCACAGGTTCCTAGGCCATGGGTTCTCTTGACTGGCTCAAGGCCTTCAAGGCCCTTATTCAAGTTGTCGCTCCTCAGGAAGCTTCTCATTCACCCTCCAAGTTCGTGAAAAAGATGGACGAGATCCCTTCTCTGGAGCTATCTCCTACGGATCCATGCCAGAAAGTGCTCATCCTCTCAAAGAAATCCCTCATAGGCAAGTTTATAGGATTGTGCCCCAGCCCTAAGGTGGAGGAGCTCTGGATTGCAGAACATTGGAAACCTATTCTGCAAGGAGAGGTCTCTCTCTTCGCAACTGGAAGGGGGTTTCTTGTTTTCCTGTTTTTGAATAAAGAAGAAAGAGGTTTAGCCTTTCAATCGGGTCCCTTCTTCCTGGGCTTGAGAGGGTTGTTCTTAGCCCCATGGACCCTGGGGTTTAACCCAAAAGTAGAGATTACTGCCGCTACAGTCTGGGTAATACTTCCTAACCTCCCACTTCATTTTTGGGGGAAAATCACTCTGGCGGACATTGGTAATAAACTAGGATGCTATCTTGACAGTGCAGAACCAAAAGGGGGCCAGTTCAGATGTGCCTGCATCTGCTTAGAGGTAAATCTAGAAAAAGGGCTTCTAGAGGCCCTAAAACTCACTTTAGGAGATTGGAGTCACATCCAAGAACTGGACTATGAGCAGATTCCATTCAAATGCAACTTTTTTCATGTATACGGCCACTTCACCAAGATCTGCACCAAGATTGAAGAATCACAGAAACCAGCAAATCCCTCTGCTCCAAAAGAAGAAGAGTTCCATATGGTCACTAATTGACAACGTCCTCCCCGGCGAAAGGAGCCTCAAGCTTCTCAGCATAAGGTCTCACCTCAAGATCCTTCTCCTCCCGTAGAATCTCCAATTCCAAAAAACAAAAATAGCTTTGAAGTTCTCCAGGAAGTCGACGCACAATAATCTAAAGCTGCAGATGTTTCGGTGCATGGCGAACCCCCAGGTCCCCCCGATCCCTTGGAGACAGTTCCTGAACATGCTTCTCTAAATATTGCTTCTTCAGGCTCTATGAAAGACCCCAAAGCTCTGGATTACGAGACTTCAGCCCATGCAGGATTGGCATCCTTAGTCCCTTCCTCTGGGTCAG